>JAVJAP010000293.1:730000-1330000 GCA_034770075.1 Aralia elata
GATCCGTAAAAGAGTGATGTTAAATTTATGAGTTAACTATTAAACCTAAGTAGTAGAAATCAAATATATTAACTGAGCAAGTTATGACAACTGTTTTGGTAAAACAGTCCAGGCGGGTGGAACAAAAATTGTAGGTTAAAACTGTCACAGGTTAGTTTATGTCAAGGGCAATTTCGGCCACTTTAAATACTCTAAAAATTCTGATCTTTTGTGGTATGATAATATGTTAAATTATCAAGGTCCTGTACAAAGATAGTAATTTTTCGATGTCTTGAGAGGGAGTTATGGCTTTTACAAGAAAGTGTATTTTTTAAAGTAAACTATAATAACTCCTAAAATACAACTCCGAAAAATGTGAAATTTTTTCAAAAGCTAGGTTTTGATAATAGGAGTCTACCATGTAAATTTTATAATTTTTGAACAAAAAGATAATTTATGATAATTTTAACGATTTCGGACTGTTTTGGACACTTTAAAAATAGTAAACGAAATTGAAAAATTACAGAAAAATAATATTATCACTAAAATATCATATACTGATATTTCCCAGAAAAGAAAAAAATAAAAAATTATTTTGGTATTTTTCATTGCTATGTTTAGGTTATGAATAAATAGATAAATTAAGTTAAATCAAGTTGTAAAACTTGTAAATGTGATTTTATTTATTAATGATCATTATATGATGTATTAAAACTTTATAAGGGTATTTTGGTCATTTTTAATAAAATGTTATATGAATGACATGATATATGTGTTAAATGAATTAAATAGTAAGAGATAAACAATTATATTAAATTGTTTATAAACGATTAAAATATTATTAAATGATTAATAATATTAGTAAATAAGTAAAATATTATTAATTGATTAATAATATTCGAAATTAAATAAAATATTATTAAATGAATAATAATATTAATAAGTGATTAAAATATTATTAAATTATTAATAATATTAATAAGTGATTAAAATATTATTAAATGATTAATAATATTAGTTAAGGATTAAAAATATTAGTAAATGATTAAAATATTATTAAATGGTTAATAATATTTGTAAATAATTAAGATAATTACTAAAGAGTTATTAAAATATTATTAAATGTTTAATAATATTATGAGATGAGTAAGATGTTATTAAATGATTAATAATACTTGTGAATGAATAAAACATTATTAAGTAGTTAATAATATTGAAAAAGGGAATAACATATTATTACGTGATTAATAATGTTAAGAAGTGATGAAATATTATTTAATATTAAAAGGGAGTTTAAGATGATGATTATGTGATATAATATTATCAAAGGATAATAATATTACTAATGATTTATTGTAGTATCTAATATTTGATTTATGAGTTATAATATGTTATGCTTGTAATAACCCAAGGATTTTGATATATTAAAATAAGAAATTTTACGTATGAATTTTTTTATATATATAATAAAATTATTTTTATTATATATTAAAGTAAGTATGGGAATGCGTGCAAGGAAAGGAATGTGAATATGTAATATGTATATATATTTTTAGTTCATATATGGTTTCAAATAAATTTCTTATTAAAGAAATAGTTGATATTTATAAAATATATTTTATATTAAAGATATATTATTATTTATTTTTCATAAAAATATGATTAATATATTATTTTCATGATAAACGTGTATTATAAGAATGATTATTATTATTACTTGGATTATTTCGCTATAAGATCAAAACCCTAATTTGATCTATGGTCATGTGTTTTAATTTTACATATAATTATTGTGGTAATTATATTTAAAAGGATTTATGTTTATATAATGGATATATGAATAATAAGAAATTTATTTTCTTATGTAAATTCGAATATTAAATATACTATTGATTATATTTATATGTGAATGTGTGAGTGTATATTATGGATATTAGTTTTAAATATAATTAATGATATAATTATATTTAAAATAAAGGAATATGTATTTTGGATATTAAGAATTTATTTTGCTTAAGTAATTTAAATATTAAATATAGTAATTAATTATATTTGTATTTAAATGATTATGTGAATAATATGTGATTAAGGAAAATGATTAGAAAACCCTAATTTATAATTTGGGAACCCTAACAATATCAAGAAACCCTAATTTTCAAATTAGAAAACCCTAATTACATTAAAAAGCCTAATTTTGAATTATTATGTCTTAATTAAATGTTTATTTAATTCCTAGGTTAATTTTCTTAAACCCAAGAATTATTGGGTAAGCATTAAGGGTTCAAATCTATGGATTAAACCCTAGAATCATGAAGTATGGACAAGATTACCCTTAAATATATTTATTAGTTTACTAAACTAACCTTTTTCATTTATTTTAATTAAAGATATGAAAAATCTTAGCAAATCCATCCTAGATCTCATGACTCATCACTCAAAGATCTCCCATGTGCTGAAATCTCTTTCATTTAGTCAAATTTTGACATCTAGCACCATCAGATTCAATGAATCAAATGGGATAAGGATTAAAGAAAAAAAAAGTAAAGAAAAGCTCAAATTATTTTCTAAACATAGCCAAGACTCTCTCTCTCTCTCTCCTAAGCCACGAAATGTTTTCTAAAACTCAGTCACAAACTAAGCCTAAAACACCCCATAGCAAGCTAAGATCAAAATCAAAAAGTGAAAATCAAAATTTTGTTCAAGAAAGTATAAACCCTAACCCTAAGCTAGATCTTGTATGCTTAGATAGATTTTATGTTTTTGTGTTTAAATATGTTGTATGTTATGTTATTTAGTGATCTGGGTTGTTAGATCATGGATCCATAACAATTAAATGCATGAAAATGGAAATTTATATAAGAAATCTAGATAAACCTTAAAAATGTGGCCTGACAGCCCAAAGTTGGGGCCTATAAATCTTACTATGTTAATGATTTATTGTGTTTAAAGCTTGTTATGTGTAGTATGTTATGTGGTTAGTACACTGCAAGTGGAATCACGATTATAGCATGTCTAGAACGAAAGTTATTCATGGTCAAAAGTCGTTGACCGATCACGAAAGTTATTCTGGGTTGTTCTTCATGGGCTGAAGAACACCTATAGCGACGCTTTCTGTCGCTAAAGCCCTTTAGTGACAGTTTTATTAAAAATTAATTATATTAATTGAATAAATAGAAATAAATAGAAATTAATTATTAAAAATTCATAACATAGTTTTAAAAATTATTTTAAGTTATAAAAATTAACTTTTAATATTTTTGACATAATTTTCATTAATAATTTAATTTATTCAATTATTAATGATAATTAATTTATTTAATAATTATATTAAATAAATTAGTTAAAAATGTTTTTAATATTTTAAAAATAATTTAAAAATGATATTAATGTTTTAAAAAAAATATTTTAAGTTATATTAAATAACTTTTAGTATTTTAATAGAAATTTCATTAATATTTAATATTAATGAGAATTAATTTATTTAATAATTATATTAAATAAATTATTTAAAAATGATTTTAATGTTTTAAAAATCATTTAAAGGCAATAAAAATATTTTAAAAATATTTTTAAGTTATATTAAATAACTTTAAATATTTAAAATAAATTACATTAATATTTTAATTTTAATAGTAATTAGTTAAAAATGATTTTAATAGTTTAAAAATCATTTAAAGGTGATAATAATGTTTGAAAAATGTTTTAAGTTATAATAAATGAATTTAAATGTTTTGACATGGATTTCATTAATATTTTAAATTATTTAAATATTAATGATAATGAAATTATTTAGCAATTAAATTATTATAATTGATATTAATGATTGAAAAATCATTATAAATGATATTAATGATTGAAAAATCATTATAAATGATATTAATGTTTGAAAAATTATTATAAATGATAATAATTATTTGAAAATTATTATGAGCTTCCGACAAATATTATAAATGATAGTTAAATTATCTAAAATAATATTGATGCATTTAAATAGAGTTTTATTGAAAATAAACTCGTTGATTATCCGATGACGTAATTGGGACATTGAAATGATACCGAAATAATACAGATTGACATAAGTTGACTTGATACATGTTCTTATATGTTTTAATGACTGATATGAATATGTGACAACGTGTTTAAGCCGTACAGTGACTGCAAATAAGCAGTATTATGTGTTATGTGGCATTATTCTAATCAAAAGAATAATTTTATTGATGATAGGACTACGTATAAAAGTTTAAGCTAAATTGTATAGCAGTAAGCAGCGACAAAGGCAAGTATCTAAACCTTATGCACTACTTTTATTTCATGCAAACAGGTATATGTTATGCAAGTTCTTAACTCAATTTCTTATTGAGCAATTATCTTAACCCTTGCATTTACTTTATGCAATGGATCCATATGTTATGCAAGTTTCAATACTCTTTTAATGTGCAAGTATTCTTGAACTTTATTCAAGCTATCTATTGATTTTAAATATCTCGATATTGTCTCATGTGATGCATTTATAATCAAAATTGTTCTGTTCTTTGTGCAAGTGTCCTCATTTGTACAAATTGTTATAATTAACGAAAATTCGAAATTTTTTGACATGATAAGTTTTGATACATACTATTAAATTTCAGTATGTATACATGATTTAAAGGTTGTCTAAGCTATTTGACTCGGCTAGACATAGTTTGAAATGTATTATTGAGTATGATTGTTTACGATAAAGTCGTCCAACTGAATTGCTTTAGTTAGGACTCCAAACTGAGTATGAACAACCCGAAATGGAAAATTTTTATGCGCCAAAGGTGGTGATGATGAACGCAAATGTCGTTCTAATATGTAGTATTGATTAATACAGGGCACAACGGGGTTGATCACCCTCTGTGTCCGTAAACCAGATGGTTTGCAGATGAATTTCTGTACAAACTTTTTCAAACTTGAAAATAAAAGTTCATCGTCTATTGACCGCTCAACAATTCATAGTCAGTACGTTATTTCAAAAATTATAAACGATTTAATATGTTATTAAAAACGGCTTCAAATGAATTCACAACTATTGATTCGTTGTAGAAGTAGTCCTTAAAGAAAATATTTACTTCTTTCAGCTAATGTTTATTAATTGTTATTACTTGCTGAGCAATTAAATGCTCATTCTTGCTTTAAATTAAATATTTTTAGCTAAGTGTGATCGACTAGAAGGCTTTGGCAAGGACAAAGGAAAGGAAAAGTTGAAGGATTAAGCATAAGGTGTTATTTATAATATCTAAACTTTAATAGTGTGATAATATAATATCTATCATGTAATAATATACTTTAAAGGTCGCCGTACCTGGGGATTAGATAACTCTGATATAATTTTTAAGTTTGTAATATATTAAATAGTTTGAATGTATGGTATCGTGTAGCACCAAGTACGGGTTTCAAGTACCCGGATTTGGGGGCGTCACAGGTTTTAATATATTAAATAGTTTGAATGTATGGTATCGTGTAGCACCAAGTACGGGTTTCAAGTACCCGGATTTGGGGGCGTCAAAGGTTGGTATCAAAGCTTTAGGTTAGAAACCTTAGGTGGGGGATACCTTAGGCTATAACCTTAGGCTAGATAGAAACGTCAGAAAAAAAAACGAATAACTCAAATAGAGTCTAAAGGAGATGAATTAAGGAAATTCATTACAAAACGAAATAAAAGTAACTTATATAAACTATTGTTTGTTATGTGTATATATTATGTACTAATCAAAATAATTTACGTATAGATGTCAGGTAAGAAAGGATTAGGAGACTCTCACGTCATGAAGAAGGAGCAAATCACTCCAACTAAGCCAAAATCCCAGCCAATAAGTGAAAGGGAGGCTCATATCGAAAACAACCCTGATGAATTGGTTATCTTGGAAAACATAGAACCAGAACCAGAAACGGTAATGCTGACAGATAGTGATTCGGACACTAAAGTTGGAGCTGACCAAGCATCAACAGAAGTGCATAATCTAAGGGATAGGGCGTTATATCTGGAAAAGTTATTGGAAATGGAAAGGGTGTTAAATAGTCAAATGCGAAAAGCGTTAATGGAAATAATGGAAGAACAAGATAAGCTGAAAAGCCAAATTAATGGAATGGGAGTCAAATGTAGCAAATCGTCTGCAACTCCAAGCCAAAAAGGAAAAAGAAAGATGAATGACTGTGACATCAAAAATTCTGACCAAGAAAACTTTAAGAAAGTATTAAGGTGTGCAAATTACAATAGGAAACATAAAGGCGTATGCATAAAAGGGAAGAATGTATGCTACAATTGTGGACGTGAAGAACATGTCTCTTCTTATTGTCCCGAACCTAAACAATGCATATGTTTTGTATGTGAAATAGTAGGTCACCAGGCAAAGGCTTGTCCAGGATCTAAGGAAGGTGTAGAAAACGTATAGGATAAGTGCTCTATGACTATGTATGCTGGATGATATGCATATGTGTGTAATGTACTATTTTTAACTTTTGTATAAGTTATCGTAATGATTTTCGACTTTTTTTCTCACAAAGGGATAGTAAATGATTATAACAACATGCGCTGTGTAATGAAAAGTACTATGTACTATTTAAATTAATATGAATATAAGTGAAATGTTATGATTTTATGTCTGATTAAGATAGTATGTTGTTTAATTGATAAAGTGTTAATTTGGCAAGCTGAATTCTTGAATCCAGTAAGCTGAATTGGTCTAAATTCAAAATTTTGTGTTCAAACTTTTATGATACCACTAATAATATGTGGCATAATAGTATATGAAAGACGAAATAATAAGTTAAGGTTTTATTTATTCACACAATACCACTAAGGAGAGAACAATGATACCGAAGGGTAGATGAATTCAATAATAATGAAGGAGGTCAAATAGACCCAATACAGAACTTTGTTAACATGTTAGCAGAGGCTATGCAGAACAGAGCACCGGCCGCAGGAAATCCGCCAGGGAATCAATTGGCAAGCTTCAAAGACTTCAAGGCAGTAGGACTGCCTGAATTTAAAGGAACAATTGACCCAATAGAAGCCCAAACTTGGATAAAGGAAATCAAAAAAGCGTTTGTAATTGCTAGGGTAGCGGAGGAACAAAAGACCACCTTTGTTACATACATGATGAAAGGGGAAGCGAACTTCTGGTGGGAGGCTAATCAAACAAGGGCCGGAACAGAAGTCGTCACATGGACAAGGTTCAAAGAACTTTTCAACGAGAATTACTTCTCGACTGGGATGCAGGCCAGGATGAAAATTAAATTTCTAGAATTGAAGCAGGATAATATGACCGTCTCGGAATACGCCGCCAAGTTTAACGAATTGGCTAGGTTCGCTCCACACCAAGTGGATACTGAAGCAAGGAAGGCACGAAGGTTTGATCAGGGCCTAAAACCCTGGCTCTATAATAAGGTGGCAGTGTTGCAAATTGATTCTTTTGGATCGCTATTGGAAAAGGCTATCATAACCGAAGGAGGAAGTGAGGCCATGAGCCTCTACAATAAGGAGAAGAAGAATAAGGTTAAAGTTGAGGGAAGTAGTGAAAGTGGAAAAAGAAAATGGAACAATTCAGGAAATACTGGTAATAGCCAGAGAGAAATGAAGAAGCAGGTTAAGAAGTGTGAAAATTATGGAAAAAATCACTCGGGAGAGTGTCTGAAGGGTAAGTTTGTGTGCTACAAGTGCGAGCAGGAGGGACACATCGCTCCTAATTGTCCCAATCCAAGACAGAACAATGGTTGTTTTATTTGCGGATCAACTGATCATATGGCAAGGGATTGTCCGAAAAGAAAGATCAATGAGGAAAGTGCTAAGGCAGGGAATAGAAGCGGCAAGCTGGTAATAACTTATCCAACTCTGACCAAGGTGTTAAGTATAAGGTGTTATTTATAATATCTAGACTTTAATAGTGTGATAATATAATATCTATCATGTAATAATATACTTTAAAGGTCGTCGTACCTGGGGATTAGATAACTCTGATATAATTTTTAAGTTTGTAATATATTAAACAGTTTGAATGTATGGTATCGTGTAGCACGAAGTACGGGTTTCAAGTACCTGGATTTGGGGGCATCACAGGTTTTAATATATTAAATAGTTTGAATGTATGGTATCGTGTAGCACCAAGTACGGGTTTCAAGTACCCGGATTTGGAGGCGTCACAATGCTAATTGAAAGATTAATCTTATAAATGATAGGTCTTTCATAAGAAAATAAATTAGATTACGTAGCAGTAATCGATGGACAAGGCAAGTTTCCCTAACTCAAACTTGAGTTATTATTTTTCAAGCATGTTAGTGAATAATTATTGTTGATTATTCCACATTTATAATAATTATTGGCATTCACACTTTGTGCAATTGATTTTCTGTTCTATTATTTGAACTGTGAAATAATTAGAGTTCTTTATTCATAAACTGTTTATGAGTCATGTCTCAGCAAGTTGTTTCGGCTAGACTAAATATTAAATTGATATCGCATGAAACGTTCTATTAATTATGAACTGATTTGTTATTGAAAGATCTATGTCATTGATTTCGGCTAGACCAATATTGATGTTATGTGTTGAAATCGTAGTATTTCTTTGAAAGCAATCTAAACTATATTGTTGTGGTATGGACTCATGATGTAAGACTGAGATGAACAACCCTGAAAAATAAATCAGAGAAAATTTTATTGAGTATTATGCATAATCACGGGTACAATGAAGCTGATCCCTTCACATACTTGCAGAAGAGTATATTTAGTCTATACGATTAATTTATACTCTTGAGGTATTCAGTATTATTAGCTGATGATTCCTCTAGCAGTTCACGATCCATTGTGATCACTCAGCATGAAATCTGGGTGTAATCCCACTTTATTGACTATTATTGCAGTATGACTAATCCTTCATGATCAATTGAATATTATTGAATCTTCGAAAGAATTTTAACTCTTTCATTCTTGATGTATTATTCAGCATGAAATTCAAGAAAATTCTTGTTACTTGAAATGATTTATTGTTCAGCTACTTCATAATCTTTGAAACATTGTTGAAGTTTCAGAAAGTTAAACTCTTCTGTTCATGATATATCCTTTATTGTACACTTTAACTTGTTGAGCAAATTATGCTCACCCTTGCTTAAAATAAAACTTTTCAGCTAAAGCCGAGGTAGCCGAAGGGTCTAAGAAGGATAAAAGCAAAGCGAAGGCGACCGAATAATGTCACTTATGTAATGAATATTATGTTGTATTTTGACTTAAATCTTTTGTATTATTAGGTATGTTGACTTAAACCTTTTGTATTACTCGGTATGTAATGTTAAGGTTAGTAAGACCTGGGAAGATTATATATTTTGTATTAAGTTAATGTAATAATTGATGTAATTCATAAAAAATGAGTAGATAGATGAGATGTGTATGTTGTATCGTGAGCACAGAATCTGAGGTTCAAGGGACCCGGATTTGGGGGCGTTACATTTTCAGTTTCTAATTCTGATTGGTCCTTCTTGTTTTCAATGGTATAGATGGTGTAAGACTGGCAAAATATGGTTATAGGTTGGTTTTAGTTTACAAAATTTAGTTATGATTCAACTTAAGAACTAAAACCACATTATCTATTTTTAATATAGGTTGTGTGGGTTGGAACCATATAGTTATGAGTCAAATGTATTCATATTTCAAATTTCAAGTTTACCATTATTATGATCCAATTAAATAAATTATTTATTATATTTAATTTCTATATTCCTTCACCTTCTATCTCTATTGTTTTATACATTTTTCCTCTCTCTAAAATTTTTTATAACTCTCTAAAATTTTTAGATTTTCTCTCTAAAATTTTTGTACACTTGCTTTCTCTAAAAATTCTTCTGCGCTCAATATTTTATATACTTTTTTTTCTCTCTCTCTAAAATTTTTATACTATATCTCTCAAGTTTTTAAATAATTTCTCTCCCTCTTAATTTTTTATACACTCCCCCTCTCAAGTTTTTTATGCACTCTCTAAACTTTTTAAAAATATTTGACAAGTATTGTAACGCCCCCAAAATCGTGACTAACTTAATCCATAATTTGGACTAATCTTAATCCTGACCTTGTACGTTAGATACTATCTTTAATCAGCCTTACTTCATAAATAGATAAAATAACAACTGAAAATGCAGATTTATATCTTTTTTTCTATTCCCTGAATCGCAACCTTTACGATTATATGCCTCAGAATCATTTTTATTCTATGATTTTTTTCATCAGAGTAATTATGAGTATATGCAAACTCATTTCTTAATATACATTCTTTCTCGTATAGTATTATAACTATATTGATTTACTTCTCAGAACAGCTACAATGTTATTTTTCAATCTCAGAACAAACGTTCTTAATTTATTGATTATTTCAAATTGTATACATATGTTAATTTATACATTTCAAAACTAACAACGTCTAATTTAAGAAAGTGTATTCTGTCGCATGTCGTCCAATCTTCATTGTTCGGATAGCAAATAATATCGTCTTGTATCTTTGACCTGCAAAAAGTTTATTTTTGCAAGATTGAGCTCGACAGCTCAGCAAATTTAACAGCTTTCATGCTTCACATAGCACATAATTTCATGCTCAGTTCAAATCTCATGATTATCATAATTCTAAACAATATAATTCAATGTTTAGCATATCCCATAACACATCAATACTGAGTTCCAAAACTCAATCAATTTCAGTCATAAGTTGACTGTCACAATTCAACAAGCATAAAGTATGATTTAGCATATTTGTGAAAATCTCACATAATATCAAGATCACATAACACAAAGGAACTGAAAAACTTGCCTGATTCGCTTATCCTGCTTTCGCTAATAATTTTGTGTCCTTTGCGTGACCTTTAGCATCACAATGTCTCGTCTCAACTTCTAGTTTCTGAGTTAGGTCAATCCAGCTTGTTTTGATCTAAAACCTTAATTCAAAATTCATAATCATATTTTAGTGATATATTAACACTAAACCCTAATATTATACTATAAAAGTATATTCAAATTCTCTCGATCAATTCTCGATCTTCGCGGGAAAACAAAAGTTACACCTATTAGCTAGTCAACAACGAGCCATAACGCTCCAACATCTCATGAGCCTTAACACTTCTAAAGTCTTTAAAAATATTATTATTTTAGACTTTTCAACTAATTTTCACATTTTTTGAATTATCCGACGATTTTCTGTAATTATTTCTATTCCTAAAACTATTCTTCAATAGCTTCAAAAAATAGAAATAATAATTCAATATACTTTTAAATCCTCAAAACGTACACCTCAAATATTTATTTTATATTATTATAAGATTTTTCACCAAATATCATAATTTTTCGATAATTAACTATAATCTTTCAAAGTGCTAGAACTTCAAGGTTTCATAATAATTAAAACCTATCATTCGAACCTTAAAATTTCTAGGTTCATTTCACATGAAATTTATTATCATAATAATCATCGATTAAGTACATTAATAATTTATATATTAATATTATAATTAAATAATATTAATATAGTTTATAATACTCATCATTTATATATATTAATATTATAATTAAATAATATTAATATACTAAAAAATACTCATCATTTATGCATATTAGCAATAGAAATCTGTGTAATTATAACATATAATTTTTTTTTATAATATAAGATATAGCCAGCACACTGTAGCTGGCATTAGTCCTGAACGATTTTCATACGCATGAGTCATAACCTAATTATCCCATATATCATTGGACAAGGATACCATAATATAATATCATTTCATATAATTACATAATATTACCCAATATAATATTATATAATTTGACTTATGTAAATTTCCATAAAACGCATTATAAATTCAATATATCATGATTAGAACTATGAGCCTAGTAAATACTTACGGACTGGTAAGTACATAATATGTTATGTTATCTTTCATAACATATTATATATATATATATATATATATATATAATAATATATGATATATATTATATTATATATCATATATATCATTATATGCTTATCATATTTATTTATGATATAGTAGACAGTGACTCATCTCTTGTGAAACTTAATAGTTTCGCCCACTGAGCATCTGAAGTGCGCCTTTGTTCCCCTCAACGGATATAATAATAATAATATGAAATATGGTATGGGAAATAATAATAACCATCAAGGAATAGATAATAACATAATTGAAAACCAGGGACAACTTCCAGTAACAAAAACCTACAATTGGAGCACTCAAGAAAATGAAAAGAACAACTAGCAGATAAAGCTAATTCAAACTAAACTTTCCCAAGAGTGCTCTTGCTTCATCAAATGTGGTAATGTGAAAATCTTCAAATGGGTCTTTCAAATCAAAGTGAGATATACCTAAATAACTTGAATCATCTTAAAACTTATATATATGTACCTTCTTGTCTTAAACATTAGCTAATTTTCATATTTTATCATAAAAATATCTTTAAGACATTTTATCAAGCATGCTATGTGCATGACTTACATGCTTAGATTTCATAAACTTTTAGACATGGTTCTAACCAAAATTTTCTTCCTTAATAATCTGTATAACGCTTAATTCATAATATCCCAACCAAGCACAACAATTTCAAAACAATAATCATTATGTATGCTTTCAACTTCTATGAACTTAACCAAATTCATAGCTTACCTCTTTATTGGCTCAGTTCCTACTCAATTACTTGTTCCAAGTTGATTTTGAAGTCTTCTCTTAACTGCACTTTGCTCTAACTCCATTTCAATTTCGATTGCTATTTCAATTTGTTTATTTCGTTATTAAAGTTAATATATTAACTTCCCCATTTCATATTTTCAATTCACATTCCTTTAGCATAGTAATAAATATTATACCATTATATGTTACATTATAGTAACATAATTCTCATTATCCAATGAAATAATTCCTCTATACTAAAATAATTTAATTCCATAAATTATTTTAGTTCTCTTTATTCAATATAACTGACCAATTAAAATAGTTAATATTCAATTAACTATTTTAATTTAATTATTTAATATATATAACAAACTTTGTATATTTAAATTTAATCATCTTCTTCTTTCCATAAATTGTCTTCAACAATTTAGTTCTATTTATTAAATATATTAGTTTACTATATTTAACCATAATTTAAATATTACCTTAATTCACCAATTTAATTAAGTGAATTAATTAACTTGCTCATGAAATTTAATTCATTACAAAATCATTACAAGACTTTATAATCAAATTATATTATTTCTTAATATAATTTAAATTTAATCTCCACCTATAAATTACTTCTAACAATTTATTTATATCATACTCTTATTAAAATAATTTAATATTATAAATTATTTTAATTTCCTTCATCATAAATTTTACCCATCTCATTTCTTCTTAATAAATTGAATCTATAATTTATTTACATGAAATAATAAATATATAATAATAATATATTTATTATTCATAAAATCACATATTGCATAACATTTATTCACTTATGCAATATAATATCACATCACATATCACCAAATAAGAATTTTATTTATTAAATTCTTATTTTAATATTTTTCTGAAAATCCGGGTCATCACATTCTTCCCCTCTTATAAGGATTCCGTCTCCGGAATCACATCACCAAACATTTCCTACTCGGTTTAAGTCTATTTTACCTCATAGTTTTATCATTGAATAACCTCAACTTATCGCTTAGGTTTTGATATCACCCATTTCCTGTCTTTTCCTTAATCACTTCTTATAGGTTTCATTTCGTAATTGTCATTGAACTCGATTATCTTTCGAGTATTATTCTTTCTTTAATCCATACACTTTTCTTCTATGATCATTGTATTCACAATCGTGATCTACTAAACTGATAAACATTCAGGATATCACATTCACCCTCTCTTCTAAGAATTTCGTCCGCGAAATTACAACATACTTATCTCTACACATTTTACTCATCATAACTAGGTTTTCACACTAATCTTTACATTCATACTTTTTTCTAAGAAGCTCATGCCTTCTTATCATTCAATTTCCAAAATATCGGAATATCTTTCGAGAGTCTATTTCTAGCAATTTCATGATCCGGAAATTTTTAATTCTCATGACTCTACATTTTGCCTTCTTCAAGGATTCGCTTAAAAAAATTGTCGTATTCTACGGTCTACTTTCTTCTGAGGAACATCATCCTTTCTACGTCCTCCAACTTCCCGAATAATAGAAGTTCTTCACAATTGATCAATAATTGTGAAGCAATATGAATAACTCGGGAATTTCAAAGATTCGCTTAGGAGGAGCTTTTTGTATCATGCAAAGGTCATAAAGATCAGAACTTTCTTTTTCATGTTTCTGAAAAGGTTCTTAACAGAAATTTATCTGTGAACCGTCTGTCTTACGGGCACATAGGTGATCAGCCTGTTTATGCCCTGTGTTGATCTCTGTTATCTTTGCCGCTATATCGCGCAATCAGAATTTCCCAATTCAGGGGTGTTCCGTGTTGATCAACACTATCTGTGTGGCCGCCATTCGGCGCCAATTGAATGATATACGTTCATCTGTGCCACCATTTGGTGCTAAAAACTTTTCCAAATCAGGGATTTTCATACGAATTCTGGAATCCAAACCAAAACGAGTTAGTTGGATAACTCTATCTGTTCAACAATAATATCTCAGAGGCTTATTATAAGCGATATCTGAATCTGTGTCTAGCCGATTCAAATGGCATTTAACACTTCTTTAACTATTAAAATACTGAAAATCATTTTATGACGCATAGTACCGCACTGTTTTTAGCAGTCCATTGAGAATGTCGTCATTTTATGATTTCGTCATACTACTTCGTACCATAGTGGGCTGACGATCCTTAGATCACACCCAACACTAAGTTAGGCTGCATTGATGACTCCATCGTTTAAAATACATTTTGAGATTTTCAAATCACTTTTATCTAGCTGAAACAATAAGCATAGACATATAAATAATAGAACTTTTAAAACTCATTGGTTCAATAATCTAATCCAATATTTTTTTTAAAAAATATACTTTTATTAGCACGATGTCAATAAATTTTGAAATCTAGCATAGCTAGAAGATTTGAGAATATCCATTTCTTCTTTTGTCAGCTTTAACTTTCCTATACCCTATACCCTTATATACCCTATACCTTATAACTTGGTATAGTTCATCAAACTTACCACACTTTATGTGTTTAGGAACTTGCCATAAAGATATGAGTTTAAGAACTTGTCCTAGCAATACGTAGTCCAAGAACCAATCAGGGACTGTCCATACGCTTAGGAGCTCAAAACACATCATATGATTATGAGTCACAAACTTACCATAAGTATGAATTTTAAGAACTCACACTTAATCTTAGTATCTCTAACTATCAGATATATATATATATATGTATATATATATGAGAAAAGAATCACCTTCTCACCATACATATACCGATAGCGCGACACCGATATTTCAACGATTATCAATATGATAAACTAAGTAGTCGTTAGACCAAGTACAAAACCTCTGCCCATACAAAGGTTTGTACAACTCAGCGATCACATGAGTCCTCAATTGAAATCCCACCAAAATTCTAATTTCCTCTTATCTTGCTCTTTGCTCAATAGGATTTTTTTTTCTTTAATTCGTATTCCATCATCTATAACTCTTTTTGAGTTTTATTCTTGTACTATCTTATAGTACCTTTCCTGTACAGCATTCTGCTAAATCATTCGATTGATGATCTAGCATTTCATGACTTAATCAGATCACGTTGTGATCCTTTCTTATAATCGTCTTATCTTACCATTTTTTTTCTTTATGATCGTTTCGTTTTTTTACGATATTCTTTCTTTCCTCTTTAATCATATTATTTTATGATTATTCAAATCAGGTATCATTTGATCCTTTAGCTTTTCATGATTCTTCTTTGAATCTTTGCGTATTATCTTAACGCATTCTTTATGAAATTTCTAAATTCATTTAAGATCATTTAAACCTCATTTGAGTTTATGCTTAGCTTCTTCTTCCTTTTCATCTATCTTGTTTACGGTTATAACCTATGGTACACTTACCTAAAATTTATAACCCATAGCTCTGATACCAAGTGTAACGCCCCCAAAATCGGGACCAACTTAATCCATAATTTGGACTAATCTTAATCCTGACCTTGTGCGTTAGATACTATCTTGAATCAACCTTACTTCATAAATAGATAAAATAACAACTGAAAATGCAGATTTATATCTTTTTTTCTATTCCCTGAATCGCAACCTTTACGATTATATACCTCAGAATCATTTTTATTCTATGATTTATTTCATCAGAGTAATTATGAGTATATGCAAACTCATTTCTTAATATACATTCTTTCTCGTATAGTATTATAACTATATTGATTTACTTCTCAGAACAGCTACAATGTTATTTTTCAATCTAAGAACAAACGTTCTTAATTTATTGATTATTTCAAATTGTATACATATGTTAATTTATACATTTCAAAACTAACAACGTCTAATTTAAGAATGTGTATTATGTCGCATGTCGTCCAATCTTCATTATTCGGATAGCAAATAATATCGTCTTGTATCTTTGACCTGCAAAAAGTTTATTTTTGGAAGATTGAGCTCGACAGCTCAGCAAATTTAACAGCTTTCATGCTTCACATAGCACATAATTTCATGCTCAGTTCAAATCTCATGATTATCATAATTCTAAACAATATAATTCAATGTTTAGCATATCCCATAACACATCAATACTGAGTTCCAAAACTCAATCAATTTCAGTCATAAGTTGACTGTCACAATTCAACAAGCATAAAGTATGATTTAGCATATTTGTGAAAATCTCACATAATATCAAGATCACATAACACAAAGGAACTGAAAAACTTGCCTGATTCGCTTATCCTGCTTTCACTAATAATTTTGTGTCCTTTGCGTGACCTTTAGCATCACAACGTCTCGTCTCAACTTCTAGTTTCTGAGTTAGGTCAATCCAGCTTGTTTTGATCTAAAACCTTAATTCAAAATTCATAATCATATTTTAGTGATATATTAACACTAAACCCTAATATTATACTATAAAAGTATATTAAAATTCTCTCGATCAATTCTCGATCTTCGCGGGAAAAAAAAAGTTACACCTATTGGCTAGTCAACACACGAGCCATAACGCTCCAACATCTCATGAGCCTTAACACTTCTAAAGTCTTTAAAAATATTATTATTTTAGACTTTTCAACTAATTTTCACATTTTTTGAATTATCCGACGATTTTCTGTAATTATTTCTATTCCTAAAACTATTCTTCAATAGCTTCAAAAAATAGAAATAATAATTCAATATACTTTTAAATCCTCAAAACGTACACCTCAAATATTTATTTTATATTATTATAAGATTTTTCACCAAATATCATAATTTTTCGATAATTACCTATAATCTTTCAAAGTGCTAGAACTTCAAGGTTTCATAATAATTAAAACCTATCATTCGAACCTTAAAATTTCTAGGTTCATTTCACATGAAATTTATTATCATAATAATCATCGATTAAGTACATTAATAATTTATATATTAATATTATAATTAAATAATATTAATATAGTTATAATACTCATCATTTATATATATTAATATTATAATTAAATAATATTAATATACTAAAAATACTCATCATTTATGCATATTAGCAATAGAAATCTGTGTAATTATAACATATAATTTTTTTTATAATATAAGATATAGCCAGCACACTGTAGCTGGCATTAGTCCTGAACGATTTTCATACGCATGAGTCATAACCTAATTATCCCATATATCATTGGACAAGGATACCATAATATAATATCATTTCATATAATTACATAATATTACCCAATATAATATTATATAATTTGACTTATGTAAATTTCCATAAAACGCATTATAAATTCAATATATCATGATTAGAACTATGAGCCTGGTAAATACTTACGGACTGGTAAGTACATAATATGTTATGTTATCTTTCATAACATATTATATATATATAATAATATATTAAATATATTATATTATATATCATATCTATCATTATATGCTTATCATATTTATTTATGATATAGTAGACAGTGACTCATCTCTTGTGAAACTTAATAGTTTCGCCCACTGAGCATCTGAAGTGCGCCTTTGTTCCCCTCAACGGATATAATAATAATAATATGAAATATGGTATGGGAAATAATAATAACCAGCAAGGAATAGATAATAACATAATTGAAAACCAGGGACAACTTCCAGTAACAAAAACCTACAATTGGAGCACTCAAGAAAATGAAAAGAACAACTAGCAGATAAAGCTAATTCAAACTAAACTTTCCCAAGAGTGCTCTTGCTTCATCAAATGTGGTAATGTGAAAATCTTCAAATGGGTCTTTCAAATCAAAGTGAGATATACCTAAATAACTTGAATTATCTTAAAACTTATATATATGTACCTTCTTGTCTTAAACATTAGCTAATTTTCATATTTTATCATAAAAATATCTTTAAGACATTTTATCAAACATGCTATGTGCATGACTTACATGCTTAGATTTCATAAACTTTTAGACATGGTTCTAACCAAAATTTTCTTCCTTAATAATCTGTATAACGCTTAATTCATAATATCCCAACCAAGCACAACAATTTCAAAACAATAATCATTATGTATGCTTTCAACTTCTATGAACTTAACCAAATTCATAGCTTACCTCTTTATTGGCTCAGTTCCTACTCAATTACTTGTTCCAAGTTGATTTTGAAGTCTTCTCTTAACTGCACTTTGCTCTAACTCCATTTCAATTTCGATTGCTATTTCAATTTCTTAAGAATTTACTGAATAGTTATGTCTTGGAAGCATAGGTGTAAAAAGAATTTAGGTTGGAACGGATGTAATAGAGATAGAGTAAAGCATGGAGTAGTGCTTATTTAGTTTATTTAACCTTCCTTCTTACTTTTCAGATGATTGATAGGTGTCTAGTGTTGGCCTAATGAATCACCACCTCATGCTTCATAAAATGACTCAGCACAACTTAATGTTCATCTCATAACATATCTTTCTTATATGTATATACACTACATTATATCCACATAATGCATTTATACATTTATACATCTCCACCACATAAATATAAATTATGTATTATAATCCAATTATAAATCAAATTTGAATAATTATACATATATTATGTATAAAAATCATCACCCCTTATTATGAAATTACTCCATAATTAATTTAACACTTTTTGTGAAATGAACATTACATTAAATAATAATTTATTTAATATTGTATAATTAAATTTGCTCATTATTTTCATAAATTGTTTCAAAACAATTTATTTAACTCTTACATTCAACCATAAATTTAATTTATTAATTTGGACACCCATATTTATATATTATATATTGGTTCCTTTAACGTACTCAATTATATTTACTTGGCATAACATCGTACATTAAGCCATTAATCATGTTACATTTAATTATTGTAACATATTATTATTTCTTAGTTAATCGAATAAATTTGTTTATTTCGTTATTAAAGTTAATATATTAACTTCCCCATTTCATATTTTCAATTCACATTCCTTTAGCATAGTAATAAATATTATACCATTATATGTTACATTATAGTAACATAATTCTCATTATCCAATGAAATAATTCCTCTATACTAAAATAATTTAATTCCATAAATTATTTTAGTTCTCTTTATTTAATATAACTGACCAATTAAAATAGTTAATATTCAATTAACTATTTTAATTTAATTATTTAATATATATAACAAACTTTGTATATTTAAATTTAATCATCTTCTTCTTTCCATAAATTGTCTTCAACAATTTAGTTCTATTTATTAAATATATTAGTTTACTATATTTAACCATAATTTAAATATTACCTTAATTCACCAATTTAATTAAGTGAATTAATTAACTTGCTCATGAAATTTAATTCATTACAAAATCATTACAAGACTTTATAATCAAATTATATTATTTCTTAATATAATTTAAATTTAATCTCCACCTATAAATTACTTCTAACAATTTATTTATATCATACTCTTATTAAAATAATTTAATATTATAAATTATTTTAATTTCCTTCATCATAAATTTTACCCATCTCATTTCTTCTTAATAAATTGATTCTATAATTTATTTACATGAAATAATAAATATATAATAATAATATATTTATTATTCATAAAATCACATATTGCATAGCATTTATTCACTTATGCAATATAATATCACATCACATATCACCAAATAAGAATTTTATTTATTAAATTCGTATTTTAATATTTTTCTGAAAATCCGGGTCATCACAAGTATATTAGATTAACAGAACAAAATATAAATAAACTTAAATATGACTTAAAAACTAGCTCAATATATTTTTTCAATGCGAAAACACGGAAAAAATAGAAAAATAAATGACGTGTATGGTACTAAAAGTATGGTAGTAGCAAACTCGATGGAATTGTGTCATTTACTCTTTATATAAAACAAAATAAAAATTGACAAATAAGAGTCCTTTTATAAAACAAAGAGAGTCAATTTATATAAATAGTTATCAATATATTAAACTCCATTCCAAAATATATGAACAATATTAATACTCTAAACTCAAGTTAAAAATATATTTTTAACTTAAAATGAATATAAATTAATCTAATTTTAGAAAATCTAATTATTAAATTATAAACCGTTTAATTTTTTTTACTAAATGTATTCAAAAATTAGATAAATTACACAAACCTTTTTTTTTTTATTTTTTTATATAGAAATATCTAATGGTACGTTGTCTCGTCCCTAAAGCTCCATCCATGAATGCGTTGGGATGCAAATGGGTATTCAAAATAAAGTGGAAAGCAGGTGTCTAACTATTTCAGTCTTGGAAAATTAAACAACTTGATGTTAACAATGCATTCCTGCATGGGCGACTATCAGAGACTGTTTTCATGATACAACCTCCGGGATTTGAGGATCCTTTGCGTTCCAATTTTGTCTGTAAGTTGTATCGTTCCTTATATGGGCTCAAACAAGCCCATCCGGCTTGATATCAACGGCTGTCAATTTTTTTATTGCACTTGGGCTTTATCATGTCTAGTTCTGATTTTTTTTTTGTTGTTTGCTAATTTAGACCGAAATTAAACACACTCACGCACCCATTTTTATCAATGCTAAGGTTCGATCCCACGTCATTTGTTTTATAAAGGTGTGGTGCTACCATCCGGCCAAAGGCTCGGTGGTTCTGACATTTCGATGTTCATCTATCACGTTGGTGAAATCCATTTAATTCTGCTAGTATACGTGGAGGATATTGTGTTGACAGGTAACTCATCGTCGGCCGTTGATGACTTGGTCATCACTTTGGGTCGTGAGTTTTCATTAAAAGATTTGGGACCTCTTCATTTTTTCTTAGGCATTGATATTGCGTTGACAGGTAACTCTTAATGGTATTCTACTATATATCTCAACAGAACTATGTACAAGAAATAATAAAGCGTACAAACATGTCCAATTGTAAGGCCATCAGTACTCCTTCCTCTACTCTTGTCAGTTTAGTAAATCAGGATCAACATCCATTTAGCAATCCAAAGTTGTACCGCCAGATTGTTGGGCCCTGTAGTATGCAACCTTAACTCGTCCAGATTTAGCTTATGCAGTAAATGTTTAAATATAAATTATTATCCTAAATTATTGACCTTTTATTTTCATTTTGGTGATTGACCTTTCAATTTTTGTAATCAGGTCATTAAACTATCATTTTTTTTCACTTTAGTTCAATTGAAATTGTCACGTCATGAATTGATGACATGCCTTGAACACATAGGATGTGTTAAAAAATGACTCATTTTGTAACTTATTTTAATCATTTTATAAAAACTCAAAAGGCATAAATGTAATATAACATTATAATTTAACAATAAAAATTAAAAATATTTTTAAAATGAAAGCATCTAATTTTAGTAGTTATTTTTTTAGAACTAAGTAATAATAAAAAATAAAATATTATCACTCCGTCCCAAATTAATTGCTCAATTTTGAACATTTTAAGTCAAATTGACTATTTTTAGAATTAATCTTTTTACTATTTTTGCTAAAATATAGGTGAGAGATTATAACCAAAAGAAAGTATATACAATTTATTACTAACTCCAATTTTTATAATTTTAGAAATATATTTATATATGCTTAATTATTAATTCTAAAAATAGTCAATTTGACTTAAAATGGTCAAAATTGAGCAATTAATTTGGGACGGAGGGAGTACTTGTTGCTATCATTAACAGGTTTGCAAACAAAATAGGAAAAAAAAAATTGTTACTAAGTAATTAAAAAATAAACTAGATAACAAAAAAATTTGAGCACCTCCCTCTCAATCTAATTACCTCTCTCTTCGTCCCACCATTTTCAATCTAGACAGTAAGTACCTCTCTAGTCTCTCCTCTCCTTCCCTTTAGTACTGTCATACCACCACCACCATAAATTCCCACAACTTGTACTAGAAAAAGAAGAAGTAAGTCCCAGCAACACTTCAATAAAAACAAAACCCCCAAATCGCCTTCAAATCTAAATCTCTCTCTCTCACTCAAACACACACAACAACATTTCGTTGCAACAATGAAGCCACTATCGTTGGACGATCCGACGGACAGCCATATCTGAAAACCATGTAAATAATGAGTTAAGTAATCATCATCGGATCCAGTTTTGTACTAAAATTTTGCTGTGATGAAGAAGATGATGAAATGGGTCTGAACACTTTGGAGTTGGATATAAGGTTTATATTTAGGATTTTCTGTAACTCCCATAATGATGATGAAGATGATGGTAATTCTCGATTTATGGTTGCTGATTGAGTGATTGTGGTGACAAGTTTTTTTGTATTGAGGAGGGGATCTCGTGTATGCCTAGATCTAGGGTTAGTTTTTTTGTTTTGAAATTAATATTGGTAATGTAGAGGTGGCTTTGGGCGGATGTTTCAGGGTGGTGTTGATAGAGTTGATGGTGGCGTCGGCTATTTGAGGTGGTCTTATATTAATGTTTTCATTTTAATTTTTTTTTTGTTATTATACTTTAAAATTAATGTTGTATTGTATTTTTGCCCTTTTAAGTTTATAAAATAATTTAAATTAATTACAATTTGAGTATTCTTTTAACACATCAGCTTCTGCATGTCAGATGTTCATGCTATGTTATCAATTTATGACACGACAGTTTCAATTGAACCAAGGTGAAAAAAATTAATAGTTTGATAACTTATTGCAAAAATTAAAAGGTCGATCATTAAAGTGAAAAAAGGTAAATAGTTTAAAATAATAATTTATATTTAAGCCTGCAGTGAATAAAGTGTGCCAATTTATGCGCACTCCTAATGATCAGCATTGGATTGTGGTAAAGAGGATTTTATGATACCTACAATCTACTGTCTCAGATTGGGCTGGAAACATTGATGATAGGAAATCAACTGGCGGGTTTGCTGTATACATGGGATCCAATTTAATTTCTTGGTCATCCAAAAAACAAAGGACATTTGCAAGGTCTTTCACGGAGGTTGAGTATAAATTGCTTGCTGATACAGCTGCTGAGCTCTCTTGGTTGCAATCTCTGTATGGCGAAATGGGTATATATTTGAAAGAACCACCGGTTATTTGGTGCGACAATATAGTTGCAACTTATTTGGCGGTTAACCCAATCACATTGAAATACATTTTCATTTTGTGCGTGATAAAGTTGCGAAGGATGGTTTACTTGTGCGATATGTATCTACTGCAGATCAAATAACGGATGTCTTCACCAAGTCTTTGCACTCAACTCTATTTTAGTTTCTTCATGATAAGCTTATGGTGCAGCCACCGCCATCAGCTTGAGGGGGGTATTAAGACATTAGTGGGTTCTTATCTTATCATCATTGCTGTTGTTACAAATTGAAATTCTTATCCTCTGATCCCTCTGTACTGGATATACATGTTATAACAATGTTAGGAGGTTGTTGCAGTTGGGAAAGTTAGTTAGGAATCAAGGGTAATCTTGTAATGTTGTAATGACTTTTAGGGGTGTTTTAGTATATGTTGTCACAGCTTGTAAAAACTTCAGCCAACTTGTTAGTTAGTTATGCAGAGTACGTAGGAGTATATAGGTAGGAACTGCTTATTTTGTTATGCATGTGTATTTTTGTTGATTGAATCAATACAGTTCTTTCTATTGCCATCTCTTTCCTCTCTGCTTCTTACATGCATTGTGAAGTGTAGATGAATTAGCAGAATTATATACAAAATAGTTGGATCGCCAAAAATCGGGTCGCTGCAAGTCAAAATCATCAATAATTGGGCTAAACTCCGAATTAGGCTCGAAACCAGTGTTTTTTTTCCACATGGAAACATTATGGAAAGAACGGGTTTTGTCATTTTAAGCCAAATTTGCACTTCTTCTTTGAGATTTTCGCAGCTTTATGTTTTAATTTTCTTATTTTGAGTTTTTTCATTAGGATTTTGATATTAGTTATTTACTAGATACAAACCCGCACGTTGCGGCGGGATTATTCATTTTGTTAATAATAAATGTGTATGTGCAATTAATAAATTAAATTATAATAAGAAGATGGTAGTTTTGTCCTACGGGTTGACAGTAAATTCATGTTATTCATTGTTTTCTGACATGTATGGCTTATGGTTGATTTCCCAAATTTTTAGAAACACGATCCTTGCATATAGACAAACATGAATCAGACAATTTTGCAACGTGCACTACATATTATATCTCATGTTGACATAATTACATATATCATGGTAAAATTGAAATTAAAAAACTAAGATTTCTCGTTAATTTAGGGTTTGAGAGATAAAATGAAAGATGTGAAAATACCTAAATGTGTGCAAAATTAATCTTCCGAGCGGGTTATGGAGTTTCTCGAGTACACAAAAATCTATCCACTTTCACTCTTTGAAATTCGATCTTTAGGAGGAGTGAGTGTATTAGAATGGAGTTCCTCCAAGTAAAAGATTATTGTGTTAGCAAAAAAATAATAAAATTTGTTAGTAGTACAAAAAAGAAGAATAAAAGAAGCAAAGTAATATTATTGTATAGTAGAAAAGTATAATATTATTTTTTAATTTGAATTAAAGAATACTTGTGTTGTGCTAATCACGGATAAATAGCAGTAGTAGACTAAAGAAAAGAAATATAGCAGTAGTAGGCTAAAAGAATACATGTGTTGTGGTAATCACGGATAAATAGCAGTAGTGGGCTAAAGAAAAGAAATATAGTAATAGTAGGCTAAAAGAATAATTATGTTGTGCTAATCACAGATAAATAATAATAGTAGGCTAAAGAAAAGAAATATAACAGTAGTAGGCTAAAAAATACCTATGTTGTGCTAATCACGGTTAAATAGCAATAGTAGGCTAAAGAAAAGAAATATAGTAGTAGTAGGCTAAAAGAATTCTTGTGTTGTGATAAAAGAATACTTGTATTGTGATAATGACGAATAAAAGATTATGTAAATTTTTATAGGTAGAAGTTATAACTTTTTGATATACAACAGTAGTAGGATAATAAAAACAAATTGTGATAATAACGGATTAAATTATGTTTTATTTATTAGTTCTCCTAATTTTAATAGGATTCAAATCTCCAAATTTTAATAAGATTTAAATTACTAAAATTTTAAAATGCAGTTATATAAATTAGTGTATATCTGTGTATATTTTAAACTATTAAAATATTAAAATGCAGTTAAAAGTTTTAAATTTTAAAATTTTAAATTAGTGTATATCTTAAATTATTAAAATATTTAAATTAGTGTATATCCACCCCAATTATTTCTAGATAAAATTTTAAAATGCAATTACAAATAAAAGATATATATTGTTTGGTACTTGAAGTGCAACCAGTAATGTATATCTGTATTTATTTTAAAAAATTTTAAATTATTAAAATTTTAAAATGCAGTTAAAAATAAAAGATATATATTGTTTGGTTCTGGCTCAAACCAACTCCTCAGTGCATCAGTTTATGCACTTTTAGGGAAAATTAAACGAATATTATTTTAAAAATATTATGTTAAAGAAAACAAAATGTAACAAATATGTATAAAATTAGTTTAGATTTGTAGTGATTTTAGGATATTGAAAAAAATTAAGAATATTATGGAATTTAAATAGTATAGAAATTATATTATCCTAATATTTTTTAGTATAAATTGTTTAATTTATTGTGTAAGATTAAAGTAATTAAAAATAATTTTTAAATATGTAGATTAGTTTAATTATGAGGTTAAAGAAATATGTTAGTGGGATGTGTATTTGAGATTTATAAAATCAACATATTAATGTGTTTGGATTAATATATGTTTTATTTAAAAATATTAAGTTGTTATAGTGATTTGATAATATTAGAATTATTAGATATGTAGTGATTTGATAATTATTAGATAAACATAGTTGTAAGTATAATATTATTAAAATATTAGAAAAACAGAAAAATCGAAGATATGGTGTGTGTATAATATTATTAAAAAATTATAATATTATTAAAATATTAGAAAAACACAAAAACCAGAGATATTATGGTTCAGCATAATGTGAATGGTAATTAATGCTGTATAGTAGGTGTCAAATGTTGGGAATGCCACTTGTCAAAAAACGGTACCAGGCAACTGTAATTTAGTATATATAATAGATTTGACTAAATATGACTTAGGATTTGTTAATTAGAGTTTTCTTAATTGCTATTTAAACAATTGTAACTTTTTGAGCACAACACTTTTGATCAATTATTAAATAAAATTTGTTTTATTATTTTCTTTTTGTGGATTCGAGATTATTTCGTTAACCTAAAACAATACCTAGGTCTACTACGGATATTTCGTCCTACGTGAACATGTTTCCTAAAAATCAATCGAACCGAATTCTTAGCAATAAGTTTGCCAGTGTCATTTTTTTAAACAATTGCATTATAATTTTGCGTGGTATACAATTTCATGATTTATATTAAAATATTTAATGTTAATCTGATTGTAGGAAACCCAAATTTGTTTCATTTTCATTCTTGATTCTCTTGGAATTGCCGCGCCATCATATCTAGTAGTTTACTTTACATATGTATTACTAGTGCAGGGATCAAAGTATGCACAGACAATGAAGTTGCTGAAAGACATCAATACAAAGATATGCAATATTACTTGTTTGACTAGTTCATTTGTAAACATTCCTTATGCTACATTAAATGAGCAGGAACAAACACTATATCTTTGTGATGTGCGTTCGTAGGACAAAGTGTGACAAAACTACAAGGAAATTAGTGACTCTTACGTACATTGAGGTAGAGTCGGAGTAGATGCTTATGAATTGATTTGGGTACTACCAAGCTCCAAAGCCTATTCTTTAGAGTTCGTATACAACAAAGAATTCCATTCTCTAAAATCCAAATGACAACAATACAAAACTCGTTGGCAGCATATACTATAACTAAGTCACCGCCTCTATCAGTGTAGCATCTTATGATTCAGTCAAACATGGTTAATTCTTACACTAAAGAAATCGACCATGACTCAAATGTTTTATTATAGAGAAAAGACTTAATGACCAAAAAAACCATTGAAATTTTGTCAAGCTATTAAAAAGGCATCAAACTATTAGTTTCCACCAAAATCATTAAAATTTCATACAATTGTCAAACATGTCCGAAAATGACCATACTATATGTACACGTCAGCTCATATGGTCAAATTTTGGGCATTTTTGATAATTCTTGAAAGTTTACCGATTTTGGTACAAAAACAAGTTATATGATTATTTTTTTGATAGCTTGATTAGAGTTCAATGATTTTTTCAGTCATCAAGTCCAAAGAAAGAACAATGAAACAAGGTTTCATGCACCTGAACCATGACTTGAGTACTTCTTTGTAATATTGTAGAATCTTTGTTGTTCGGCAGTGGAATAAAGAATAAACATCGAAACATTGTGTTAATTGTTATAACATAAAAGAAGTGGCAAACTAAGTATATATGAAGTATCTCCAACTGCAAACTGACAAAAAGATTTTGTTTCTTATGAAGCAACATGGTTGCTTGTTAACTTCCACAAAATTCCAATGTAGGATTTTCAGATCAAAGAAGGAGCATCTTTCTAGGTACGTTCTTAACAAGCGCCTCCATTTAATTCTGTTTGCATAGGAATTTGTAGCACACGCTCATGTACTAGAATATGACACTGCTAAACTTATTAATGTTCCATTTTGCGGAAAGATTAGGCACGAAGAAATACCACCGAATGATTGAATATAATCATTGGAAACATCAGTAGGTCGACTCATTTCATTTGTTTATCAATTTCTCTAATTAAGAACGCCAAAACAATTCTTCACTCGAGAATTACTCTATATATAGATAATAGTAGGACTTAAGTTACCAGAAGAAAATAAGTTGACAAGGAAAAAAATGCATTATACCATAGATTTGAGATTTGGAGTTCCCCCATTGGTGAATATCCTCCTTTATCTACTACTAGGTTCTGATCAGGCAAGCATTAACCTAATTAGGTATTGGGATAATCACCTTATCTGGAAGGTGACCTTGCTGATCCTTCTTCTTTCCCTCTTCCTATTTTTAGTCTCCATAAAACTACCCCTCACTGCAATAATAATTGCAGAACCAATTCGTTTCCATTTTGGCGATTTTCGTTTTTATGGGATACTTTCTATTATGTTGTTAGGATCATTCTTCTTCGAACCGTGGTTGTTCTGGTACACTTACCTTGTTTTCATTTGTATCTCTCCTTTTTTGGATGAGCTATACGATATGTTGCAAGCGATTCCCACTGTTTTTGTCATATTCACCCGTACTCGACAACAACAAGAAAATGCCGCTGATGACGAAGCACTTGATCAGCCAAGTCCTGGCAATGAGCTTACAGAGATCATTTAGGGAGATGCTTCGTTAAAAAATTATTTATCTTGTTTCATTAAAACTCGTGTGGTAATTTTCCTTTGTTTCTTTAAATCGTTTGTTTTTTTTTTATTTCTTTGGATAGATATTATTGTCTTGTTTGATCACTGCCAAATGAAAATAAGGAGGAGAAGAATGTTTGCAGTTCCTTGTAATAATTCCAAAATATATAAGACTTCGTTTTAGTTTTTGTATGGAAAGGAAATATGAAGAAAATGGTATTATCATTTCATTTATTATGTATGTCATTTTGCATAGGCCAAACAACAAACAATAATACCACAGTTAATTGTACCAATTAAGTCAAGTCATTCAACATGACCATCAGACCATGATGTGTTTTATATCAAAACTAACTTTAGTGGGATTAACCCATGGGATTGTACTTTCCTCATGTTAGTTTCACAAAGTTTCCAGTCACATGAATATTAAATGAATCTGAAACTAACTTAAAAGAGTAATTTGTGAAACTTAATAAATTTAATTGTTTCATGAATTTTAAAATTTTCACAATTTTATGTCACGAGCTAGTCATACACCAGTATGATAAGGGCATTTTTATCATTTGACCATGTAAAATACATGATTATAATGACTAACACGTGAAGCATGTGAAGTTAGTATTTTATATATTTAAATGATAAATATATTCTTATTGAAAAGACGCGTGACAAGCACATGACATGGTGGAAAATTACAATAAAAATTAAAATTTTAATATATTTTATTATTTATGCAATTTTAGTTTATTTAATGTATTCTTATTTAGTTTTTAGGAGAATTTAGTAATTTAATTTGTTTTTGGCCCGTTTGTATCTTGCGCTCAGTTTTAGAGTTTAATTATTTTCCTTTTTCAAATAGTTGTAGGAAAGTAGTTTAGTATTATAAATATGTTTTCTAGGGTTTATCTACGAGGACATTTTATTGATTACTTGAGATTATCTTTTTGTTCTATTTGTGAGTTAATTGTTTTTCATATAGATTAAAGGGTTTATTCCATTCGTGTTGGTACGATAACTAACATATCACGTTTGTGTTAGTGTTACAATCTAACCATATTTTGCTGTGTCAATTAGCAGCATAATTGTACATCTAAATTAGGCGAGACCTAAAAGAACAGTTAGAATTTTCTATTTTTTTGGTGAAAATTGAATTCTAGACAAAAAATTATGTAACTTGTGATGGTGTTTACCTAGACCTAGCCAAGCTAGTTTTTATTTTTCTAAAAAATAAGAAATTTTTTTAATCTTCAATTGCTAGAATCTACCGTCCAATTCATCACCAACATCACAAACCGTCATCCACGTCCCACAGTCAAAACAACGACAAGAAAAAAAGAACAAAAAATTGTCACCAAGCCGTCGTGGTTCATCACTTTGCAACCTTGCCGCCTACACCGTTGGATATAAATTCGTGGTCACTGTTGTTCCCTTTTCCGCTGCCACGACAATCATCCTACAAAGCTACGCCGCCATCAAATTCTTTCCGCAGCTGCCTATTGAGAAGCGAACAATTGAGAGCCATTAAACCCGCCGTCGTGATCGCTATTTGCTAATTTGGCGTGGTTCCACTTCCCGCCGTTATCGTCAAATATATTACAGTGGCCAATCCAGCCGCCGAGTCACCTTCACAGCCTCATCGTGAAACTCCATAGCCGCACTTTTCTTCTTCGACCCAGTTTGTGCGTCGAACAAGAACAGAGGTAACAACGTGATTTGTATTTTGACCAGTGATCTGATTTGATCAATTATATTTGGGTTCTTATTGTTTCCATTCACTTTCTAATCTGGTATCCCAAGTTGTGTTTGTTTATAAAATAGACTTTGATTATTCTATAAATTCATGCAATAAGCCACACAATTTGTCAACTTTAGAAATTCAGGCCATAAACTTTAGATTCTTAAAGAGCAACCTGATGGACTCCACGACACGCTTCCGTGAGGTGGTCGTCGCCCGGATCGTTTCTAGTAAGCAACTTTGATGGAACTCTCTCAATACCTTAACCCAACGTCTATTTTGAGATGAGAATCTTGATAATTTCGATCAAGCAATTGAATTCACGTAGGATGGCACACCAACAACACTTAGACCCTCGTTTAAGATCAAACGATAATCCCTGTATGATTGTATGATGCGGTAGAATAACGTCACACACAACTATGATTTGTTGTATAATAAGTTAATTATAAATCTCAAAGAAAAACTAAGAAAATAGCTTAGAAATTCTTCAAAGAACCAAAAGTAGAGAATAACTCTCAAGTATGAATAATCTCTGAATAATAATTGAAGTGTTCTTGAATTACAAGCATAAAACTTATTTATACTAGCTATGAAACCCAAGAATCCATAAAGGAAATAATAATTGATTTGGAATCAAAATCCTATCTTAAAATATTCTAATTACAATAGAATTATGAAAATATACTGAAATCCCTAAAATTAAGGAAGAAATCCGCGTCCCAAATTGTCAAAACGCGTCTGTCTCGAAAAACGCGTGAACAAAATCTGACTGTTCTCGTCGGGACGAGAAAAATTGAACTACAAACCTCGTCGGGGCGAAGATGGTCAGAGAAGTCTTGGCTAGGGCGGCTTCAGCTCAGGGCGGGGCGAAGATGGCCAGAAAAGTTCTTGCCGGGGCGAGCTTTCTGGGCGTGATTTGCTCGCCGGGGCGAGAACCCTGCAGTTTGAGAATTTTCGTCTTCTTTTATTTTCATTATTCCCAACATTGGCGTGTTTGCTTGTAACATCATGACCAAATGCAAAGCCTTAGAATCCCGCTCCTCGAACTCTACACTTGATCGATCCTCGCTCCACATGCCTTGTATCAACCCATTAAGTCCCTCCTTGAAACGTTTAGCCTGAGCTCTCGTCACGGGACCATCCGGCATACAAATAGGATCCACTCTATGGTTGTTATTCGTTCCAGAACCAAGGATGCCCTCGTCATACCTCTCCTCTTAGGAAAGATTTGTCCTCAAATTGTCACCTACATCAAACAGACTTAGATCAATAACGTTGAAAGTTACACTCATATTATACTCACCAGGCAAATCCAATTTGTAGGCATTATCATTGATGCGCTCGAGAACTTGAAATGGACCATCTCCCCTCAGAAGCAATTTTGAACGTCGTTGAGCTGAAAATCTTTTCTTCCACATATGTAACCACACCCACTCTCCCGGTTTAAAAATCACTTGACGTCGACTCTTGTTGGCCTGTTTCGCATATTGTTTCGTTCTCCTTTCAATGTTGAGTCTCGCCTTCTCATGTACCTGCCTAACAAATTCTATATTCAAACACAAGTAATGGTAATAAATCCAATGGAGTTAACGGATTAAAACCATATATAATTTCGAATGGTGAAAATTGCGTAGCAGAGTGAACAAATCTATTATAAGTAAATTCAACATGCGGTAGACACTCTTCCCAAACTTTAATGTTCTTTTTAATAATAACTCTTAACAATGAAGATAAAGTCCTATTTATAACTTCAGTTTGACCGTCAGTTTGTGACTGACAAGTAGTTAAAAATAACAATTTAGTTCCTAACTTACACCACAATGTTTTCCAAAAATAGCTCAAAAATTTAGAGTCTCTATCTGAAACAATTGTTCTAGGCATGCCATGCAAACACACAATTTCTCTAAAGAACAAATTAGCAATATGGGATGCATCATCTATTTTGTGACATGGAATAAAATGTGCCATCTTAGAAAATCTATCCACGACCACAAATATAGAATCATGACCACGCTTAGACCTAGGTAAACCCAATACAAAATCCATAGACAAATCAATCCAAGGTTCACTAGATATAGGCAATGGTGTATACAATCCATGAGGTTGAACACGAGACTTAGCCTGTTTACACGTAATGCATTTATCACAGATTCTTTCCACATCTCATTTCATATGAGGCCAATAAAAATGCTCTTTTAAAACAGACACTACAAGAAAAAGACTTATTTCCAACGGAATATTCAGTCGAAAATAAGCCTATTCCGTCGAAAATAACTTAATTTCGACGGAATCGTCCGTCGGACATTCGACCGGAAATAACGCCCTCGAAATTAAGTCCGTTGCAACTTCCGTCGGAAGCAATAGTATTCTGACGGAATAATTCCGACGGATAGTCCGTCGAAACTAAGGTATTTTCGGCAGAATATTCCGTCGGCAATAACTTGCCACGTAGCGCTTCTCGAGACGTTCATAAATAAGGTATTTCCAACAGAATTTCAGTCGGAAATTCTATTTTTTTTAAATAAATATTAAAGCTTATTTCTGATGAAAATTCCATCGAAAATACCTTATTCCGTCGGAAATAGCATGTTTTTTTTAAAATAATTTTTTTATTTTTTTATTTTTCAGGTTTTAAACCCCATTTTTGTACCTGTAACCTGCTACATATAATACAATACCAATAACTACATCCAACAATAACATATATCATAATAAACCCATAACGTTAAAAAATATAAAGAATAACTCATTATGTGCCGAAATACTTTCAAAACTAAAGTATATTACATCGATTTACAAAGAATCAAACTAAAATATACAATATATGATTTACAAAATATCTAAGTAGATTCTAAATACAAAACACCTAAGCAAACTAAACTATATATACAATGCATGGGCATGAACTATGATGTATGCAAATTCACGTCATCATCCCCTCCGTCGTCCTCGCCATCGCCATCGCCATCGCCACCCTGTTGATACAATTAAAAATATAACGCATTAGTCCGTATGAGAGTATTAATTTAATAACATACAGATTAAATAAGTAAAAGTAAATATAATACCTGAGTAGGTGGGGGCTGACTCCCAAACGGGCCAAAAGCCTGCGATAGTAATATAACCACCAACCGGAGCATCTCGTTGCGTATCGCGACGAACTGCTCCTGTGGGATACCCGTACTATCGACAGTGGCCCCTGCTGTAATATCTTGGGTGAGCTGGTGAAGGCGAACTCGGCTGAGCAACTCCTGACGACGGATAACCGGACCCGTACGGAACGTCTCCAACACCGCAGCCATGACCCTCTGGAAAATCTCGTTGTCCAAGCTAGTGCCTGTGTGAGATGGTCCGGCAAAAGCTCTCGGGCGCTGATGCTGGCTAGAGCCTGCGCAAATAAATATACCATTAGTCATAATATATGCAGTTACTCTTAACTTATTAGAAATAATATTACCTCCAGGTAATGTATACACTAGTAGCCTCGACAATCCCAGCACTTGATATCTGCTGGTACTGCTAGTAGGGGGATCTAGAGCTGCGACCTATAGTGTCAGCTCCTCATCCCGAGATAATTTAATCTCGGGCGGAGGGACGGTGGAATCTAACGTCTCAGAATCCCCCCTAATCGCCTGCAACTCAGCTACACGCTGGTCCTGACTAGCCTGAAATCGGTCCTGTAATTTATGGCTTATACGTGAGTTAATTATATCATTTTATGAATTACCTAATATTAAACATTACGTAAAATTACGATTACACTTACCCGTATAGTTAATGTTGTGGGAGACATAGTAGAGTTCTTTGGAGTGTGGGCTCTATCCTAGAACTCTAACATAGACGGAGGTTGGCTTAAGCTCTGTCGTATGGCCTAATAAATACATTCATAAAGTAGTTATGAAGTTTACTTGTGAGAAATGAGTAACTAAACAATTAAGTATATGACACTTACCGACTTCGCCTCCTCAAAAGACTGCGAGCCAGTAGTGTGTACGACTCGGAGCTGGCGACGGTTCTTCTTTGACTGCTCTGACTTCTTCTTAAAGTCGTCAGCATCCCAGTGCGTACACATAGCCTCCCACACTACATTAGAGACTATGCGGGACTGGTGATCTCTAATCGTGGTCCCAGGCTGGTCATCAACTGTCCGGGCTGCTCTCTATCGCATCTCATACAGCTAGCCGGCGTAGTTCTTGGCGATGTGTGCAATAACAACATCATCGCCGATTTCCTGAGAGATGCCCTTATCATATCTAAAATATTTTTATAACAAAAGTTTAAAAGTTAGGAACCATTAAATTATTGGGTAACGACTATGTACGTATAATTTTCTAATTTATAAGAAAATGAACTTACGTGAAACTCCCGCAAGACAGTGACCATAAACGCGGAATCGTACTGGCTGTACTGGTTGACGCGCATGCACCCAGTCGGGAGATGCGTCAGATAGATAGCTTGTATGGTCGCATTAGCGACTGAGTCTAGTATACTACAGTAAAAACAATTGAATATTTTTACGCTAAGTGTCTAATGCAATAAATTATATAAATTTAACTCCTTATTTTTAAGTCAAAGTATAATACTTATTGGGAAGAGCCGACATCCACTTGGACTACATGTGAAACTGCTAGCGGATGACCAAAGAGATCAAGGTTAGTCTGTCGGTCTCGTCGACGACGAGCATCTGTAATTATATTATAAAACTTTAGTCAAAATACATAAACTAATGCATATTGAGATATATTATACGTTTACACGAATCAGACTACTTACTAGCTCCTGAAGACGAGCCTCCAGCCTGGCTCGCGTCTCCAGATCCTGATCGCCTACTGCCGCGGCGACCGCCACCGCTATTTCTAGCCATAAATGTGCTACTGAAATAACGAAAATAAGTTATATTATATTTCAAGTACAATATTAATTATTTAAATCTAATATATTAATATTGAATTATTTACTAATTTAAAATACGTTTAGAGGTTGTACGTCATCAAACCCATCAGATTTAACATCAATATCATTATCGAATTTAATCTCTTCCTCCTCCTCATCATCATCGATATCAGATTCGTTGTCGTTATCATCTTCAACGATAACGTATTCATGACGACCTCCAAATCATCGACTTCCTCATTGTCGGGTACGTCAACCACATCATTTGTCATCACATTTTTATCATTTAGCAATACTTGCTTGGGATTGCTAACATCTTCTTGCAACGCTCCATCCATCACCAACATATTAGCACTATCAAATGCACGTGTTTTCGTTGTGACAACTGTATACCAGGGGCTTCTACTATTTATGACGTTAGGAGCGTAGTACACTTGAGTCGCTTGACTGGCTAACACGAAAATGTCATCAGATTTGAGTTTTGACTTGATATCTACTGTGACGATTCTATTACGATCAACTTTAACACATTTTTCAGTATTAAACTAGCGACACTTAAATGTAACTACCTTTTTACTCCCAGGATAATTAAGCACAAGTACATTCTCTAGACGTCCATAGTAATTGGACTCAGAATCATTGTAACAGCTTCCCAACACCACAACCCCAGAGTTGACTTATATGAGTTCATTCAAGTTGTCGACCTTAAATCTGTACCCATTCACGATGCATCTAGGAAAAGAATAAATAACCTTGGAAGGACCACATATGACATCTCTAAAACGCTCAGAAATGTTCTCTGCGTCAACTCTTGTCTAAAACCACTGTTGGAAAGTTGCAGTAGTGAATGGTTTTGAGATGATTCTCCTCGAGTAACACTTAATTGGTCCAAGCGCTCATGCACCTGTTCCATTGCCCTATCCAACCTCCTACCCCATTCTTTATTCATGGCTTCAATCATCAACTTCATATCAGCTGACAATGAAGGTTCTGCAAAAATTCCCTTATCCTTTGAGTTAGACATATTTCCTGCAAAATAAAGGTTAGTAGCAAAAAAATTTCCTCACCACTCCCTTACGTGTTTCGCTCGATTAATGTTTCACTCGTGTATCACTCAAGAGGCTTTTTCCCTCAATTGATCTCACCACTAAGCCTTTTACCTCTAATTATTCTCTCTAATAGGTTCTTTTCGAATTTACCTAGCAAAATTCTCAGTTTTACTAATTAATTCAAAATAACTTATCACGTACAATATAGTCGATATGAATAGAAGTAGCAAGAATCTAGATTACGGAATTTAAAACGAATTCTACGAACAAATTGAAATAATTGCAATAATAAAATTTTCTATACTCTTTTTTTTTACTCACAAATTCAACGATACAATAAAGACAGATACCTAGCTAGAAAACGCAACTTTGATACCAAATGATAGACTCCACGGTATGCTTGCGTGAGGTGGTCGTCGTCCGGATCGTTTCTAGTAAGCAACTTTGATGGAACTCTCTCGATACCTTAACCCAACGTCTATTTTGAGACGAGAATCTTGATAATTTCGATCAAGCAATTGAATTCACGTAGGATGGAACACCAACAACACTTAGACCCTCGTTTAAGATCAAACAATAATCCCCGTATGATTGTGTGATGCGGTAGAATAACGCTACACACAACTATGATTTGTTGTATGATAAGTTAATTATGAATCTCAAAGAAAAACTAAGAAAATAGCTTAGAAATTCTTCAAAGAACCAAAAGTAGAGAATAACTCTCAAGTATGAATAATCTCTGAATAATAATTGAAGTGTTCTTGAATTACAAGCATAAAACTTATTTATACTAGCTATGAAACCCTAGAATCCATAAAAGAAATAATAATTGATTTGGAATCAAAATCCTATCTTAAAATATCGTAATTACAATAGAATTATGAAAATATACTGAAATCCCTAAAATTAAGGAAGAAATCCGCGTCCCAAATTGTTAAAACGTGTTTACCTCAAAAAACGCGCCAACAAAATCTGACTGTTCTCGCCGGGGCGAGAAAAATTGAACTACAAACCTCGCCGGGGCGAAGATGGCCAGAGAGGTCTTGGCTAGGGTTGACTTCAGCTCAGGCCGAGGAGAAGATGGCTAGAGAAGTTCTCATCGGGGCGAGCTTTGTGGGCGTGATTTGCTCGCTGGGGCGAGAACTCTGCAGTTTGAGAATTTTCATCTTCTTTTGTTTCCATCGTTCTCAACCTTAGTGTGTTTGCTTGTAACATTATGACCAAATGCAAAGCCTTAGAATCCCGCTCCTCGAACTCTACACTTTTTCTATCCTCGCTCCACATGCCTTGTATCAACCCATTAAGTCCCTCCTTGAAACGTTTAGCCCGAGCTCTCATCACGGGACCATCTGGCATAAAAATAGGATTCATTTTATGGTTGTCATTCGTTCCAGAACCAAGGTTGCCCTCATCACAACCCCTGCAACTTTCGCTTTCAAGTTTCAACAGAGTGGTCCTTGAAAAAAGTTTGTTTGGAAAATTTTAAACCCTTTATCATGGCGACAAATGCTTTCATCCCTAAACTGCTTCAAAGGAATGACTCGCGACTCGAATCAATTTTTTACACTTATGTTTACCGTAGCGTGTAAGCTTATTCTTGATAAAGATAGTGATTTTAATATTGTTTCACCCAAATTTGTGAAAGAATTAAACCTCTAACTCGAACCGATTCCTTATCCCTTTGAGATTTCTTGACTCAATAGTACCTTATCAGTCATAGCCTCACATTGGTGCGTTGTTCCAATCACATTTAAAAGATATACAATTGAGGTAGTTTGTTATGTTTTACCTATGGATGTAGTGCATATATTGCTAAGTTGGTTATGGTTGGATTAAGTTTATGGTAAATTGGTTGTGAAAATGTTTATAGTTTCTATTGTGGAAAGAAAAGAAATTGTTTTCTTCCTCACCAATCTAACAGCCATACTACTGTGAGGTCTTGAAAACTAAAATTTGAATTGGATGAATATGAGATTGATGATCATGAGTAGATAAAGTACTTGGTTACATATTGTGAGTTTCAAAAGCCCATTGGTACACCACCAATTGAAGAAGTGCTATGTTTAGAAGTTCACAAGGGTATTGTTTTAGAGGAAAGACAACCTGAGATTGAAGCTAGTACAGTTAAAGAATCACAAGATATTATAGAGTCCCCTAGTATCGAGGCGAGTATGAAAAATTTTGTGCGTCTAAGGATGATGATACTACATCAAACATCATTGGTTCAAAATTTATTCCTATGCAGTTGTTCGACGACATTGAAATTATTTTTTTTTTATTCTTTAAAATTTCTTTGTCATGCATGTAAATTGGAAGATATTGGTATTTTCTCACTTATTTTTAGAATTATTCCTTGAGTTGAAAAGAGATGGAGTTTTGATCCCATAAAGATTGAAAAATCGTTCTTGGTGCTTGATACACGTTTGCTTTAAATTTTGAGAATAAACTTTTTTTAAAAAGGGAGTCTGATATAGTGGAAAATTACAAAGAACGTTAGAATTTTTACATATTTTCTTATTTATGAAGTTTTAGTTTATTGGATGTATTCTTATTTATTATTTAAGAAAATTAAATAATTTAATTTATTGTTGGCCTGTTTGTATTTTGAGCTTAGTTTTAGAGTTTAATTATTTTCCTTTAACAAATAGTTGCACGAAAGTAGTTTAGTACTATAAATATGTTTTCTAGAGTTTATTTACAAAGACATTTTATTTATTAATTGAGATTATCTCTTTTACTGTCTTTGTAAGTTCATTGTTTTTCTTGTAGATTCAAAGGGTTTATTCTTTTCGCATTGTTACAATAACTAACATATAACATTTGTTTAAGAGTATTACAATCTAATCATATTCCACTGTGACAATATGACACGAAATTAGAAAAAAAATTATCCAAGAAATAGAATGCAAGTATTCACTTTAGTAATTGAGGGACTACATTAAAACTGTCTGGTAACTTGGAGGATAAATTTGTAATTCAACCAATAAATAAGATATGTTTTCCTTTTATGAAATCCTTATATTGGATCAAAATTACAAGGTAATGTCTTATTCTGCCAAAAGACTACAAGGTTAAAGAATCCTTATAATGGATCAACTCTCCTCCCGGTATATATGAAATTATGAAATCGTTCTCTCCCTTCTCGTCAATTTATCAGTAAATTTGACTGTGTTGTTATAATCCTGAATTGTCAATAAATTAATCGATGTTGACACAATTAAATTGATGACCGAAGCACTTTTAAATGACAAGAAGTTAATAAATAAAACTACAGCTAAAAAACAACCGAGACTTTATCAAACAAGTGTGGCAAAAAAAATATAGAGTGCATGATAACATAGCATCCTCTTAGAAAGGTTTAAACATTTCTCTTAAAGTTTTTTGGTTTTACACTTTAAACTCTAATGTTTCAATTTTAAGACATTAAACTTTAATATTATCTCTATATTTTTATAAATAAACTTTAATGACTACCAAATTAAGCATTTCTCACCGGAATAAGTCATATAACTCAAAATAAAAGGATAATTAAGTCTTTTAATTAGTCTATATATCATTTACATGGCTCCAAATTTTTTTCTTCATTGCACACTAATCATGTGACTATAATTTTTTGTGCTTTCAAAGATATTTAAGGTCTTCAATCAATTTGAAAAATTAAATTTTTTTTAAGTGTGTATATCGTCTATATTGGCTTTAATTTTTTTTATTCATCACACACTAACCATGTGTCTACATTTTAATGCTTTTTCAAAGATATTTTGGAGTGAAATTATTAAAAATATTCTAATTCGGATCAATTATTATTATTCATTGGTGGCCAAAAAGTAATTAATTTATAGAAATTTAAAGACATTAAGGTTTAATGTTTTAACGTTGAAACATTTGGGTTTAAAATGTAAAAAATAAAAAAACTTGAAGGTTTAAAGCGTAGAGAAGCCTATTAGAAAAGTAACAAAGCAAATCTGACATTCATATCCATTGTTTAAATTGAGTTAAAATTATTTTAAGCAGAACAAACGGAAGTAGTCTAAAGAATTTGTGATATTTACATTTCCGTTGGTTCAATAATGACACTCAGAGTCGTTCCTGAGTACGGGCAGAAGGGTCGATCACCCTAGGCCCTCGATCAGGGGGACCAAAATTATATATATATATATATATATATGTATGAAATTAAAAATATAAGTATATAATGATATAGGTATACAAAAGTAATTTTCAAAACTCAAATTTTTTTTAAAGATTTAACTGGGTCAATTCTAATATAGTGTTGAAGCTCAAACTACTATGTTTAAAGCTCAGAAAAAGACATTTTTTTGAATATAACTTGTGCTTTTTATTTATTTATTTTTACTTTTTTTTTGTAAAAACTATTTCGAAAAGGGTCTCGTTTTTATTTTTTGTCTTGAGCCACCAAAATCTCAGAAGCGGTCCTGATGGCACTCTGGTTCAAGGATGAAGTAAAAGAGCTGCAGGAGAACCATACATTCAAATTATGTCGCACTTAGTGTCCGCCGTTAAAAGCTAACCAGGCCTATTTTTGGAAAACTCTACATCTCTATGAATTGAAGATTCAGCTTTCACTAAATTACAAGGGAGTAGTAATATTTGGTGTGTGTTAGCTAGTGGGATAAACCGAGAATATTTGGGAGCTAGCTCTGAAGCCTTATTGTTTAACTGCCATCTTTATTTAGGTTATTGTTTAACTGGCATCTTTATTTAGATATCTTATTACATATACTAGTATATACGTCAAATAGAAAAACCGAAAAAGTCCCGGATACAACTATTTTCTACACATCAGCTGTAGAATAAAATGTTGTTGTTATTGTATTAAAAATGGTTCTTCTACCCTATATGAAACTTTTTCTATACAAAGTGTATAAAAAAGTTACATCCGTACCTATTTCTAGAAATATAGAACTAAAACAGGAAACAAAAAAAAGTCTCTATGCAACTTTTTTCAGCACATGTATAGAATAAAAAGTTGCCCTTAAGGTATTGTAGCAAAACTGATTCTTCTACCATATATGAAACTTTTTCTATACAAAGTGCATAAAAAAGTTACATCGGTACCTTTTCTAGGATAATTTTCTAGCTGCCCCTATATTTATTGTTCACTAAATCACAAGGGGAGTAGTAATCTTTGTAATATTTGATTGCTAGTGTGATAGACCAAGAAGGAATTAATGAGTATCGATTGAGAGAGGTAGTAAATATTGTTAGTGTATTAAGCATTAATTGATTTGGAAGATAGCTCTGAAGCCTTATTACAACTTGTATCTTTATTTAATTAGGTATCTTATAACATAGACTGCAAGGCATTGTGTACTTCAAATGAGGACAAGAGTACTACAAGTACACAGAACTTGATTCAAAGGTGTAGATGGTTGTCTACTCTAGACAATGATTAGTGATTTATTTCTCGGATTCTTGCTCCTAAGTAATCGATGATCCAAATGTTCCTATTTTCCCTTGGACAGTAGACAATAAAGAAAACAAAAAACACAAAAAATGTTTTATATGTTACTTAGTAATCAAGAAGTACCGATACCGTGCATAGGCGACGTCTATTTGTACTCTATTAATCCAACAACAAAACTACAAAATTATTGGCGTCCAGTAAAATCCAATGCCTTGCATAGGCTACGTGCCTAACAATTATCTCGATTTAATTCTGTTGGCAACGTAATTTGAAGAGAACAATCTTGTACTATCTCTGTTCCAAATTATAAGATTATTGTTGACGTTTAAAAATCAATTTGAGAATTTTTCAAACTCAAAATTGAGATTTATTAAAAATTATAAAACAATAAATTTTACAATAAGTGATACTTTTTGAATAGTGTATAATTCATCATTGTATTTGCTAAAATTAAAGAAATCTGTTGAGAAAAACGCAAACAAACATACAAAGATAAACACATATACAACACTATATGAAATATAAAATAATGATACAAAGAATTTTCATGGAAAACCCAGTTGGGAAAAATCACGGAGAGAGATTTTAGAAATCCACTATGAAAAATATTGAAGAATACAAGTTTTGCTATATGAGAAAATAAATTCACTGTTTATTTTATCTCTACTTATCTCTCTACCTCTCTTGCTCCTCACTGATATTTCTCTCTAACTCTCCTTGCTTTCTCTATTGCTTAAACTGAGTTTGGTGTAATTTCGAATCATCTGAGGCCCTGTATTTAGTAGAGGAAGTCTCGACAAGATACGTTAATTCCATTTGCAATCTTTGAAATTGCAATATGAATTCTGCATGCTTAGTATTGGGATATGATTATTTAGGCCCAGATGGTACGGTAGGCCATAGTCCACGTGGAGTAATTTTCCCCACGTGGGAATCTATTTTGGCAGTGGAGAACTTTAACGGATCTGGGATTCCTAATTATATTTAAATTCCAACTCCTAAGGAAAGTGTCAGGATATAATTCGACTTCCTTTCTTTAAGGAGATTCAGTTTAATCCCATTAAGGTACCTAACCTAATGAGGAGTTCTATTTTCATACGGGGACGAGCATGCAGTTGGTGGTGTGATCACTATAAATACAAGGCTAAATCTTAATTCACAGGTAATCATAATTTTATATCCAGCACTAAAGTTAAAGCCTCCATTGTTAAACCTTATTCAGCTTATACTTATTCTCACACCGGAGCTATCTCCCGGCGGCACAAGCCGTTAAGCTTCACGTGCAGTTTCGTTTCTGTACAGAATTGGACGCGTTTTTGGTGATTGAGGCGCGTAGACGAATCTTGGTGTTAACACCTACATTTGCTCTACAACACTGCAAGTCTTATTTTCAATGCACAGACTACCTCGAATTGATTTATATAATGTGAATGTGGAAAACTAATTGCTGCCATATTGGATACTTGCATATTTAACTTGGTGAGGATAAAATAGCGGTAACCCTTGACTACCAATATGAGCCAATTGCCATCAATTTCCAAGAACCTTGGCTTGTATTATCCAATTACTGCGTATTGTGAGCTTATTTCTCAATGTGGATGCATCCCTCTCTCTGGATACTTGACTATGAACTCAACATTAGATGAATTGAATTAAGTCAAAGCAATGCATGAACTTCTTTGTAGCAATTCATTTTATAAGCATATATGCCGCATTCTCCTTTGTGTAAACTTTGAGAACTGCAATGCCACTACTATTTAGCCAATCACGAATCTTGGGATACTAAACATCTATGTGGTTGGTCCTGGTGTGGAACACCTGGTTCATCGCTAAATAACACTTTGACTATCATGTTGTATCTGGATACTGCCTTGGTGGAAGCCTAGTTCTTCAACTATTTCCTTAAGCCACAAAACCTCCTTGTTTGCCTCTGTCAATGTCATATACTCGACCTCTATCATTGATAATGCTACCATAGAATGGAACATTCACCTCCAACGTATAGATCATCCACAAAAAGTCTAGACAAACCTTGTCATGGATCTCCTTAAATGTAGGTATATCTCCAACATAATCCGAATCAACAAACCATATAACCTCACTCACTATATTTCAATGCTCTTTCCCTAGATTTACCGTATATATACCAACCACACTGACTACATGTGAGATATTTGGTCTTATACATACCATGGCATACATAAAAAAATCATCACATTTGCATACGGTACTTTGGACATATACTCCACTTCATCCTCTGTACGTGGGCCTTGTTAGGTTTGTATATAACGCAAGCATGCAATCAAATTACATAAATAGGGCGGAAGCGTGATAAAACGGATTTTAAAATTTTAATACAAACCATCACCATGATCAATCTATGTGCTCAATTAACGATATAAACGAAAGAGAAAGAGAATAAGAATTATACCCTCGTAGATCAAAGCTTCCTCGGGTACAAGTTCAACTCCTAGTCCTTCATGTTCTCCTCGAATTCCACCGATGAGATTCCTTCCTTTGATCAATGTTAGCCACCCAAGTGTTTGGCCTCTAGAGGTGATCCACCAAGGAAGAATAGTTATTCAAAAAGATGGGTGTTGGCAAAACCCTAGTTTCTATCTCTATAAAAATTGTAAGTACTCTCCACAATCTAATGCAAGAGTGTGTAACCCTAATCTATGATAAGACTCCTCTTATTTATAGATGTAGGAATAACCCTTCCCTAAACTCTTTAGGATTAGGGTTTCTATTATAATTAAACTCCTTTAATTAATTATGCTCCTAATCCAATTAGGAATTCATGAGAGAATACTTCTATTAACTAATTCACAATCCCTATTAGGAATTAAATAATAGTAACAGTAATAATAATAATAAGACTCCTCTTATTAATTTATATTTAATATTTCCAAAATATTAAATAATAAATATTAAGCTATTTAATTTATACTATCTCCATAGACTAAATTAAATACACTTAACTTATTATTACAATTATGCCATTTACTTCTTAAATAAATATTTTTCTTTTGCGGTGTGACCCTTTACGTTCTCCATATTAAACCGGTTGTGAATAAATCAATTAGAACAATTCTAATCTTATTTAAATAAATAAATTAAACTATTTAATTCATTTAAATAAATAATATTTATTCTACAATAAAGGTAAGCCCCCTTAGCGATCAACGACTTTCCAGATAATATAGATTTTAACATTAATCACAAAAGAACCTTTCAGTGCATAGTTACCGTACAATTCAATCCTTCTACCATACAATGTCCCAATTAAATATAAGACATGGAATTACTGTCAAGTCTTATTTTATTTAATTATATGTATTTCGATTCTCAAATGCACAACTCTAAATAATGCAAATTAGAAACTCCTTTCTAATTTCATTCTGTCTTGGCTAAGGACTACTGAGTTATCATTTATCGAATCACATAGGACATTCACATCTTTTACTAGACGAGGTAGATTCTTTGTTGATCATTCACCTATCTCCATGTACAACTAATTATACCCAATCATACCCTTTGATATACCCTAAAGGTCTTAAGGCACATGTCAAAGTATAACTCATCATACACAAGATACTATGATGATCTCAAGTCCAAGGATCACTTGTACTACTATCACTAAAGGAATTCCTATTGACAGGCGAGTAAAACTCCATTAGGTATTCCTTAGCGAGCCACGTTTAGTGAACTTATTCTCCAATAAGCACCTACATACTTGCTTTAGTGTCTCCACATAAATGATTATGAGATCAATCATCCTCTTCCTAAGAGCAAGCAACATATGTACTAATCTATCCGGATTCACTAATCCCCTATTTAGTAATCCAATGATTAGGAACGATTTTAGTTTGTGAGCTATCTTGAATTTAGATCTCATTAGCATGATCACCATCATGATTCTAAAAGCATTGCTCAAAACTATAGGTTTATCACATTTAATATAACAACACCATGTAGATAATGTAAAATGCCTTTTAAGAAAATCAATTCTTTTATTAATAAATGAATAAGATTACAAAGTGTATGCTACATCATATCAAATATAATTGGCTTGTGTGCATACTACTTTCAATCTCCCACTTGCACTAAAGCCAATCGCCTTGGTATCTAATACACATCTTCTCTAAGTGACGATCAAACTGCTGTTGTGTTAAAGCTTTAGTAAATGGATCTACAATTTTTTCTTGAGAGTCCACACGCTCCAGGGTGACATCTCCTCTTTCAATGATCTCTCTAATCAAATGAAACCGCCGCAACACGTGTTTGGATTTCTGATGAGACCTGGGTTCCTTAGCCTGCGTAACAGCTCCGTTGTTATCACAGAATAAAGGTACGACTCCTCTAATGCTAGGAACCACTCCAAGTTCAGTTATGAACTTTTTCATCCAAACAGCTTCCTTTGCAGCTATGTACTCTGCCTCTGTCACTGAATCAGCAACTGTTTGCTGCTTGGAACTCTTCCAACTCACCGCGCTACCGTTTAAGGTAAACACATACCCTGAAACAGATTTACTGTCATCTTGGTCCGTTTAAAAACTTGAGTCTGTATAGCCCTCTAGTTTCAATTCAGACCCACCGTAGACAAGAAATACATCCTTAGTTCTTCTCAAGTACTTTAGGATGTTTTTCACTACCTTCCAGTGCTCTTCTCCTGGATTCGACTGATATCTGCTCGTTACACTAACTGCATGAGCGACATCTGGTCTAGTACATATCATACCATACATGATAGATCCTATTGCGGAAGCATAAGGGATCTTACTCATCCGGTCTCTCTCCTCAGGTGTCTTTGGGCCCTGTTTCTTGGAGAGATGTATTCCATGGCTCATCGGCATGAGACCTCTCTTGGAATCTTCCATGCTAAACTTCTTTAGCATCGAGTCAATGTACTTTCCTTGGGTCAAGCCCAACATCCTTTTAGATCTATATCTATAGATCTTTATCCCCAAAATATAGGATGCCTCACCCAAGTCCTTCATGAAAAAGTGTTTAGATAACCAAATTTTGATCGACTGTAGCATAGGAACATTATTCCCTATCAGTAATATATCATCAACATATAATACAAGGAATGAAACAGCGCTCTCACTAACCTTCTTGTACACACAAGGTTCATCCTTATTTTTGATAAAATCAAACCTTTTGATTATCTCATCAAAACGGATGTTCCATCTTCGACAAGCTTGCTTCAATCCATAAATGGATCGTTGTAGCTTACAGACTTGGTTTGTTCAAACCGTTGAAACAAAACCCTCTGGCTGTATCATATATACATTCTCCTCAAGCTCTCCGTTGAGGAAGGCCGTTTTCACGTCCATTTGCCAAATCTCGTAGTCATAATAAGCTGCAATTGTAAGCAAAATCCGAATGGACTTGAGCATAGCTACTGGTGAGAAGGTTTCATCATAGTCAACTCTTTGTTTTTGTTTGAAACCTTTTGCAACCAGTCGGGCCTTATAGGTCTTTACCTTGCCATCTGCTCCAGTCTTTCTCTTAAAGACCAATTTACACCCAATAGGCTTAATGCCCTCAGGTGGTGAAACCAAAGTCCATACTTGGTTTTCATACATGGAGTCCATCTCGGATTTCATGGCTTCTAGCCATTTCTCTAAGTCTTCATTACTCATATTCTCTTCGTAAGTCAATGGATCATCATCATCTATGATGCGTACCTCATCATCATCCTCTATGATGAATCCATACCTATCAGGTATCTTCGGTACTCTTCCAGATTTACGAATAGGTTGTGGTATAGTAGGTTCTTCTACTTGGTCAGGTACCTGACTTTGATCCGGAGTATTTTGTGGTTCTTGAACTTCTTCAAGATATATCTTACTCCCACTGACCCCTTTAAGGATAAACTCTTTTTCCAAGAAGGCAGCGTGTTTCGCTACAAACACCTTTTGATCAGTAGGATGATAGAAATAATATCCTAAACTTTCTTTAGGATATCCCACAAATCTACACTTGTCGGATCTAGTCTTCAGCTTATCATGCTCAAACCTTTTGACATAAGCTGGACAACCCCAAGTCTTAACATGCTTAAGACTAGGTTTCCTCCCTGTCTATATCTCATATGGGGTCTTTGGGACGGATTTGGTAGGTACCTTGTTAAGTAGGTATGCAGCCGATTTTAGGGCATAATCCCAGAAGGATACTGGAAGGTCGGTAAAACTCATCATGGAACGAACCATGTCCAACAATGTTCAATTTCTCCTTTCAGATACACCATTCAATTGTGGCGTCCCTGGTGGAGTCCATTGTGAGATTATACCATTTTCTTTGAGACAACTTAGAAACTCATTGGTCAAGTATTCACCTCCTCGATCCGATCAAAGAATCTTAATACTCTTACCAGTTTGCTTCTCTACTTCACTTCTGAATTCTTTGACCTTTTCAAACGATTCAGATTTGTATTTCATTAAATACACATATCCAAATCTAGAATGATCATCAGTGAAAGTAATAAAATAAGAATACCCTCCTCGTGCATCTGTTGTCATAAGTCCACATACGTCTGTGTGTACCAACGCTAACAAATCTGTAACTCTTTCTCCTTTTCCACTAAAAGGAGATTTAGTCATCTTACCCATGAGACAAGATTCACAAGTTGGATATGATTCGTAATCAGATAGCTCTAAAAGCCCATCTTTATGCAACTTGGATAATCTTGTTTCATTGATATGACCGAGTCTACAGTGCCACATAAAGGTATAATTAATATCATCTCTTTTTCTTTTCTTAGTTTGTTCAATTTGAAGTATATTTTCATGCAAGTCAAGTATGTAAAGTCCATTAAGTAGGTTCCCAACACCATATAAAATATTTTTATTATAAATAGAACAACTGTTGTTCTTTATTATAATATCAAATCCATCCATATCCAATACAGAAATTGAAATAATGTTTCTAATGAGTGTCGGAACATAATAACAATTATTTAAACTAATGAACTTGCCCGAAGGAAGTGCTAAACAATAAGTCCCTACAACTAATATAGCAACCTTTGCTCTATTTCCCACTCGTAGGACGACTTCATCCTTGTTCAGCTTTCTACTTCTGCTTAGTCCCTGCACATTATTACATATGTGAGAACTACAGCCGGTATCCAATACCCAAGTAGAATTTTGACTTTCAGAAAAATTAATTTCAATCATGAACAAACCTAGATCGGAAGTCGAAGTTTCTCCAAGCTTATTTTGGTCCGCAAGATACTCCTTGCAGTTCCTCTTCTAGTGTCCCGACTTATTGCAATGGTAGCAAATTCCTTTGCTATCTGGATCAGGTTTCCTTTTATCCTTTCTCTTCGCCTTGCCCTTAGCCTTCTTGTTTTTCTTCTTTTCAGAAGATACCTTGGGCCTCTTCCTTTTCTTGGAAGAATTATCCACTAGTAAGACTTGGTTCTTGTTAGATGAGAAGTGACCTTCAGCAGTTTTCAACATGTTAAGTAACTTAGGCAAGCTGACGTCCAACTTATTCATGTGAAAATTCACAACAAATTGTGAGAAGGTGTCCGGGAGTGAGTGCAAGATCAAATCTTGACTTAACTCCCCATCCATTACGAACCCAAGCTGTCCAAGTTGTTCAATCAGATTGATCATCTTAAGGACATGAGTCTCAACAGCAGTGCCCTCGGTCATACGAGATCGGAAGAGCTCATTAGATATCTGATATCTAACAGTCCTACTTTGCTCACCATACAACTCTTTGAGGTGCAGCAATATAGTAGGAGCATCCATAGTTTCATGCTGACGCTGAAGCTCGTTACTCATGGATGCGAGCATGATGCATTGAGCCAAGATTGCATCATCTTGCCACTTTCTGAAAGTAGCAATCTCTTTCTCAGAGGCTGTTTCTGCAACATTTGCAGGGACTGGCGAATTTAGGACATAAGAAATCTTTTCAGCAGTGAGAACAATTCTCAGAATCCTTAACCAGTCCGTGTAATTCGGTCCGGTCAGTTTGTTAGCATCAAGTATGCTACGTAGTGATAGTGAGTTTGACATTTTTAAATTCTGCATGTGAAATAGACAACATTTTAGCATACATTCATTTAATTAATTACCAAAATAAATTAGGTCTTTATTTAAATTGGTATCTCCCACTATTTTCATCAAACTATATTACCCTCATTATATAGTTCGGCAAATCTAATTAAAGATCTGCTAATGAGATTAAGGATTCCATTTCAAATGTATATAGCCTTGTGTGTGCACAACAAACTATATATAAATAAATAGGTAGACAACTATTGTCAATTACATCACTATGTAACTCTTTGTATTTTGCCTCTTAGATTATAATGGTCAAGTGTGTGCACATCCGAACTAAAATAATCTAAGTTAAGTCCAACCTAGCACTTCCATATATGTGAAGAGAAAAAGGCTGCCCTTGTGTGTGCACAACAAAGCAGTAATGTTCAATTCCTTAATAAGCATCAAATGTGATAAAACAACATCTTAAATATTTAATACTCGCCTTGTGTGTGCACAACAAACTCATATTAAATATTTAATACTCTATTGCTTTACCATGCTAGAAGGCGACGTTCGATATTCTAAATTATCTTTGAACGCTTAGGACTTAATATGATTTCTTTGAGGGGTTTATTATTGTTAGTCTCATCTTGTTTAGCGCGCATGCACATATATATATAAAATACGCGTCATATTATTTTACATGCGAAGCATGTTGGATAATATATAATATATATATATATATAGTAAGCATGCACATATAGAATACTATATTCTACCCGGATTAATTATGGACTTTTATTCTAGTTTGGTTCACTAGAGCCACAAAGTGAACCAAAAGGTCAAACCTAGGATGCAAGAATTAAATTTAAATATAACTATTACATTTAAACCCGGGCTCCAATACAAACGGGTCTTCAAGCGCTCCTTGCTCTTTTGTCTCCAATTCTTCAAAATTAATTCTAACTAGTCCTATTACATAAACTATTTACAATAAATAGAAACCTTGATCAGCAGTCAAGGGGAAGTACATAGGAGGGAGATAGAATTTACATTAAGAAAAATTAGAGAGGACGAGGTACGCAGACCCCATTTATAAAAACCCATACATTCAAGCATCCTCTAAAATAATTCCAATCACGCATTGGTCAATAGTCCATAATCAATCCCTATTTATTATCATACATATCTCTATATGTAACAATAAATTACATTCATCCCATGAATAATAAAACCATTCCATATATGCATTGATATCAATTAATGGGCAAAAGTTTTGCTAATATTTAGTTTTTGAAACAAAATAAACTCTTTTATTTTAATCAAAAACCAAATCCAAATTAAACTCCTTTAATTTTAGCAATCTGAAATCCTATTCCAGATAAAATAAACATCTTTATTTTAAACTTATATCAATTAAATAAACCATTTATTTCAATTGAAGGAAAAATTATTTTTCGAATTCTGCTGTCCGGCGCAGCTGCGCCCAGAATGAACTAGGAAATGGTGCAGCTGCGCTGAACCCCAGAAACGACTTTCTGGGTTTGGGCGCAGCTGCGCTCCAAAATGAACTGGAGCCGGCGCAGCTTCGCTGATCCCAAGAAACGACTTTCTGGGTTTGGGCGTAGCTGCGCTCTAGAATAAACTGGAGCCAGCGCAGCTGCGCCGCGTAGCAGATTCAAAAAAAACAGATTCAGCCAAAAAATTTCGATCCAATCGCATACCAAACACACATGGAATCATCAAAATCGATAATTAGCATAAGATTAGGCTCTGATACCACTGTTAGGTTTGTATATAACGCAAGCATGCAATCAAATTACATAAATAGGACGGAAGCGTGATAAAACGGATTTTAAAATTTTAATACAAACCATCACCATGATCAATCTATGTGCTCAATTAACGATATAAACGAAAGAGAAAGAGAATAAGAATTATACCCTCGTAGATCAAAGCTTCCTCAGGTACAAGTTCAACTCCTAGTCCTTCGTGTTCTCCTCGAATTCCACCGATGAGATTCCTTCCTTTAATCAACGTTAGCCACCCAAGTGTTTGGCCTCTAGAGGTGATCCACCAAGGAAGAATAGTTATTCAAGAAGATGGGTGTTGGCAAAACCCTAATTTCTATCTCTATAGAAATTGTAAGTACTCTCCATAATCTAATGCAAGAGTGTGTAACCCTAATCTATGATAAGACTCCTCTTATTTATAGATGTAGGAATAACCCTTCCCTAAACTCTTTAGGATTAGGGTTTCTATTATAATTAAACTCCTTTAATTAATTATGCTCCTAATCCAATTATGAATTCATGAGAGAGTACTTCTATTAACTAATTCCCAATCCCTATTAGGAATTAAATAATAGTAACAGTAATAATAATAATAAGACTCCTCTTATTAATTTATATTTAATATTTCCAAAATATTAAATAATAAATATTAAGCTATTTAATTTATACTATCTCCATAGACTAAATTAAATACACTTAACTTATTATTACAATTATGCCATTTACTTCTTAAATAAATATTTTTCTTTTGCGGTGTGACCCTTTAGGTTCTCCATATTAAACCAGTTGTGAATAAATCAATTAGAACAATTCTAATCTTATTTAAATAAATAAATTAAACTATTTAATTCATTTAAATAAATAATATTTATTCTACAACAAGGGTAAGCCCCCTTAGCGATCAACGACTTTTCAGATAATATAGATTTCAACATTAATCACAAAAGAACCTTTCAGTGCATAGTTACCGTACAATTCAATCCTTCTACCATACAATGTCCCAATTAAATATAAGACATGGAATTACTGTCAAGTCTTATTTTATTTAATTATATGTATTTCGATTCTCAAATGCACAACTCTAAATAATGCAAATTAGAAACTCCTTTCTCATTTCATTCTGCCTTGGCCAAGGACTATTGAGTTATCATTTATCGAATCACATAGGACATTCACATCTTTTACTAGACGAGGTAGATTCTTTGTTGATCATTCACCTATCTCCATGTACAACTAATTATACCCAATCATACCCTTTGATATACCCTAAAGGTCTTAAGGGACATGTCAAAGTATAACTCATCATACACAAGATACTATGATGATCTTAAGTCCAAGGATCACTTGTACTACTATCACTAAAGGAATTTCTATTGACAGGCGAGTAAAACTCCATTAGGTATTCCTTAGCGAGCCACGTTTAGTGAACTTATTCTCTAATAAGCACCTACATACTTGCTTTAGTGTCTCCACACAAATGATTATGAGATCAATCATCATCTTCCTAAGAGCAAGCAACATATGTACTAATTATCCGGATTCACTAATCCCCTATTTAGTAATCCAACGATTAGAAACGATTTTAGTTTGTGAGCTATCTTGAATTTAGATCTCATTAGCATGATCACCATCATGATTCTAAAAGCATTACTCAAAACTATGGGTTTATCACATTTAATATAACAACACCATGTAGATAATGTCAAATGCCTTTTAAGAAAGTCAATTCTTTTATTAATAAATGAATAAGATTACAAAGTATATGCTACATCATATCAAATATGATTAGCTTGTGTGCATACTACTTTCAGGCGTAACTGTGAAAATAACCTGAAATGTGCTGTCAAAGGAGTGCTGACTAGTTTAGCATTGTGCATATTAAACCTCTTTAATACCTTCTGCACATATCATTTCTAAGTTAACCACAATTTTCCTACCTGACGATCTCTCTGAATTTCCATACCTAGGATCTTCTTTGCTTATCCAAGATCCTTCATGTTGCACCACTCAACAATTTTTTCAAATGAAGAATGTCGGACATTCTCTTTGTTGCTATCAATGTGTCATCGACATATAAGGTCAGGAATAATAGAGAACCATCATCAAGCAATCTGAAAGGGCTAAATACACTTCCGTTACATCAAGTACCACCATATTTATGATTTAGCCCCCAAAGAATTTGGGCTTACAATTTACTATATTAAGTTCTAATTGCATACAATTTAGCCCCCAATTTCAGAATGGCGCTAAAATTGATCGAAATACCTAATTTTCCGGCCAAATAGGAATTGTACACCGTTTGACTGTATAGATATGGGCTAATAATATTTATGTTACATCAAGTACGACTAAATTCACAATTTACTACATCAAGTCCCTAATTCGTATAAAAATTTGTATAAATACTTATTTTGACGTTTTAAATCTGTATAAATCCTTATAAATAATTATTATATGTTAAATTATTAAAATTAAATATTAATACAAAGATTACCGAATAATTTTTTTTATTTTAAATTTAAAAAAAGACTTAATTACCAAAAAAAATCAATAAACTTTCAAACGTACAAATTATATTTTTAATACGAATAACATTAAACTTTTTAAACAATTGACAAAAGTGTCCAAAATTTAATTAATTAAATAACACCCTTTTTATATTGGAAGAGCATATATATAAAAGGAGGAGGAAAAAAATTGAAAAAGATAAAAAGGAAAAAATGACTCTCTCTCCTCTCTCCCTCTTTCGTAATCTTTCAAATTAATTGTTCTATTCCTTCAAATTTGGAAATTCCAGCACCTTGGATTCTGTCTAGTAGCTTTGATCGACTTAAGCAGAAAATAACCTGAAATTTTATGTTAATTCACAGACTTTTCTGACGAAAAAAGTCAGATTATCACCATTGAAGGAGGAGAAATGTAACATTCAAGACATTCAATCAATATAAAGAAAGTTTATAAATATACATTTCATTTTTAATGAGATAAATTTTAATTTTATCACAGTTTTAAATAGGAGTTAAAAAAACACACCAGAAGATTCAAGAAGTTAGACATGTTTATTATCAAGTTGGCAATTAAATAAGTCTATACATTCCCTCCTTACTTACTCGCTCCTAGTTAAAAAAAATCACTTCAACAAGGCAATATCATGTGCATCATTTTGGATTGGTTCAGTATATTAGTTTAGTAGAATTATTTGGCATAATTGTTAGCAAGCTAGCATACACGTTTTGTTTTTTTTCTTCCTAGTTCACCAATTATATATATATATATATATATATATATATGTATAGATAACCAGGTGCCTAAGCTAGCTTATTATTATATATAGATAGATATACATGTATTCAGCTAATCTATTACATATATATATATATATATATATATATATATGTGTGTGTGTGTGTGTGTCCTAGTTAATTTATTAAATACATATATATGTACCGTAAGTTGCATATATATAAATACCCATCATGCTGTGAAAAGAAGAATAAGAGTAAAGTCAGGAACGTGAGAGTAGATAAAGAAAGAAAAAAAAATAGAGAGAAGTCACAGTTGCATTTAGGAGGAGAAGAAATACAAGGAAAAATTTGAAGGTATACTCTTAATTACTTATCGATATATATATATATATATATATAGATAATCTGACTAAGCTATACTTGTAGTACCCGATAACTTCTGAACAAGAAATTCAGAATGGATAAGAATGGTATCATACGATTTGAAGACAAGATATGGGTACCTTCATTGTTGGAGTTAAAGGAGAAAATTTTACAGGAAGCTCATAATTCTAAATTTACAGTACATCCTAGTAGCACGAAGATGTAAAAGGATCTGCGACAGTACTACTGGTGGCCAAGAATGAAGAGGGAAATTGCAGATTGGGTCAGTAAATGTTTAACTTGTCAGAGAATTAAAGCAGAACATCAGAGACCCAATGGTCTACTTCAACCCTTAGAAATTCCTGAGTGAAAATGGGAACATATTACCATGGATTTTGTTGTGGGACTTCCAACTACTCAAAAAGGTCATGATGCAATTTGGGTAATAGTGGATCGATTAACCAAATCCGCGCACTTCTTGCCAGTCCGAGTAAAATACAACTTGGATCAGTTAGCCAAGCTCTACATCAAAGAGATTATTTCAAGGCACGGTGTTCCAATTTCCATCGTATCTGATCGAGACCCGCGATTCACATCAAACTTTTGGAAAAGCTTTCAGAATCATTTGGGGATGCAATTGAGGTTGAGCACAACTTACCATCCTCAAACGGACGGCTAGAGTGAAAGGACGATCGAGACTCTGGAAGATATGATGAGAGCATGCGTCATGGACTTCAAAGGAAGCTGGGACGATCACTTACCGTTGGTGGAATTTGCCTATAATAACAGCTATCATGCTAGCATTAAAATACCGCCATATGAAGCTTTATATGGAAGGAAATGCAGAACACCTTTATGTTGGGATGAAGTCGGGGAACGTCAACTACTCGGACCAAAAATCGTACAGCAGACAGTGGAGACAGTTCGAGTAATCCGTATCAGATTAAAAGCGGCGCAAGATAGACTAAAAAAGTATGCGGATCAACATAGGCAAAAGAGAGAGTTTAAGGTGGGAAGTTATGCATTTTTAAGGGTATCTCCATGGAAGGAAAAGATAAGGTTTGGGAAGAATGGAAAATTGAGTCCAAGGTTTATTGGTCCTTTTGAAGTTTTAAGGAGAGTAGGAGAAGTAGCATATGAAGTTGCGTTACCTCCAGAGTTAGAACACATACATAATATATTTCATGTATCTGTATTACGTCCCTATAAGCTTGACTATAAGCATGTTATAGATTATGAACCTATACAAAACGAGAAAGATTTGAGCTACGAAGAAGTTCCTGTACAGATTGTGGATAGAAAAGAGCAAGTACTAAGGAACAAGATAATACCTTCGGTGAAGGTAATCTGGAGGAATCAGCAACAAGAAGAAGCTACTTAGGAACTTGAAGAAAAGATGAAGCATAATTATTTCTATTTGTTTGAGTAGATTATAATGACAATTCCGGGAACGGAATCCCTATAAGGGAGGGAGAATGTAACATTCGAGACATTCAATCAATATAAAGAAAGTTTATAAATGTACATTTCAATTTTAATGAGATAAATTTTAATTTTATCACAGTTTTAAATAGGAGTTAAAAAAATACCAAAAGATTTAAGAAGGTAGACATGTTTATTATCAAGTTGGCAATTAAATAAGTCTACTCATTCCCTCCTTACTTACTGGCTCCTAGTTAAAAAAAAATTACTTCAACGAGGAAATATCTTATGCATCATTTTGGATTGGTTCAATATTTTAGTTTAGTAGAATTATTATGCATAATTGTTAGCAAGTTGGCATACACGTTTTATATATAGATAGATATACATGTATTCAGCTAATCTATTATATAGATATATATGTGTCCTAGTTAATTTATTAAATACATATATATGTACCGTAAGTTGCATATATATAAATACCCATCATGCTGTGAAAAGAAGAATAAGAGCACAGTCAGGAACACGAGAGTAGAGAAAGAAAGAAAGAAAAAATAAAGAGAAGTCATAGTTGTGTTAAGGAGGAGAAGAAATACAAGGAAAATTTGAAGCTATACTCTTAATTACTTATCGATATATATAGATAGATAGATAATTTGACTAAGCTATACTTGTAGTACTCGATAACTTGTGAATTAAGAATTCGGGTAATTATTAATTAAGAATAAAATAATTTAAAATAAAAAAATGATGGATTAATATTTTTGGCCTTTATGAATAATGATGTAAGTCAATTCCAGGAAATATTTATTGAGCTAGAAAATAGTCAACGAAAAACAGGCAAGTTTCGTAACTTACAAAAACTTTGTATATTGTGCAAGTTCTCTCATTTTGAGCAAGTTCCTAACTTATGCAAATTTATTATTCTGTGCAAGTTTCTGACTTATTGCAAGTTTTCCAAACTTGTACAAGTTTATTCTTTTGTATAAGTTTCTTAAGCATCTATTTGCTTATGGTAAAAGTTCCTTGAATTTTGAATATTTCGTTCAAGTTAATTGTTATCATGCGATATTAAATTTCAGAATATATTTGCAAGAAATGTTGAACTCTAAATTATTTTAAATATTATTCATTTATTTGTAGAGAAAGTCATTATTTCGGCTTACTCTAAAATTAAGAATTTATATTATTTATTCTCCAAACCAAATTATTTTGGGCGGAATCTTAGACTGAGTTGAATAACCCTATTTTATAAAAGGGATATTATTGTCGAAAAATTTGACTTATGGAGATAATGTTGTGCATAACATAGGGTCCAATAGGTTGAGTGCCTGTGGAGATGGAGAGTCAGCAATTTATATAATTGTGAGATATTTACGTTCTTGGTCCTTATGACCACTCAGTTCAAAAAAATATATGATGCTCGTTAATTTAAGTCTGTTCATTATTGTGTTATAATGCTAAAATTATTTCATGTATAGTAGAAGAAGTCTTATTTATATGCGGTTATGATACCCAAAATAAAACTTAAAAGATTTAATCGTTAAACGCTTATTTGTCTACATAAACTTATAATCGTGTAAGATTTACGACGAACGTTTAGACTGTTATATTAACTGTAAAAGATATACGAGGCAAGTCTCCAAACCTTGTTATATTTAAGCAAGTATATTATATCTTGCTGTCAATTGTTATAAAGTTATTGCTTCTTGTTCAGCATAACTTAAGAAATGAATCATTATTCATATATTGCTTGATAGAGCTTAAATTGTTGTGTCAAACCAAATTGTTTTGGTAAGACATCTTATACTGAGAAACGAAACACCTTGATGTAAGTTGTAAATCGTCGATTATATATTGACACAAATTGTAGGATGATATGCATACTCCTAGGATATTCGATAGGCTGATCCCCTACGAGATATCTAAAATCAAGCTTTTCTAAGTCATTGGAGACTGATAGAACTAATTGCAACACATGGTTCATGTACTGAACCCTCAATTATACATCTTTGACATCTTTCAACTCAAACACCTTGTGTTTATGTTTTCAAATAAACTTGCTGAGCATTTGTAGCTCATTCTTGCATACAACTTTCTTTGCAGTTTTAGATGGTAATCCCGGAACTTCAGAGACATACAAGGGAAAAAGCTATGTTAATTAGTTTTATCCTACAGTTGTGAATGTTTTCAAGTCTTATATTAAGAATGTTGTAACCAAACTTAAACTTATTAAATATATATCATCTTTTGTTACATCTCTTGCGTTGTATTTACATTCTTAGTTAAGTTAGAAAGTAGCATTTGATCTAGTACAGTATCCCTATGAACTGTACATTTGAATGAGGGCATTTAAATGATACTGGGAGTTCTGTATGCACTGAGGTTACACTTAATGAGTACCGGTAAGGTGCCACCTTTACCGAAATGCGCTCCTCATTTCCAAGAACAATCTTATCATTAATACTGTGAATGTCAGATAGATAGGGAATATCGATATGAAAGAGATATTCATAAGATATGAATCTATACATCCAAGTAAGGGTATCCAAACACAATTAACGTTCTGGTCAGAACTATTACCTGTTATGGAATACTGTGAATTGATGAGTGAGTTTTATACTTACAAATTGAGTACTTTTGGCTTGATGAAAGTGTGTGTTCTTGGGTAGTTTATGTTCCTTTTTATGTGTTTTTATCTTATTGTTATATTATATGGTTTTATATTGCTTTTATATGTTTTTGTATGTATTTTATATGTTTTAACTTTGTTTTGTAGGTATTGAAATAAAGGCCCCTTGGTTCGATGCGTTTTTTGCTAGATTTTGGCATTCCAGCTGTTTGTTTATCAATTTCACCCATGATCCAATCCGAATCTCTCAAAACTCAAAGAACTAAAGTTGTAGATCTTTGTCTTCGCTTTTCAGAGCATCCAGAATCATCCAAATTGAAGTTCGTATGAGAGAGTTATGGTCATTTTACCATCGCATTTGGCATGAATTTTACACAATAGTTGCTTCGGGCTCAATTTGAGACTTTCTCCGTCCATTATCTCGACGAGCTCCAGTTATGAAAGTTGTAGAGCTACTTCTTAGCTTTCCATAGCCTCTTTAAACGCCTTAATTCGAGTTCGAACGAAGAAGTGATGGTCATTTTTCCAACAGACGTCGAAGCTGAAAATCCAGACTCAGGGACCCTCGCTGCAACGCGAATTCCTAGTGTAAATGGCCACGCCGCAATGCCAAGCACGAATTCTGGGCAGAACAGGGGTGTTAAATGACCTATCTAATGACCCATTTTGCAACTTCTTGATCCATACTTCATTTTTGGCGAGAGAGAAAGGGAGAGAGAGCAGGCGGTGGCTAGGCATAGAGAAGGAAGGCCATGGCCTTTGGCTATGGTTCTGTAAAACTTCATGGGACGTGCTCCAATGGAGTCTAGCAACAAAGGGAAGCCATCCTTGTTTTCTTTTTCTTCTTTTCTCCATTGTAATTAATTAGTTATGGAGCTAAGAATGTAATTGAACCCTTTGCTATTTTGTATTAAATTTCTTCTCCTTTTGATTGGCACCATATGAGTTGGTTCATTATATTATGTGCTTAATGTTTAATTGCTAAGAAATTGGTAGTTAACTTGGAAATCTTTATGAAATTGGAAAATGGATTATTGATTGAGACCGTGAGTATATTGACATATGATTATGTTTATTCTGCGTGTTGGGATGCATAATTTGTGTATAGGATAGGAATATACCTATGCGCCATGTGCAACCAAGTAGAGAATCTAGACTTAATGACTCCCTTCTATGAGAGTTTATTCGTTTGAGGAGTGATTTACGGGGCTTTTGCGACATGTGCCTTGTGATTGTTCTTAGAATTGAATGACTTGCTAGTATATAGGATAGGAATATACCTATGTGCCGCAAGGGGTGATAGTCATATGACCTCAGAAGAGGCGTATGAATACTTAGGTTTCTCGGTTGACAAATCATCGTGACCATTATGATCAATTGGAGAGTTAGGAGATGTAAATGAAGCATTGCACGCCAAGTGTTTGACAAAATGTTTGTGTGAGAATATTGTGTTCTTAGCTCATTAGTTATCTATCTACTTATGTTATTTATTTATGTTATTTAGTTTAATTGTTATGCTAATGAAACCCTTTGTTATTTGAATTTGACTTTCCTATCTCTTTGGTTGGCGCCATATGGTTTGGTTCAATATATCTGTGCTTTATATTTCTTGCTAAAGAACTTAGTGATGATTTTGGTATTTTATAAGAAATGGAAGTGGATTATAGATGCATGTCTGATATATTGGCATGTGATTAGGATTTGTCTATGCCTATAGATTGCCTAATTTGTGTGTAAGATAGGAATATACTTATATGCCATGTGTGACCTAATTAAGAACCTATGCTTTAATTCTCTGCTTTGAATAATTAGCATAGGAACGTGAGGATTATTACCTAGCTTTGATGTTCTTGTCAATTCTATTCCCTTTTGGGTAGATCTTTCATAGGATATGCTCATGCATACCTCGGAAGAGGCGTATGAGCACTTATGAGTTCTTGGTCGATAAACCGTCGTGACCATCAAGACCAAAGAGAGACAGTTAAGATATTCAATGAACACAACACACTAAGTGTTTGACAAAATGCTTGTGTGGGGGTAAAGTTATGATCTTAGCTTGTAGCGTCTTAGATACCAATCGTTATCCATTTAATTATTTTGATAATTAGAATTAATTAGTTTAATTAATTACCTTCTATCCGACTGTTTAAATAAGGTTGAGACGATATAAAGTTAGTACTTGGACAAACATTAGTGATAATTCCTCGTGGGTTCGACACTCTACTTTATCTATATTACTTGTTAGACCGCGTATACTTGGGCGAGTTTTTCGGTTGCGAAATCAACCAACATGAACCTTGGATAGATAGAAGTTATATATTATTGAATGTTTATAGTTGAATAGTTTCACGTGAGCACCAAATCTGCTACAGGGAGTGTAGAGAATTTGGGGGCGTCACAGTAGCAACCAACGACATGGAGTAAGGACCAAGAGAAAAGAGTGGAGAGCAAGAAATTCACTTCTATATATGTATCAAGCCTTCTATATTCAGTTTCTCTTTTCTCTGCAAGCCATCAAATTCTTCTAATACCACTAAAAGAAAGGAAGGATTAGAGCTAAGAATTAGAATAATACACTGCTAAAAGGAAGTAATTAATTTGTGTATATATATTAAATTGAGTAAATTAAAATAATTTATGAAGTTAAATTATTTTAATATAATGGATGTATTAGAATAATTTATGAAATTAAATTATTTTATTATACTAAAGTAAATGCATTAAATAAATAAATTATTTGTATTTAATGTATAACATTTATCTTACGTAAATAAAATATGGAACATATTATATATTGTAAAATATGTAATATATTTTATATGAAATACGGAATATATAATGTATATTGAATATATGTTATATCAGATTAATAATTAAGCTCAGTTGGATAAGATAATTGCTCAATTGGGTACCTTCAAGTAATTTATGGGATAAGGATAATTAAGTCAGTTAAAGCTTAAGAAAGATAAACTGAGAAGCAAAGAAAAAAGTTCAGTGTACGCCAAGAAAATTTTCAGAAAAGCCCAAGGAAAATTCGTGCAAAGCAAGCAAGATTCTTGTAGGCCAAGGAATTAAATTCCTATAAATAGTCAAGCAATCCTTCCCTCTCAGTTTGTTTCCATTCATAAGCAAGGTTTCAAAATTTTTCTCACTGATAAATTGCTAAAGCTAAAAATTGAGGATATGTGAAGAAGTTAAATTGTAAATTGTAGCTTACGCAAGAGGCAAGTATCTTACCCTTTGCATTTATTTTATGCAATAGGCTTTTGTATGAGCAAGTATCTCAATCCTATGCATTTCTTTTATAATATACGAAAGAAGCTTTAATTTAGCAAGTATCTAAACCTCATACTTTATATTTATGAACTACAACTTTATATTAAATTCATGACGGTGCAAGTGTTCCAGCTTTGCATCATATACCTGTGCAAGTATATTAACCTTTGCAATGGTCTTTTTGTATGAGCAAGTATCTTAAACCATGAGCACTACTTTTATATTGTATAAAGAAATCTTGATCTATGCAACTATCTTATCAATAACTTTCTGAATTCTGTACAAGCAAATATCCTAATCTTATTTACTTTGAGCAAGTTTTCAAACTTCACTCATACATTGAACGGAAGTATTCTAACCTTATTCAATACTCGTTTACGTGCAAGTTTCTAAACCTTATACAAGTATCCTATCGATGAACTCATTTATTCTTGAGCAAGTTTTCTAAATTACATTAAATATATATGTTGATGAACTTCGCTATGACGTATAACTTTCATTCTTATTAAACACGAACTATTTAAACAACAAGCCTAAGCCATTTGATATGGCTAGATTGATATTCCTTTCCTTCTCATTCGCAAGTTCCGAAATGTTATTGACAATAGGTAGAGCTATCCAACTGAACCGTTTTAGTTTGGACTCAAGTCTGAGTATGAACTACCCTTATTTGGGAAACTTTTATGTGCCAAAGGCGGATGATGAACGCAAATGTCTTCTAATAGGTAGTGTTAATCAACGCAGTGCATAACGGGCTGATCACCCACCGTGCCCGTAAGTCAGTCGGTTTGAAGATGAATTTCTGTTCAAACCTTATCATAAATTTGAAAACACAAGTTCTTGGTCCTCTAACCAATCAACTTCGATAGTCAATATGTTGTTTCAAAAATATAACCGTTTTGATTTGTTATTCAGATTTGGTTTCAATCACTTCACAACTATTAATTCGTTGTATATATACTCATTGAAAACATTTAATCCCTTTATACGATGCTTATTATCTGTTATTACTTGCTGAGCTATTGAATGCTCATTCTTGCTTTGAAATTAAATATTTTTAGTTAAAAGTGAGCGAATAGAAGGGTCCAGCTAGGACAAGGGCAAGGAGAAGCTAAATGAACAGTTGGAAGGCGTTGTCTGTAATAGTTTTATTATCTGATAATACATTATCTATCATGTAATAAAGTACTTAAAGGTCTTCATATATGGGATAACAAACTCTAATGTAATCCTTTATTTATTTAATATATTAAGCAGTTTAAATGAATGGATCGTGTAGCACCAAATGCAGGTTATAAGTACCCGGATTTGGGGGCGTTACAAGGTGGTATCAGAATTGTAGGTTAGAAACCTTATGTGGGGGGACACCTTAGGCTATAACCGTATGCTAGATAGAAGGGTCAGAAAATAAATAACTCAAATAGAGTTTAAAGGAGATGAACTGAGAAAATTCATCATAAAAATGAAATAAAAATAACTTAAATAAAACTATTTTTTTTTGCTATGTGTATATAATGCGTATTATGTACTAATCAAGATAATTTGCGTATAGATGTCAGGCGAAGAGGAAGTAAAAGACTTTTATATCGCAAGATAGGAGTAGATTGTTCCACCTGAGCTAATACTTCAGCCAATAACGGAAGTAGAAGCTCATATTGAGAGTGACCTTGAGAAGGCTTTAAGGGATGAACCAAGGGTAAATCTGGGCAGTGATCATGAGGAATATCCAGAAAGGGAACTGAATGAAGAAGTAAAAGAAGAAGTCAGGTGAAGAGAGTGCAAGGAAGTAAGTTTATATTCTATGAATATAACGTATTAGATGATGTGTATATATATACATATGTGTGTAGTGTGTTAATCCTAACTTTTGAATAAGTTGCAGGATAATTATAAATCCTATAGTTTTGTGTGTAATCGAGGGATAAGAGATGTAAATTTTAAGAAGCATATTAATATAAATGTTCGATAAGTATGCTCTATAATGAGTATGTGTTGGTGATATAAAATGATTTGAGATAATTAATGAAATATTAATATCAGTAAATATTTTAAACAGGAAAATGCCTCCAAAAGGGACGAGGTCAAGGAAGACCACCAGGGAACAGTAGAATCCTTTGAATATAAAAATAAGGAAGAGAATTTCAGGAAAAGAAAAAAGTTCAAAAAAAATATATAAAAGAAAATATAAATATATAACTCATTAATAAAAGGATTTTTGAAGGAGGAAATTGAGTTTTAATTTATACAAATATTGAAGGGAAATGAAAGCATATCACGATAGATTTCGTGGTAGTATTTGCAGTTATGCAGAAAGGATAAGACGCTATATGAATTATAGTAGATTATTTAATAAAATCGGCATATTTCTTGCCACCTAGGATAAAAGAATAATTTATACCAATTAGCTAGATTTTATATTAAAGAAATCTTCTCAAAACATGAAGTATCGATTTTGATCATGTCGAATCTGGATTCGTGCTACGCGTTAAATTTTCAGAAGAACATGCTAAAGCAATTGGAAGCGCAACTAAAGTCGGATACGACATATCATTCTCAAATTGTACGGGCAGATTGAAGAAACGATTTACATACCTCAAGTAGAATTCACGTATAATCAGGAATAGAGGCACATAGTCTTATAAAGATTCGTACGAAAGAAATTGCTGAATGTCACGGTACTTGAACCATAATTGATACAAGTAGACGACGAGGATTGCTAAGGAAATCAAATCAAAGCAACATGGGAGATAGAAGAAAGAATGAAGAAAATTACTCGCTTAGCATGGATTGTTTTGTTTTACGATTCCGGGGACGGAATCTTTATAAGGGGGGAGGAGGGGGGGGGGAGGATGTGAAAATCCGAGATTTCAAATAATAATAATAAATAAGAATTTATTTACTCAATTGCTTAAGTGAGTATGTGCGATGCGACAATTGGTATATGTGATAATATATATATATATATATCGTAACTAAATTTTTGAAAAAAGTGTATAAGAAGAAGAAAATGATGGAATTTAGCATACTAAAATTTTTCACTTTTATTTTATTAAATAATGTATAAATAATATATTATCGCGAGCATGTCTGTAATATGGTAAATATATAAAATATTGTATTTACCGTAGTTAAGCAAATTGTTGAAAAATAATTTATGAGAATAAGGAGATGATTAAAATTTATGCAAGTTGTTGTAAATAATTAATTGAATATTAATTATTTTATTTTCAATAAGTTCGTCCCACTAAATATGTTAGCTTATTAAATGGAATTATTTTCGTAGTTATTATTATAATTGTCTGGACTACACATTTAATGTGGCATCAGGCGATACGTGCAAAAGGAAATTATTATGAGTAAATTATAATTATTTTAATATAATGAGGTTAGCCCATTGAATTTTATGTATTTGTAATACATTAAATAAGGTGATTTAAAATATTTTATGATATTAAATTATTTTAATATGTTGAAATTAGTTTATTAAATAAATTATTTTTATTCAATGTATAGTTTCCATTTTTGTAGAAAAGTTTTTTGGTATAGTACATTATAATATTTAATGTATATATTGTATTGAATGTATGTACTAAGTATAATATATATATGTAATATGTATGTATATTATATATAATATATGTTATATAAAATGTATGTATGTTATATATATATATTATGTTATAGGTATGTATGTAATATGTATGTTATTGTCTGTAATATATGTATATAAACATAAGAGTAACCTTCAAGCGAAGAAAGATGAGTCAGTTAATAAGAAAGCAGGAGCTGGCAATTAATGGGTTAAGGAATTTAGAGAACAACTCAGCCAAACCAAACGTAGCAACCAAGGACATTGAGTAAGGACCAAGAGAAAAGAGTGGAGAGCAAGAAATTCACTTCTATATATGTATCAAGCCTTCTATATTCAGTTTCTCTTTTCTCTGCAAGCCATCAAATTCTTCTAATACCACTAAAAGAAAGGAAGGATTAGAGCTAAGAATTAGAATAATACACTGCTAAAAGGAAGTAATTAATTTGTGTATATACATTAAATTGAGTAAATTAAAATAATTTATGAAGTTAAATTATTTTAATATAATGGATGTATTAGAATAATTTATGAAATTAAATTATTTTAATATAGTAAAGTAAATGCATTAAATAAATAAATTATTTTTATTTAATGTATAACATTTATCTTACAGAAATGAAATATGGAATATATTATATATTGTAAAATATGTAATATATTTTATATGAAATACGTAATATATAATGTATATTGAATATATGTTATATCAGATTAATAATTAAGCTCAGTTGGATAAGATAATTGCTCAATTGGGTAACCTTCAAGTAATTTATGGGATAAGGATAATTAAGTCGGTTAAAGCTTAAGAAAGATAAACTGAGAAGCAAAGAAAAAGTTCAGTGTACGCCAAGAAAATTTTCAGTAAAGCCTAAGGAAAATTCGTACGCGATATGTACAGAAGAAAATTATTATGAGTAAATTATAATTATTTTAATATAATGACGTTAGCACATTGAATTTTATGTATTTGTAATACATTAAATAAGGTGATTTAAAATATTTTATGATATTAAATTATTTTAATATGTTGAAATTAGTTTATTAAATAAATTATTTTTATTCAATGTATAGTTTTCATTTTAATAGAAAAGTTTTTTGGTATAGTACATTATAATATTTAATGTATATACTATATTGAATGCATGTACTAAGTATAATATATATATATATATATGTAATATGTATGTACGTATGTATATTATATATAATATATGTTATATAAAATGTATGTATGTATTGTATGTATGTATGTTATATATATATATAATATATATATATATATATATATATATATATTATGTTATAGGTATGTATGTAATATGTATGTTACTGTCTGTAATATATGTATATAAACATAAGAGTAACCTTCAAGCGAAGAAAGATGAGTCAGTTAATAAGAAAGCAGGAGCTGGCAATTAATGGGTTAAGGAATTTAGAGAACAACTCAGCCAAACCAAACGTAGCAACCAAGGACATTGAGTAAGGACCAAGAGAAAAGAGTGGAGAGCAAGAAATTCACTTCTATATATGTATCAAGCCTTCTATATTCAGTTTCTCTTTTCTCTGCAAGCCATCAAATTCCTCTAATACCACTAAAAGAAAGGAAGGATTAGAGCTAAGAATTAGAATAATACACTGCTAGAAGGAAGTAATTAATTCGTGTATATACATTAAATTGAGTAAATTAAAATAATTTATGAAGTTAAATTATTTTAATATAATGGATGTATTAGAATAATTTATGAAATTAAATTATTTTAATATAGTAAAGTAAATGCATTAAATAAATAAATTATTTTTATTTAATGTATAACATTTATCTTACGGAAATGAAATATGGAATATATTATATATTGTAAAATATGTAATATATTTTATATGAAATACGTAATATATAATGTATATTGAATATATGTTATATCAGATTAATAATTAAGCTCAGTTGGATAAGAGAATTGCTCAATTGGGTAACCTTCAAGTAATTTATGGGATAAAGATAATTAAGTCGGTTAAAGCTTAAGAAAGATAAACTGAGAAGCAAAGAAAAAGTTCAGTGTACGCCAAGAAAATTTTCAATAAAGCCCAAGGAAAATTCGTACAAAGCAAGCAAGATTCTTGTAGGCCAAGGAATTAAATTCCTATAAATAGCCAAGCAATTCGTCCCTCTCAGTTTCTTTCCGTTCATAAGCAAGGTTTCGAAATTTTCCTAAGTGATAAATTGCTAAAGCTGAAAATTGAGGATATGTGAAGAAGTTAAATTGTAAATTGTAGCTTACGCAAGAGGCAAGTATCTTACCCTTTGCATTTATTTTATATAATAGGCTTTTGTATGAGCAAGTATCTCAATCCTATGCATTTCTTTTATAATATACGTAAGAAGCTTTAATTTAGCTAGTATCTAAACCTCATACTTTATATTTATGAACTACAACTTTATATTAAATTCATGATGGTGCAAGTGTTTCTGCCTTGCATCAAATACTTGTGCAAGTATATTAACCTTTGCAATGGTCTTTTTGTATGAGCAAGTATCTCAAACTGTGAGCACTACTTTTATATTGTACAAAGAAATCTTGATCTATGCAACTATCTTATCTATAACTTTCTAAATTATGTACAAGCAAATATCCTAATCTTATTTACTTTGAGCAAGTTTTCTAACTTCACGTATACATTGAACGCAAGTATTCTAACCTTTTTCAATACTCGTTTACGTGCAAGTTTCTAAACCATACACAAGTATCCTATTGATGAACTCATTTATTCTTGAGCAAGTTTTCTAAATTACATTCAATATATATGTTGATGAACTTCGCTATGGCGTATAACTTTCATTCTTATTAAACATGAACTGTTTAGACAACAAGCCTAAGCCATATGATGTGGCTAGACTGATATTCCTTTACTTCTCATTTGCAAGTCCCAAAATGTTATTGACAATAGGTATAGCTATCCAACTGAATCGTTTTAGTTTGGACTCAAGTCTGAGTATGAACTATCCTTATTTGGAAAACTTTTATGCGCTAAAGGCGGATGATGAACGCAAATGTCGTTCCAATAGGTAGTGTTGATCAACGCAGGGCATAATGGGTTGATCACCCACCATGCCCGTAAGTCAGTCGGTTTACAGATAAATTTCTGTTCAAACCTTATCATAAATTTGAAAACACAAGTTCTTAGTCCTCTGACCACTCAACTTCGATAGTCAATATGTTGTTTCAAAAATATAACCGTTTTGATTTGTTATTCAAATTTGGTTTCAATCACTTCACAACTATTAATTCGTTGTATATATACTCACTGAAAATATTTAATCCCTTTATATGATGCTTATTATCTGTTATTACTTGTTGAGCTATTGAATGCTCATTCTTGCTTTCAAATTAAATGGTTTCAGTTAAAACTGAGCGAATAGAAGGGTTCGGCCAGGACAAGGGCAAGGAGAAGCTAAATGAACAGTTGGAAGGTGTTGTCTGTAATAGTTTTGTTATCTGATAATACATTATCTATCATGTAATAAAGTACTTAAAGGTCTTCATATATGGGATAGCAAACTCTAATGTAATCCTTTATTTATTTAATATATTAGGCAGTTTAAATGAATGGATCGTGTAGCACCAAGAGCGGGTTGCAAGTACTCGGATTTGGGGACGTTACAGACATAGGTAATGTATTTTATATTTGGAAAGTGAGTTGTTTTTATTTAGTTAAAAGATTCTTCAAACAAACACTAGTTAATTAGTTTATCAAAAACACTTTCTTTCTGTCCATTTTCCGTTTTATTATTCGAACAAACAGTGGTTAATATATATATATATATATATATATATATATATATATTGTATTTTTAAATTTTTTAAAATTTTAAAATTGTATCTATAATTTAACAAATTGTATGTATAAATTGTATAACTTAAATCTTACAAATTATAAATTATATCACAAATTATAAATTTTACATCTTAAATTTTACAAATTATATCACAACTTAAATTTTACAAATTATATTTATAATTTTTTATAATTTTAAATTGTATTTATAGTTTTATTGTATTTATAATTTTATATTTTTTTCTTTGGAGGCCGAAACATGAATATGGTGGTACTTGATGTAACGAAACTGTATTTAGCCCTTTTTAAAATTAAGTCAATCCGTATATTTATACGGTCAACTGGTATTAAATACTTAAGACCTGATCTAATTCTTGGACGGGTCGGGTATTTCGGCCAATTTTGGTCGAATTCTGAAATTGGGGGCTAAATTGTATGCATGCAATTAGGACTTGATGTAGTAAATTCTTTGGAGGCCGAATCATGAATATGATGATACTTAATGTAACGAAAGTGTATTTAGCCTAATCTGAAATATACATATTGATCATACTCACAACAAGGGTAACCATGAGCCAAATTAACTGCAGCAATACAAAGATTTGGGTTATCACAAATTCTATACCCTTTTCTAATTTTCGAAGACTAGAATGTCTCAGATAAAGTGTAGCGATTTGGAGTTTTCAGATAGTAAAATAAAGATTTAATAAATTAATTTTTTTTAATTATATCGCATTGTTTGTGTGATTACGTGCAATATAATATGTGGGTGTATGAGATATGATAAATATAATAATTTATATTTATTATATTTAATAAATTGTTATAAGCAATTTATCATGTGAAAGAAATAAATTATTATTTTATTTGCTTTATTATACTGCTTTTATGAATAATTACGGTATAATGTATGTAACGGGATAAATTAATAGACTCGTGATTCTAGGGACAAAATCCTTTTAAAGGCGGAAAGATGTGACGAACGAGAATTTTGTAATTTAATTTAAATATTTATTGAATTAAATAAATATTTTTCGATGATTTAATTATTGAATTAAATAATTAATTGATGAATTTGTGGTAGATTAATTTAATTATATGTGTTACATTAATGAAATTGATGTGGAGAATTTTTATATTCAAAGTATGTGTTTAATTGAGTTTATTTGATTAAATGCATTATTTAAATAAGCATAATGTTATTTCTAATTAATTTAATAATTAATTAAAGATTTAATAATTTGTCATTATTAATAAAGGAGAATTTTATTTATGTGACTATGTGATTTAATGTAGAATTATTCTATTTTATTTAATTAATTTAAATGAGATTATTTAATTGATTAAATATGTGACATGAACTATATTATAAGTAATTAATTAAAATAAACCAAAAGAATAACTTTAGTAGGCAAGCCAAACGAGGCCTTAGTGGAAGTTGGAGTCAGTTAACCCATTATGGAAGTAACTGACATCCATATTGTGTCAGTTCTTCATACGCATTCCATTATCAGTATATTTTTTGTAAGCTTATAGAGAGAAAAAGAGAGAGATTGAGAGAATTAGAGAAAGGAAGAAGAAAGTATTTCATCATCTTGCTTAATCCAGACTACTAATCAAGGTAAATTCCTTAAATTCAAATTTTAACTTTATGTTCTTTTAAATCTTCTCCATGAACGTACACTGAGTTCTCTGTAAATTGAATTCTATGGTTAAATTCTAAATAACTTGATGTTAGATGTTTCTAAGCATGCATAAATCTAATTTATATGGTTTGTATATGATTTATAGTAATTAAATCCATGAGATTATGTGTTTAACTGAAGTTGTGGAATTTATAGAGTAGTAATATACGAATATACTTTAAATGTATGAAATTGATGTTTGTTTTGCATGTTAATCGGTTAAATTGATGACTAATTATGTTTATGCATGTAAAAGCGAAGAAAACGTAAATAAAACGGATTGAATTGGTTAAAAAAACGAATTCACAGTGATTAATTACGCTAACTGTATCAAAACATGTTAATAAAGTATGAACAGTAAAATTTTTAGCCTTTAATTGGTTGTTTAAATGGTCTGTGATGTTAAAATCACTGTGTATGTAATGGGTTTTGATTTCATAACAAATATGATGAATGGGTAGTGATTTAATCGGTGAATTATGAAAAACTTTGGCCAAATTTTGCATTTTCTGTGTTCTTCGCGAACTCCAGAAGACTGGTTTCCTGTCCACCGCCCCGGCGGTGGAATTACTCTAGGATTACCGCCCCGACGGTATAAAAGAACTAAAGTTGTTGCTTCGGCGAGGTCCTCGCCCCCGCGCCCAAAATGAACTGATTTCTACCGCCCCGGCGGGACAATTGTGAAGGAAATCACCGCCTCGACGGTGGAACAGGGAATAAAAAAATTGTAAAAAGAAGAGAGTAAAATTTTTCTTCCTTTGTGGTCATCTTATGTTATCGTAGACATATCTAAAGCTTAGACTAATGTATGAAATGAATATTAAGATACTGTGATGGGTGGTAAGCATATACCCATTGATTATCCGGTGACAATTGAGCTATTCAAATGAAAATTGGATGAGAATGAATCCTGAAGTATTTATAATACTGTAACTAATTATTGTTACTGCTTTATAAATCGAATGTATAGGTTGATTAAAAAACGTGAGTCTTTAATTTATAGTCTACGCAACAGGCAAGTATCTTATCCTTATTTATTACTTTTACGCAAGTTCCTTAAATCAATTTTTCATTGAGCAAGTTCTTAAACCTTATCTCCCTTTTATGCAAGTTCTATAATCTACTTCATATTGATTAAGTTCCTTACTGATGAGTCGATTTTATACCTATAAATTAATTCTTTTTAACTTGATGATTTGGGAGTTTTTGAGTAATTTATGTTCCTTTTTATGTGTTTTTATCTTATTGGTATAAAATGCGTCTTTATATCACTTTTATGTGTTTTTACTATGTTTTATAGGGAAAAGAAATAAAAGGGTACTTGGATTAATGCACAGAATTTATCATTAACATAGCAGCCCCTTGGAGCTCAATTTTGTCCTTGATCCAGCTTGTATCTCTTAATGCTCAAAGAAGGAAAGTTGTAAATCTATTTCTTAGCTTTCCGGAACATCTTGAAGCGCCTATATCAGAGTTCGGATGAGAGAGTTACAGCCAATTTTCCAACGGACGTCGAAGCTGAATATTACAAGAAATTGCTCGGTTGGACAGATTGACCTCTGGAGCTTTGTTTGCGATTTCGATGGTGTTAAAGTTTCCAAATGAGAAGGTGTTCTTTTTAAAGATTTTAGTAGACTTCTCAAGCTTTCCGGAATGGTATGGTGAGCAAAAATCCAAGTTCATTTGGGCCTCCAAACATTTCTTTTTAGACAGCTGATCTGAATCCCGCCTAGACTAAATTCCTGTTCTAGTTGGAGTATTTGGGCCATAACTTGAGCTTCCCAACTCCAAATCAGGTGATTCCAAAGCCCAAATTCATTAGAAAATCCAGGGCTACAACTGTTATTCTTTGTCCAAGGTCCAATTCGGTGGTGTACAAATTCAAAATTGGCTTACAAAGTGTTGATCAGTTTAGTTGTTAGATTTGGACTATTTATGCATCACATGGGCACGTTTTTGGGTGGATTCTTCATTGGTTGGCTGATGCACATGTGTTAATTGGGTGTTTGATCTTGACTTATGATGATAGGTTAGCACACCATGAGTTCCTATAAATACCAAGTGAAGCTAGGCTTGTATTTTGCTAATTTACACACTAATTCACCGCCAACTCATACACCAATTCTTTGTATCCATTCTCCACATTAGTTTGTTAGTATAGGAGTAGTGAGAGGAAGGGGGAAGCTACTCTCCTCTCCATTTTTATAGTTCAAGAGCAAGCAAGAGATCAACACTTATGGAAGCCAAGAATCAAAGGCGAAAGTTTGGAGATTGAAGATTGTGATCTGTAGTGACAGCCGGATGTCAAAACATAATTTTTCTTCTCTAAACTCTTCCTTTATTTTTGTATTCTATTATTGTTGAATATCTTGTAAATTATATTTTGCATATTTGCTATGAACTCTTCTCATTTCTTTTATTTAGTTCCAAGGGGATGTTGAACTTTATTTACACTATTCATTCTTTCTTATATAAAGTTCATTCTTGATAATCCGTTTTAATTGTTGAATGTTATTTGGCTTAACTAATTTAGTTTCTGCAGGATTAAATTGGTTAACTGATATCATCTGCTAGATCAAGGGATAGTATTACGTGTAATTGATATTGTTCCTAATCATTAGTAGCAATTAGTGATACATGATTGTAGTCAAGCTTTTGAGTATTGCTATGATTATTGGAAGGCGAGTTAAATAATCCGAGCTTGTATGATTGTTACTTGGAATAGTCTAATTCCCTAGATCTTAATGCTACTGTTATATTAAATCTAGAGAGCTTGTTCTAGGTTGTATAATGGTTAGAATCTTGTAAAAAGCTTGTTTCATTGAGTGATAATTAAGGGGAGTTTCGGGTAGCAGAGATTGTTGTTACCTAGGGCTATTAATTTTATTGAAGGATAAATATTGCTATGATAAGGTGATATTGAACGGAAGAACTAAAATCTTTATTTTATTCTTATTTTGTTTTAGTTAATTAGTTAAATAAAATTCCAAACCCCCCCTTTTGGTTTACAAAGTATAAATTTAGACTAATCATTCTCTGTGGGATCGACTCTTACTTGCACTACTACATTAATATCTTTTGTAGTAAGATTTTATTTTTGGGTGCTTACGACAACACACCAAATTTTGACGCCATTGCCGGGGAATGATTTTAGTTTTATTTTGTGCTTTTGTGAACCTTATTTCATTTTAGCACTTTTCTATTTTAATTTAAACTGGTATTGCTTTCTAATTTTACAGGGACTCTTGTTTTGTCCGCGACGATCTCAAGGTCTCAAATAAGAAATAAAGAAGTCGGGCTGACGACTATAAACCAAGCGCTACTTGGGAGGCAACCCAAATTTCGCATCCCTTTCATCTATTTTTTTTACTTGATTTTATTTTAGTTTTATCTTTCGTGTTAGGTTGTTCTGCCTACCAAGCGTCGGGGCGTTGTAGCAAAGTTATCAAAGCCACACATTTTATAGTTCCAACTCCCCACGATGATTGACATATTTACAGGGAAGTCCTTTGCATTTGATTCGTTAATTGTTTACATTGAGGACAATGTCAATTTTAAGTTTAGGGGGTAGTATTTAGTATTTGTATTTTTATTAGTATTTAGTATTTGTGTGTTTTTATAAAAAAAATGTGTTTTTATATATAAAAAATATATGAATTTTTCTTTTAAAAAAATAAAATAAAAATTTAGGGTTATTATCTTGTGTTTCTTGAGCATTGACTTGATTTAGAACTACGACCAATGATAGAAGCCCGATTAAATAAAATATAACTCATCAAATATTGCTTAGTCTGTATGCTTAACTTTTTTGTTGGTTATTACATTGCTTGAATCTGTGACGCCCCCAAATTCGGGTCTCGAAATACCCGGATCCGGTCATCACGATCCAATACAAACATTCACCTCTAACAACATATGGTAACTAAAATGCGGAATAAAATAAACATACGTTGTTCATTACAAGGTGTTACTAGTCCCAGAATACAAATAACCTTAAATACTTACACAAATCCATACCCTAGATAAATGTCAGGGCTTAAATTACAATAACAATAATTAACTACACATAAGTTTAACATTTGCTACATGAAGTCTATTACTTCATCTTTTCTTTTCCTTTGTTCTTCCCTGACGTCTCGGGTTTAGCTGCAATAAAATCATGATATAGCAAGAATAAGCAACGAGTTTGCTGAGCAAGTTTAAAGTATGACAATAAGGGTATATCACGATGAAGGGATATTAAGGAATTTCAACATTAGAAAAAATCAGAAGCAAGAACGATAATTGCTTTTAGAACAATTGATAGTCAAATAGACTTTGAACGATAACTTCCAAAGAAGTCAATAGCTGGTTGACCCTTTGGTTACTGGCTACAGAATAACGTACTTGAGGGGATCAGCCTCGCGTACCCTATGTATATGCATAACATTTAATTCTGCTATTTGTACCTTATATACGGTACGTGGGGTACTCCCCTATAAATAAAGGGGTGTTCATACAGTCTAAGAATCCTTACCATTGATTGGTTCAGATAGCTTTTATAAATTCTCACATATTTGTCTGACCGAACAAGGGTTCAGACTTAACCATGAATGGTTTATAAATTCCTGAATTTAAATATACGAATTTCGAATGCACGAGTGCGAATGTCAATAAATATACAAATGTGGAATAATTTTGAAAGTAATTAGACCACTTAAGGCATGCTTGGAGATAAAAACTCAAGCTTAAAGAATAACTTGCAACAGTATATATATACCTTTTTGCACGAATTAGAAATAGTGCATAAGGCTTAGAAATTTGCTCAATGTAAAAGTTGAGTAAAGAAGAACTTGCAATAATGTAAGAAGTTTAGGGTTAGGAACTTGCCTGTTTGCTCAGCTACAAATAGTTCTAGCTTTAATTAACTTGACTGGGAAGACCTATCATTTAATCGAGTTGGTCTATGAATTAGTACGGCGCATAATCGTAAGTAGGCGTTTACTAAGGCAAATCAACTTGCACATAAGTGAAACACACAAGGCAAGACACTATCACTGATATCACTGAACCTTAGGTTTATGACTTAGAAAATTAAACATTAAGGGTAGGTACATGTCAACCTTTAACCAGTTTATAGTTTGCTTAATAGAGTTTCGTTAACCTGACCCCTTTACAATCACCATCTAATATTACTTAAATAGTGATTAGGTAATTATCTTGAGTTATTATAAATTAATAACTAGTTACGGTTACTTATTATTTAATTAAAGAAATTAAATAATAAGTAGTTAAATTATAAATCTTCTAATCAGTATTTAACACGAAGAATCACTTAATTAATTCTTACTCTCAAATGTCTTTAATTATTAAGAAAATAATAATTAGTCATTACTTGTATTTATAAGAAATCAAGTAAACTTTATTCTTAGCTATAAGAACAAATTTGTTATTCATCCCAATGAATAATAAAAATATTTTAAAGGTTATTAGGTAATTAAATCACCTGATTATAATATTTTAAGTGTTAACTATTATTATTGAACAATCAAGGTATTAACTGTTCACATACCCAATTATTAAATATTAATTAAATAATAATAAATAATTTATTTATTAATTAAATCTTTATTAATTTCATTCATACTTAATTATTATTTAATCAAATAATAATTAAATATCTATATTTATTATTTATTGATAAACAATAAATAATTATTTATTAACTTTATTCATTCTTATTTATTATTTAATATTAAATATCAATCAAATATTTATTATCTTTATTTATAATTTATAATTATTTGCCCGAGTCTATTGTGGTTTGAATAAACCAATGAATTACTTAACCCATTTGGAAGATACTTGAAGAAATTTATGGTTTATTGAAGTGACTAAGCCACCTGATTAACCCTTCTTGGCATTAACTTAGCTATTGGCTTCTACTAATTTCATGCCCAGTCCCTGTACCAGGACGCATACGCTCACATGCTCAAAGTGTTCAAGCCACACACAGTCAAGGCCCTTACCCCAGTTTTGGCATAATAACCTAGAGGCAAACGGGATTCATATATTTTTTTTTCTTATCAAGATGCCGCAACTAACAACAACAACACATGGTATAGTTAACTCTACATAATTATTCAAGTTAAACCGACTACTATTCCACACAATAGGGAAGAAGAAAGAAAAATTTAATGACAGATTCTTATTGTCATTATAACAAACACCTTGTGGGCGTAATGAGGGTCAACAATGGCATATATACTACACATATTTAGGCTGCCCGAACCTTATGGTTCTGCAATACTGAAGTTCCAATACAGAGAAATAACTAACCCAACAAAGTATTTCCATTTCAGAGGAACAATACACAATACAGAGAACTAACTACTTCCATTACAGAGAAGCAATTACTTAATACAGGGAATTACAACATCCCAATACAGAGATAGAGTTCAATTCAATCCCAATACTTAGAAACGAAACAACGAAATGACTCACCCAATACAGTCGAGCATCACAAAAACTAATTACAGAAAGAAAAGGAAGAAAATAAAAAGAACACAAATCGAATGGGCCAAACACCTCACTGTTTACCTTTGGCTCGATCGGATTGCAGCCTTCCTTCTTCTCCCAAAATAAGAAACGAATTCGGACATTTATAGTGGCTCCCCTCTTTAAGAATTTCAAACCCTAATTGTTTTCAAATTGGGAAACTCGCAACCAAAGATTCGGCAGCTTTGGTTTAGGGGTTTGAGGCTCAATTTGTAGAGAAGAAATTTCACCCAAATCAATTGGGTATTACCCACTTGATTTTCCAAGAACCGTTGGTAGGAAGGAGACACCCCTGATGGTCTACCTCACCCATCCGATGCACTGGTTCTGTCGCCCTCGAGCCTTGCGCTGCCACGGTCACGTCGCCGGTCGACTCCCTGATTTTCTGGGACCCTTGGTCCGCCGACGGAGCGCTTGGTCGCTCGATGCCTCCTCCGTTTCGTCCGATGGTTCTTCAATCCCTTGCTGGCGCCTTCTCCTTCCCGTCTTTTGCTCGACTGATGGATTGATTGAGGTGTTAGGGTTTGGTTTCCGTTTGATTGAAGGTTTGAGAGATTTGATTTCCTTCGGTCGGTCTTCTTTCCCCAATTCCTTCTCGGCTTGGTCACAGTTGAGAGCTCAGTTCGATTAGGCTGTGCTATTAACCCCGCCCCGTTCCCAATTTGGTTTACAGAGATGGGCTTGTCCCAACCCGATTAGAATCGGTTCGACCCGGCAGGAGAAAGAAATGGACTCACCCAATGGAGTTGGGTCGGCTGAAAAGAAATAAAAAAAACAGTGGCCCAAATGGTTTTAGCTTGACCCAGTTCACTTGGTTGGCCCAACAGGAAAATAAAATAGGAATTCAGCCTAAAAGGAATTTGGGTTCAATTTAGAAGAAAAGTAATGGGCCAATCTAAATAAAAGATTAGTGACCCAATTTAACATCAATCACATGGCATTCTTAATATTCTAAATTAAATAATTAAACCAATTTATTAATTATTTAAAATATTTATCTTAACCAAAATTCTTTATTCGAATTGGTTAATCTGATAATGATAAATTTATAAATCTTCTCCCAAATTTTTTCTTGCAATTAAATGTTAGGGTTACTCATTAATTTATTCAAACTATTATTGAGCCCATTTAAGGCAAAGAAAAATTATTGGATCACGTATTTATATATTTAAGTAATAATACCTACATGGATCCAATTAAATTTGCAAAATTAAATAAAACGAATTATATATTTCAAAATAAATTAGTACAATGTTTAAGAATTTCCTGGACATTACAGAATCCCTACCACATTTGAGCACTTATCCATTTGTAATGAACCAGTGATACACTTAGAGAAGGCTTATATATGACCAAATGCTTGTGTGAGAGAATAAGCTCTAGAACTCATTTAAACATCACTCGTAGCAATGTACTCAAATTTGATTTGTTGGTCATGTGGTAAGTTGAGATGGAGCGTAAAACGCACTCACTCATAAACACATGCTTAGGGGAGATAGAGCGTAAAACGCACTCATCTATATAAAAAAAATGAAGGAAGTAACAAATCGCAAATCTTGCAGTGGGTTGAGATGGAGCGTAAAACGTACTCGCCCATAAGAGTGGACTTAGGATAAGATAGAGCATAAAATGCACTTACCTAGAGTCCGTTGATCTCAAAATTTTTGAAAATTTTAATTTGTTTACATTTGCGATGAGATGTATTAAGCATGTAGTTTTTCGAGTTTATTTTGATTTGTTTCATAAGGTAATGTGGCTGCATAAGTTCATCCGAGCTATTATTAGTTTAGTGCAAATGGATACACACACACAAGGAAAGGATCTAAATTGAGGTATGACTAACAAGCAAGTTAAAATCCTAGACGTTGTGATATTTTGAAAGTTTTCTAGAGTTATCATGTGTTGATATCTTTGAGGTCATTGTTCGAACTTTTTGTCTCATTGCTCAAGTTAGATTTTATTAGAAGAATTTCATTTTTATATTTTGTGTTTGCTTTACTTGAGGACAAGTAAAGATTCAAGTTTGGGGGTATTTGATGAGTCGATTTTATACTTATAAATTAATTCTTTTTAACTTGATGATTTGGGAGTTTTTGAGCAATTTATGTTCTTTTTTATGTGTTTTTATCTTATTGGTATAAAATACGTCTTTGTATCACTTTTATGTGTTTTTACTTTGTTTTATAGGGAAAAGAAATAAAATGGTACTTGGATTAATGCACAAAATTTATCATTAACATAGCAGCCCCTTGGAGCTCAATTTAGTCCTTGATCCAGCTTGTATCTCTTAATGCTCAAAGAAGGAAAGTTGTAAATTTATTTCTTAGCTTTCCGGAACATCTTGAAACGCCTAAATCAGAGTTCGGATGAGAGAGTTACAGCCAATTTTCCAACGGACGTCGAAGCTGAATATTCCAGGAAATTGCTCGGTTGGACAGATTGACCTCTGGAGCTTCGTTTGCGATTTCGATGGTGTTAAAGTTTCCAAATGAGAATGTGTTCTTCTTAAAGATTTTAGTAGACTTCTCAAGCTTTCCGGAATGGTATGGTGAGCAAAAATCCAAGTTTATTTGGGTCTCCAAACATTGCTTTTTAGACAGCTGATCCGAATCCCGCCTAGACTAAATTCCTGTTCGGACCAGTTAGAGTATTTGGGCCATAACTTGAGCTTCCCAACTCCAAATCAGGTGATTTGAAAGCCCAAATTCATTAGAAAATCTAGGGCTACAACTGTTATTCTTTGTCCAAGGTCCAATTCGGTGGTTTACAAATTCAAAATTGGCTTACAAAGTGTTGATCAGTTTAGTTGTTAGATTTGAACTATTTGTGCATCACATGGGCAAGTTTTTGGGTGGATTCTTCCTTGGTTGGCTGATGCACATGTGTTGATTGGGTGTTTGATCTTGACTTATGATGATAAGTTATCACACCATGAGTTCCTATAAATACTAAGTGAAGCTAGGCTTATATTTTGCTAATTTACACATTAATTCACCACCAATTCATACACCAATTCTTTGTATCCATTCTCCACATTAGTTTGTTAGTATAGGAGTAGGGAGAGGAAGTAGACCTCTAGGGAGAGGCTACTCTCCTCTCCATTTTTATAGTTCAAGAGCAAGCAAGAGATCAACACTTATGGAAGCCAAGAATCGAAGGCGAAAGCTTGGAGATTGAAGATTGTGATCCGTAGTGACAGCCGGATGTCAAAACATAATTTTTCTTCTCTAAACTCTTCCTTTATTTTTGTATTCTATTATTGTTGAATATCTTGTAAATTATATTTTGCATATTTGCTATGAACTCTTCTCATTTCTTTAATTTAGTTCCAAGGGGATGTTGGCTTGGAGATTGAAGATTGTGATCCGTAGTGACAGCCGGATGTCAAAACATAATTTTTCTTCTCTAAACTCTTCCTTTATTTTTGTATTCTATTATTGTTGAATATCTTGTAAATTATATTTTGCATATTTGCTATGAACTCTTCTCATTTCTTTTATTTAGTTCCAAGGGGATGTTGAACTTTATTTACACTATTCATTCCTTCTTATATAAAGTTCATTCTTGATAATCCGTTTTAATTGTTGAATGTTATTTAGCTTAACTAATTTAGTTTCTACATGATTAAATTGGTTAACTGATATCATCTGCTAGATCAAGGGATAGTATTACGTGTAATTGATATTGTTCCTAATCATTAGTAGCAATTAGTGATACATGATTGTGGTCAAGCTTTTGAATATTGCTATGATTATTGGAAGGCGAGTTAAATAATCCGAGCTTGTGTGATTGTTACTTGGAATAGTCTAATTCCCTAGATCTTAATGCTACTGTTATATTAAATCTAGAGAGCTTGTTCTAGGTTGTATAATGGTTAGAATCTTGTGAAGAGCTTGTTTCATTGAGTGATAATTAAGGGGAGTTTCGAGTAGCAGAGCTTGTTGTTACCTAGGGCTATTAATTTCATTGAAGGATAAATATTGCTATGATAAGGTGATATTGAACGGAAGAACTAAAATCTTTATTTTATTCTTATTTTGTTTTAGTTAATTAGTTAAATAAAATTCCAAACCCCCCCCTTTTGGTTTACAAAGTATAAATTTAGACTAATCATTCTCTGTGGGATCGACTCTTACTTGCACTATTACATTAATATCTTTTGCAGTAAGATTTTATTTTTGGGTGCTTGCGATAACACACCACTTACCATAATTCATTCAAGTTCATGAATGCAAATATATTATTCTGATTCCTTTTGAGTAATACTTCAGTTATACAGAGTTAATTCGATTGTGTGCCTTTGAGATTCAATCTCTTGTTCTTGAATACCTTTCATATTTAATTATTGAACCTTGATTGTGAAAGTAGTATGCACACAAGCCAATCATATTTGATATGATGTAGCATATACTTTGTAATCTTATTCGGTTATTAAAAGGTATTTTACATTATCTACATGGTGCTGTTATATTAAATGTGATAAACCCATAGTTTTGAGCAATGCTTTTAGAATCATGATGGGGTTCATGCTAATGAGATCTAAATTCTAGATAGCTCACAAACTAAAATTGTTCCTAATCGTTGGATTACTAAAAAGGGGATTAGTGAATCCGGATAGATTAGTACATACGTTGCTTGCTCTTATGAAGAGGATGATTGATCTCATAATCATTTGTGTGGAGACACTAAAGCAAGTATGTAGGTGCTTATTAGAGAATAAGTTCACTGAACGTGGCTCGCTAAGGAATACCTAATGGAGTTTTACTCGCTTGTCAATAAGAATTCCTCTAGTGATAGTAGTACAAGTGATCCTTGGACTTGAGATCATCATAGTATCTTGTGTATGATGAGTTATACTTTGACATGTCCCTTAAGACCCTTAGGGTATATCAAAGGGTATGATTGGGTATAATAAGTTATACATGGAGATAGGTGAATGATCAACTAAGAATCTACCACTTCTAGTAAAAGGAAAGAATGTCCTATGTGATTCGATAAATGACGACTCAGAAATCTTTGGCCAAAGCGGAATGAAATTAGAAAGGAGTTTCTATTTTGCATTATCAGAGTTGTTCATTGGAGAATCGAAATACATATAATTAAATAAAATAAGACTTGACAGTAATTCCATGTCTTATATTTAATTGGGACATTGTATGGTAGAAGGATTGAATTGTACGGTAACTATTCACTGAAAGGTTCTTTTGTGATTAATGTTGAAATATATATTATCTAGAAAGTCATTGATCGCTAAGGAGGCTTACCCTTATTGTAGAATAAATATTATTTATTTAAATGAATTAAATATTTTAATTTATTTATTTAAATAAGATTAGAATTGTTCTAATTGATTTATTCACAACCGGTTTAATATGGAGAACCTAAAGGGTCACACCGCAAAAGGAAAATATTTATTTAAGAAGTAAATGGCATAATCGTAATAATAAGTTAAGTGTATTAATTTTAATCTATGGAGATAGAATAAATTAAATAGATTATTATTTATTATTTAATATTTTTGAAATATTAAATATAAATTAATAAGAGGAGTCTTATTATTATTATTACTATTACTATTATTTAATTCCTAATAGGGATTGAGAATTAATTAATAGAAGTACTCTCTCATAAATTCCTAATTGGATTAGGAGTTTAATTAATTAAAGGAGTTTAATTAAAATAAAAAACCCTAATCCTAAATAGTTTAGGAGGGTTCCCTATATCTATAAATAAGAGGAGTCTTATCATGATTTATGGTTAGATAGTTAGACTGTTGGACAGTTACACACTCTTCCATAAGAATTGGAGAAAGAGAGTACTTGCGATTTCTATAGAGATAGAAACTAGGGTTTTGCCAACACCCATCTTCTTGAATAACTATTATTCCTTGGTGGATCACCTCTAGAGGCCAAACACTTGGGTGGCTAACGTTGATCAAAGGAAGGAATCCCATCGGTGGAATTCGAGAAGAACGCGAAGGATTTGGAGGTGAACTCGTACCTGTGGAAGCATTGTTCTACAAGGGTATGATTCTCATACTTTATCTCTTTCATTTAATTGATAATTGAGCACATGGATGATCATGGTGATGGTTTGTATAAAAATTTTAAAATCCGTTTTATTGCGCTTCCGCACTATTTATGTAATTTGATTGCATGTTCGCGCTATATACAAACCTAACAGTGGTATCAGAGCCTAACCTTGTGCTAATTATCAATTATTATGATTCCATGTATGTATGGGTATGCGATTGGATCGATTTTTTGGGCAACAAAATTTTTTTTCGAAGTCTGCTACGCGGCGCGGCCGCGCCGCTTCCAGTTCATTCTGGAGCGCGGCCGCGCCCGAACCCAGAAATTGTTTCTGGGGTGCAGCGCGGCCGCTCCTAGTTCATTTTGGAGCGCGACCGCGCCGGTCTGCAGGATTTGAATTTTTTTTTTATTTTTGATTTTATTTATTTTCAATTAAGATAAAAGGTTTATTTTTAATTGGAATATAATTAAAATTAAAAGTTTTATTTGAACTTGGAATAAGATTCCATGTTTCCTAGAATAAAGGAGTTTAATCACATATGGAATATGATTCCATGTTTCCTAGAATAAAGGAGTTTATTATGATTTAAATTTTGATTAAAATAAAGGAGTTTATTTTTGTTTCAAAATTGAATTTCTAGTAAACTTTTAATTGCCCATTAAATAATATCAATGCATATATGGAATGGTTTTATTATTCATGAGATGAATGTTATTTATTGATACATATGGAGATATGTATGATAATAAATAGGGATTGATTATGGACTACTGACCAATGTGTGATTGGATTTATTTTAGTGGATGCTTGAATGAATAGGTTTTTATAAATGGGGTTTGCGTACCTCGTCTTCTCTAGTTTTTCTTGATGTAAATTCTATCTTCCTCCTATGTACCTCCCATTGACTGCTGATCAAGGTTTCTATTTATTGTAAATAGTTTATGTAATAGGTTTAGTTAGAATTAGTTGAAGAATTGGAGACAAAGGAGCAAGGAGCGCTTGAAGACCCGTTTGTAATGGAGCCTAGGTTTAAATGTAATAGTTATATTTAAATTTTGTTCTTGCACCCTAGGTTTGACCTTTTGGTTCACTTGGTGGCTCTAGTGAACCAAACTAGAATAAAAGTCCATAATCAATCCGGGTAGAATATAGTATTCTATATGTGCATGCTTAATATATGTATATTATATATTATACAACATGCTTCGCATGTTAAATAATATGACGCGTATTTTATATATATATGTGCATGCTCGCTAAACAAGATGAGACAAATAATAACAAACCCCTCAAGGAAATCATATTAAGTCCTAAGCGTTCAAAGATATTTGGAATATCGAACGTCGCCTTCTAGCATGGTAAAGCGATAAAGTATTAAATATTTAGTATGAGTTTGTTGTGTCACACAAGGCAAGTATTAAATATTTAAGATGTTGATTTATCACATTTGATGCTTATACATAGACTGAACGATGCTGTTTTGTTGTGTCACACAAGGATAGTGTTTTTCTTTCGAATATATGGAAGTGCTAGGTTGGACTTAACTTGGATAATTTTGATTCGGATGTGTCACACTTGATCAAAATAATCTAAGAGGCAAATTAAAAGGAGTTACATAGTGATGTAATTGACAATAGTTGTCTACCTATTTCTTTATATATCGTTTGTTGTGTCATACAAGGCTATATACATTTAAAATGGGATCCTTATTCTCACTAGCAAATCTTTAATTAGATTTACCGAACTGTATATTGAGGGTAATATAGTTTGATAAAAATAGTGGGAGATACCAATTTAAATAAAGACCTAATTTATTTTGGTAATTAAAATGAATGTATGCTAAAATGTTGTTAAACTACAAATTCATTTATAGAATTTTACAATGTCTAATTCACTATCACTGCGTAGCATATTAGATGCTAATTAACCGGACCGAATTACACGGACTAGTTAAAGAATTTGAGAATAGTTCTCAAGGCTGAAAAGCTATCTTATGTCTTTAATATGCCTATCCCTGCAATGGTTGCAGACAATGCCTCTGAGGAAGAGATTGCTACTTTTAGAAAGTGGCAAGATGATGCACAGTTGGCTCAATGCATCATGCTCGCATCCATGAGTAACGAGCTTCAGCGTCAGCATGAAACTATGGATGCTCCTACTATACTCCTGCACCTTCAAGGAGTTGAAAGGTGAGGAAAGTAGGACTATTAGATATCAGATATCTAGGGAGCTCTTCCGATCTAGAATGACCGATGGCACTACAGTACAGACAAATGTCCTAAAATGATCAATCTGATTGAACAATTGGGACAACTGGGTTTTAATGGATGGAGAGTTGATCCAAGATTTGATCTTGCAATCACTTCCATGACTCTTTCTCACAAATTGTTGTGAATTTCACATGAACAAGCTATATGTCAGCTTGCCTGAGTTGCTTAAACATGTTGAAAACTGTAAAGAGTCACTTTCCAACCAAGGAAGACCAAGTCTTACTGGTAGATGATTCTTCCAAGAAGTGGAAGAGGGCCAAAGGATCTTCTTAAAAGAAGAACAATTCGAAGAAGGTAAATGGAAAGGCAAAAACAAAGGACAATAAGAAATAGACTGATGCAGATAGCAAAGGAGTTTTCTTCCACTGCAATAAGCCTGGACACTGGAAAGGAAACTGTAAGGAGAATCTTACAGAGGCTAACCAGAAGAAGCTTAGTGAAGCTTCGGTTACAAATATGGGTTTGTTCATGATTGAAATAAATTTTTCTATAAGTCAAGGTTCTACTTGGGTATTGGATACCGGCTGTAGTTCTCACGTGTACAATCCAATGCAGAGACTAAGCAGAAGTAGAAAGCTAAACAAAAAATAAGTAATCTTATGTGTGGGAATGGAGCAAAGGTTGCTGCATTAACCATAGGAACTTATAGTTTAGCATTGCCTACGGGCAAGTCTATTAAGCTAATAAGTTGTTATTATCTTCCAGTTCTCATTAGAAACATTAGAACGTTCGTTGTTGGACAAGGAAGGTTTTGGTATTATATTTAAGAATAATTGTTGTTCTATTTATAATGAAAATGTTTTGTTTGAAACTGGAAGATTACTTGATAGACATTGTATACCTGACTTACATGAAAATAATTTTACAAATTGAACAAACTAGTAAAAGAAAAGGAGATGGTCATTCAAAGAGTTGAATGTGTGTATTTGATGAAATACAAGTCTGAATCATTTGACAGGTTCAAAGAATTCAGAAGTGAAACAAATTGACAAAGTATTAAAATTCTTTGATCAGATCGAAGAAAGAATACTTGTACAATGAGTTTCTAGATCATCTCAAAATGATATTTTCTCATAATGGAGACCTCCTGATACGCAATAATTGATTGGTGTATCTAAAAGGAGAAATTATACCTTGTTGGACATGGTGCAGTCCATAATGATTTTTACCGACATTCCAGTATCCATCTAGGGTTATGCCCTAGAAACGGCTGCATATCTACAAAATAAGGTAACCTCAAAAATCCGGCCCCAAGACTCCATAAAGGTTATGGATAGGGAGGATTCCTAGTCTTAAATATGAGGGGTTGTCCAGCTTATGTGAAAATATTTCAAAGATAAGTTTGGGACAAAAATCTGACAAGTGCAGATTTATGGGATATCCTAAAGAAGTTTAGGGTACTATAATCCTATATGCTGCCTTCTTGGATAAAGGTGTTTATCATTGAAGGATCTAGTGGGAGGATAATAGATCTTGAAGGAGTTCAAGAACCACAAAGCACTTTAAGTCGAACCGAGGAACCTGTAGATAGACCTATTGTACCACAACCGAATCGTAAATCTGGAAGAGTATCGAAGATACCTGGGAGGTATGGATTCATCATAGAGGATGATGATGAGGTACGCATCATAGAGGATGATGATCCAGTTATATACGATGAGGCTATGAGTAGTAGACACTCAGAGAAATGGCAGATGACCATGAAATCCGAAATGGACTCCATGTATGAGAACTAAGTATAGACTCTGGTTACTCCACAAAAGAGCATAGTGCCTAGAGTGTGAATATGGGTCTTTAAGAGAAAGACTGGGGCAAATGGCAAGGTAGAGACCTATAAGACCAGACCTGTTTAAAAGTTTTTTTCCAAGTCAAGGAGTTGACTGTGATAAAACCTTATTATCGGGTAATGCTCAAGTCCATTTGGATTTTGCTTGTGATTACAGCTTATTACGAAATCTGGCAAAATGGATGTGGAGACATCCTTCCTCAATGAAGACTTGAGGAGAATGTATGTATGATACAGCCAGAGGAATTTATTTCAAAGGTTGAAGCAAATCGTGTATATAAGCTGCAATGATCCATTTATGGATTGAAGTAAGCTTCTCAAAGATGGAACATTCATTTTGATGAGACAATTAAAAGAGTTTGATTTTATCAAAAAGGAGAATGAACCTAGTGTGTACAAAACGGTCAGTGGGAGCGCTGTGACATTCTTGGTATTATATGTTGATATACTACTGATAAGGAATAACACACCAATGCTACAATCAGTAAAGATAAAATTGTCTAAACATTCCTCCATGAATGACTTGGGAGGAACATCCTAAAAATTGGGGATATAAATCTATATAGATAGATTTAAAAGGATGTTCGGCTTGACCCAAGGAACGTATATTCATTTGATGCTAAAGGCGTTTAGCATGGCAAACTCCAAGAGAGGTCTCATGATGATGAGCCATGGAGTGTATCTCTCTAAAATTGTCCCCAATTGAAAGAGAGATCGCATGAGTTACTATCATGTATGCAATGAATATACTAGGCTTGATGTTGATCAGTCATATTCTGGAGAAGATCACTGTAACACAGTGATAAACATCTTTAAGTACTTAACCGGTATTGAAGATGTGATCATAATTCATGGTAGGTCTGAATTCAAACTAGAGGGCTTAACAGACTCAAATTTTTCAGACTGACCAAGACGATAACAAATCCACTTTAGGGTAAATAGTTACCTCAAAGGTGGTGCAGTGAATTGGAAAGGTTTCAAACAGCAAAGAGTTGCTGGTTTAGTGACAAAGACAAAGTATATAGCTGTAAATGAAGCTGTAAGTTGATTGTTTGGATGAATAGTTCATTACAGAACTAGGAATAGTTCCTAAAGTCTCATCTTGGATTCAAACATGTATTGCGGCACTTTCATTTGATTAGTGGAATCATTAAAAGAGGATAAGTCACTATAGAGATAGTGGACTCTCAAGAACAACATTGCATATCCATTTACTGAAGCTTTATCCAAACAGCAGGATGATCGTCACTTAGAGAAGAAGGGTATTAAATACCATGACGATTGGCTTTAGTGCAAGTGGGAGATTGAAAGTAGTATGCACAAAAGCCAATCATATTTGATATGATGTAGCATATACTTTGTAATCTTATTCAGTTATTAAAAGGTATTTTACATTATCTACATGGTGCTGTTATATTAAATGTGATAAACCCATAGTTTTGAGCAATGCTTTTAGAATCATGATGGGGATCATGCTAATGAGATCTAAATTCTAGATAGCTCACAAACTAAAATTGTTCCTAATTGTTGGATTACTAAAAAGGGGATTAGTGAATCCGGATAGATTAGTACATACGTTGCTTGCTCTTATGAAGAGGATGATTGATCTCATAATCATTTGTGTGGAGACACTAAAGCAAGTATGTAGGTGCTTATTAGAGAATAAGTTCACTGAACGTGGCTCGCTAAGGAATACTTAATGGAGTTTTACTCGCCTGTCAATAAGAATTCCTCTAGTGATAGTAGTACAAGTGATCCTTGGACTTGAGATCATCATAGTATCTTGTGTATGATGAGTTATACTTTGACATGTCCCTTAAGACCCTTAGGCTATGTTTGTTTGCAAGGATTACACTTGGGATAGGACTATTAATCCCAAGTGTCTTGTTTGTTTTTAAATTTGAGTTTGGGACTATTAGTCCAAGGATTATAAAATAGCTTAAGATGAGGGATTATTTAATACCATGTCTAGCTAGGTATTATAATCCCATCATGAAGGATTAAAACATAACATGAGATTATTTTAAGTTATCCCATGAATAATCCCATGAAAAACAAAATGTGATTAGGACTATTTAATCCTAGGATTAATAGTCTTGGGATTATAATTCATGAGATTATAATCCCAGGATTATAATCCTTGCAAACAAACATGGTCTTAGGGTATATCAAAGGGTATGATTGGGTATAATAAGTTATACATGGAGATAGGTGAATGATCAACAAAGAATCTACCACTTCTAGTAAAAGGAGAGAATGTCCTATGTGATTCGATAAATGACGACTCAGAAGTCTTTGGCCAAAGCGGAATGAAATTAGAAAGGAGTTTCTATTTTGCATTATCAGAGTTGTTCATTGAAGAATCGAAATACATATAATTAAATAAAATAAGACTTGACAGTAATTCCATGTCTTATATTTAATTGGGACATTGTATGGTAGAAGGATTGAATTGTACGGTAACTATTTACTGAAAGGTTCTTTTGTGATTAATGTTAAAATCTATATTATCTGGAAAGTCATTGATCGCTAAGGGGGCTTACCCTTATTGTAGAATAAATATTATTTATTTAAATGAATTAAATAGTTTAATTTATTTATTTAAATAAGATTAGAATTGTTCTAATTGATTTATTCACAACCGGTTTAATATGGAGAACCTAAAGGGTCAACACCGCAAAAGAAAAATATTTTATTTAAGAAGTAAAATGGCATTAATCGTAATAATAAGTTAAGTGTATTTAATTTAATCTATGGAGATAGAATAAATTAAATAGCTTAATATTTATTATTTAATATTTTAAAAATATTAAATATAAATTAATAAGAGGAGTCTTATTATTATTATTACTATTACTATTATTTAATTCCTAATAGGGATTGAGAATTAATTAATAGAAGTACTCTCTCATAAATTGCTAATTGGATTAGGAGTTTAATTAATTAAAGGAGTTTAATTAAAATAAAAAACCCTAATCCTAAATAGTTTAGGAGGGTTCCCTATATCTATAAATAAGAGGAGTCTTATCATGATTTAGGGTTAAATAGTTAGACTGTTGGACAGTTACACACTCTTCCATAAGAATTGGAGAAAGAGAGTACTTGTGATTTCTATAGAGATAGAAACTAGGGTTTTTCCAACACCCATCTTCTTGAATAACTATTATTCCTTGGTGGATCACCTCTAGAGGCCAAACACTTGGGTGACTAACGTTGATCAAAGGAAGGAATCCCATCGGTGGAATTCGAGAAGAACGCGAAGGATTTGGAGGTGTACTCGTACCTGTGGAAGCATTGTTCTACAAGGGTATGATTCTCATACTTTATCTCTTTCGTTTAATTGATAATTGAGCACATGGATGATCATGGTGATGGTTTGTATAAAAATTTTAAAATCCGTTTTATTGCGCTTCCGCACTATTTATGTAATTTGATTGCATGTTCGCGCTATATACAAACCTAACAGATTGACTAGCGATCCCTATTGATTCGACTAGTCCATAGTTGATGAGTGTTCTAAATTCTAGAAACGTTATTGAAGTAAATCCAAACAAAACTTCCTTTGGTGCGGACTCTGATGTCAAACTGAGATGAACAACTCTTATATAGGGGATTATTTTACGCGTTAGCGTTTAGATGTTGTGCATATACATGGTACAAAGGGTTGATCCCCCTAAGTACGAGAAGTAAGGTCCATATAGGCTTACAACTGTTAAAGGTTTAAAGTAGAAATACTTAATAACCTGGGACATAGTTCGTGGTCTTGTGACCCTTAGACGTTCTTTTGATTCTTATATTCTAATCTTGATTCAAAAGTTGAGAATTCGATTATCCGATATCCATTGATTATTCGCATGTTATTATTATTTTTGTTGTGTTACTTGCTGGACAATTGTTGCTCACCCTTGCATAATAACATTGCAGCTAAAGTTGAAAGAGTTGATGAGCTATCCACTAGTAAGGGCAAAGGCAAAGCAAACAAGTGATGAAGAATTGTTATATTTGTTTAAATGATGTTTATGTAATAGACTTATGTTATGTTTCCGCATTGATGTTTTATTAAGGTTAGACGACCTGGGATTTATTTGTTAAAGATGTTGTAACCCTTTAATGGGAGATTTCTATTTTAATTAAGAGTTTTCATTTATATTTGAATGGGTAGTTAGATGCGATGTGATGTATTTGGATAGTGAACACCAAATCATGAGGAAACGAAGTACCCAGATTTGGGGGTGTCACAGGTTGGTATCAAAGCTGTAGGTTATGAACCTTAGGTGGGGAAACCTTAGGGTAGTAGCCTTCTAAGAGTCAGAAAATATAGTGGTGATAAACTCTTCTCGAGTTCTAAGGAATAAATTACGGAATTCATTAAAGATAATAAAAGACTTTATGTGCTATGTGCTTATGTGTTAACAACCTATGTACCGCGATTAGTACCGAGTATTAATTAAAACTTAAACCTTATTGACAGGATGTCGGATGTTGGAGGATTTAGTCAGCCTAGGGAGATTGAGCCCCGAGTGGCTAGAGAGGAGAAGCCCCGTGATATCCATGTTATCCAGGAGCAGTTGATACGGAGAGAGCCATCTCCATTGATCACTGTTGTGGGTCAGGAGCATGAGCCTGAGATTGATTCAGAGGAGGACTCTGAGGATGTTGAGACAGAGGCTAAGGAGGATGATGAGGATCCCGAGGAGGTACCCCTTACTTCTGTCGATGTTGAGATGTACGATGCCTTATATGATCGTACCATAGAGTTATAAGATAGAGTCAGAGACTTGGAGGGACTGGCAAATAGACGCCAGACTCTTATAGACTAGAAGAATGAGAAGATTGAGGATCTTGATATACGTCTTGGAGACGTTAAGTGGAAGCTAGTTCAGGCAGAAAGTCAAAAGGAAGACCTGTTAGCTGAGAATGAGAAGATGAAACTTGAGATTCAGAAGTTGAAGGATGACCTGAGTGAGGAGTCAGCGGAACGTGCTAGAGCAGAAGATGCTTGGATGAATACTGCTCGACGTGCAGAGATTTCTGAAGAAGGCGAATGGGCAAAGAAAGCTAAGATCGAGGAGACAGACTACACTTTTTAGACAGCGATTGATAGGGCCCAGGATCGAGTTCTCCACTATCCAGTTCAGTTCGAGGACTTGCCATGGTATATGTTGGATCGCAGGACGATGTTCCATATCATGGAGGAAGAACGTAGGAAGGCGGTTCGACGCCTTAGTAGGCCGTGATAGGAGACGTATTGAAGTATATGTGTAAATATTTATGGTAATTAATGATGTAAATTCCAACGAGATTATACACGATGGAATATGACTATTTAATCCTAAAGATTATTTGATCTTGGGATAATTGATGTAAATAGCAGTGATGCTATCTTTCTATGTTTAAGACTTTTGAATGAATAAAATATCAATTTTTTTGAAGATATTATGTCTTAAATGTTTAACTTGAATTGTTTGAGTTAAATGTTGAACACTTAAGAAATTGAGTGATGATCTAATAAGCGCATATTCTTGAACAGAAAATGCCGCTGAGATGCCCACCACGTCAACAAGCCCAGGAGAGCTCTACCAATAACAACAACAACGCCAATGTTAATCCTGTTCAGCAGTTGGTGAAGCTTTTGGCTGGAGCATTTGCGAATCAACCGCAAGCTCCACCAGTGATGTCATTTAAAGACTTCAAAGCGGTAGGACCGCCAGAATTTAGGGGTTCCCTGAACCCGATCGAAGCCCAAACCTGGGTGATGGAAATGGAGAAAGTATTTGACGTTGCTAGGGTTAGTGATGACCAAAAGATTACCTTTGCAACGTTCATGCTTAAGTCAGAGGCCAGCTATTGGTGGCAAGTGAATAAGGTGCGAGGAGGTCAGGGTGTAATCGCGTGGGAGAGGTTTAAAGAGATGTTCTTTGAAATGTATTTTCTGACTAGCTTGCGAAATCAAATGGAGATTAAATTCCTGGAGCTGAAGCAGGGTACCATGATTGTACCAAAATACGCTGCGAAATTTAAAGAGTTGGCTAGGTTCGCAACTTACCAAGTGAACACCGATGAAAGGAAGGCGAGGAGATTCAAACAGGGATTGAAGCCGTGGTTGTACAGCAAGGTGTCAATGTTCCAATTGAACATTTTTGCCAGAGTTTTATAAAAGGCGATTATCGCAGAAGGTGGGAGCGATGCTCTGACTAAGTATAACCAGGAGTAGAAGAAGAAGGGTGAAAATGAGAATAACAAAGCGAGTGGTAGTAACAGTGGTGGTCACAATCAGAAGAGAAAGTGGAATGATAATGGATCTGCTGAAAATCAACAAGAAGGTCAGAAGAAGAAGGTGGAAGCATGTGTTACATGCGGGAAGAATCACGTGGGCATATGCCTGAAAGAGAAGAGGGTGTGCTACAATTACGGTCAGGAGGGCTACATAGTACCGAATTGTCCGAATCCAAAGAAGGGCACTTGTTTTACTTATGGATTAAAGGATCATCTGCCTAGGGATTGCCCCAAGAAAGCAGCAGGAGGAGCAAGAGGGAGTAAGGGAAATAGTGGTGGTAGCACGTTAACCATAACCGGATCAGCACCAACAAACCGACCTACCGCCAGGACTTTCAACATGACCGTACAAGACGCTGTGCAGTCTCGCGATGTGGTGTCAGGTATCATTCCGATCAATAATATAAATGCTTATGTATTGTTTGATTCGGGTGCTACTTGTTCATTTATATCCGATGACTTTGCTAAGAATCTAGATCTACCTAAGGAGGAATTGGATTACCCTTTGAACATAGAAATTACGAATAGGGAGGTAATTCCTGTTAGGTACATACACAAGAACTGTAGAGTGGACATTAAGGGAAACGTGATGACTGTAGATTTGATCCCGATCAAACTTAGGGAATTTGACGTTATTTTGGGAATGGATTGGCTATTCTATTATGGAGCGATAATTTATTGCCAAAAGAAACGTATTAGCCTTATGACTCCGTCAAAGGCAGTATTTTATGGCAGCAAATTGCCTTGACAAGTGAGTTATCTGACGATGATGCAGGCCAGGAAGTTGTTAAGACAAGGCTGCGTGGGATACTTAGCCTACATAGTAGATACTCAAAAAGAAAGTCTAAAATTAGAAGAGATACCTGTCGTAAGGGACTTTGTAGACGTCTTTCCAGATGATTTTCCAGGACTTCTGCCAGATAGGGTTGAATTCGTAATTGATTTGGCGCCAGGAACTGCCCCTATATCGAAGGCTCCGTACCGTATGGCTCCAGTAGAGGTGAAAGAATTAATGGTATAACTGCAAGAATTATTAGATAAAAAGTATATCCAGTCGAGCGTATCGTCGTGGGGAGCGCGCCGGTGTTATTTGTCAAGAAGAAGGACAGATCGATGTGACTTTGCATTGATTACAGAGAATTGAATAAGGTCACGATTAAGAATAAATACTCGTTGCCAAGAATCGACGACTTGTTTGATCAATTGAAAGGAGCTAGGTATTTCTCAAAGATAGATTTAAAGAGTGGTTATCATTAGTTGAAGGTCAGGAAGGAAGATGTACCGAAGACAGCGTTCAAGACTCGTTATGGTCACTACGAGTTTTTGGTGATGTCATTTGGTCTAACGAATGCTCTTGCAGCATTCATGAACCTAATGAACAGGGTGTTTAAGCTGTTTTTGGACAAGTTTGTAGTAGTATTTATAGATGATATCCTAATTTATTCCAAAACCAAAGAGGAGGATACAGAGCATTTAAAAGCGACATTAGAAGCGTTAAGTAGAGAGAAGTTATACGCTAAATTTTTAAAATGTGAATTCTAGATAGAGCAAGTGCAATTTCTTGGACATGTGATTGACAAGGATGGGATTTCGGTGGATCTATCAAAGGTTGAAGCAGTGCTTAACTGGGATCAGTCGAAAACACCATCGGAAGTAAGGAGTTTCCTAGGATTGGCAGGTTACTACAGGAGATTCATTCAAGAGTTTTCCAAAATCGCGACTCTGTTAACGAATTTGACTAGGAAGACGGTGAAGTTCGTTTGGACGGAGAAGTGTGAGGAAAGTTTTAAAGAATTAAAGAAGAGGTTGAGTACGGCGCCTGTGTTGTCTCTACCAGATAGCACATGAAATTTTGTGGTGTTTAGTGATGCATTGCATAAAGGACTAGGCTGTGTGCTTATGCAGAACAGTAAAGTCATTGCGTATGCATCACGACAAGTAAAGGACTATGAGAAGGGGTATCCTACCCATGATTTGGAATTGGCCGCGGTAGTGTTTGCCTTGAAGATATGGAGGCACTATCTTTATGGGGAGAAGTGTGTAATATATACAGACCATAAGAGTCTGAAATATATTTTTACACAGAAAGATTTGAACATGCGACAGAGGAGATGGTTGGAATTGATAGAGGATTACGAATGCGAAATTTTATACCATCTGGGTAAAGTGAACGTTGTGGCCGACGCCTTAAGCAGAAAGGGACGGGAGAAATTGTCTATGATTACCGCTCATGAGGAGCTAATTATAGCAATGGCGAAGCTAGAATTGGAGATAAAATTTTCGGAGGAGTGTGAAGAAAAATTATTTTAATTGAGAATCGGTTCAACTTTGGTGAATAAGGTTAAGGAAGCACAAATTCAGGACGAAGAATGTGAGAGAACCAGGGAAAGAATATCTGGAGGTGATGAAGTAAAATTCAAAGTAGATAACGAAGGAGTATTAACATTCGAGGGAAGAATTTGAGTTCCACCAGTACCAGAGGTTAAGGAGGAAATTTTGAGCGAGGCTCATAATTCAAAATATTCAATTCATCCGGGAAGTACAAAGATGTACCGGGATCTCCGACAGCATTTCTGGCGGCCGAATATGAAGAGAGACGTTGCTAATTGTGTAGCTAAGTGTTTGTCATGTTAGAAAGTTAAAGCAGAATATCAGAGGCCAAGTGGGCTATTACAACCGTTAGAAATCCCAGAATGGAAATGGGAGCACATCATCATGGATTTCGTAGTAGGTCTTCTGACGACTCAGAAAGGTTTTGACGCAGTTTGGGTTATCGTAGATCGACTGACGAAATTAGCACATTTCTTATCCATCAAGATCAGATTCAACTTGGAACAGTTAGTGAAGTTATATGTGAAGGAGATTGTTTCGAGGCACGGTATTTTAATATCTATCATCTCAGATAGGGATCCGCGCTTCACATCGAACTTTTGGAAATGACTACAGGAATGCATGGGAACGCAGTTACGTATGAGTACGACATATCATCCACAGACCAACGGACAAAGTGAAAGAACGATTCAAACATTGGAGGATATGTTAAGAGCTTGCATCATGGATTTCAAAGGAAATTGGGATGATCATCTACCGTTGGTGGAATTTGCTTATAATAACAGTTACCATGCAAGTATTAACATGTCGCCTTACGAAGCATTGCACGGTAGAAAGTGCAGAACTCCATTATGCTGGGATGAAGTTGGCGAACGTCAATTGCTAGGACCAGAACTGGTACAACAGACTGCAGAAATCGTCAAAGTGATTAGGGCAAGATTGATAGCAGCTCAGGATAAGCAGAAGAAATATGCCGACCAACATCGTAAAAATCAAGAGTTTGACTCTGGTAGCTACGTTTTCTTGAAGGTATCTCCCTGAAAAGGGAAGATTCGTTTTGGTAAGAAGGGCAAACTGAGCCCGAGGTTCATTGGACCCTTTGAAGTGTTACGAAGAGTGGGAGAGGTCGCGAATGAGGTAGCTTTACCTCCGGCGTTAGAACACATACACAATATTTTTCATGTCTCGGTGTTACGACCATACAAACCCGACTACAAGTATGTTATAGAATATGAACCCCTGTAAGTTGAAAAAGATTTATATTACGAAGAAAAGCCTGTTCAGATAGTTAACAGGAAGGAGCAAGTGTTAAGAAATAAAATTATACCTTATGTTAAGGTGATCTGGAGGAACCACAACGCTGATGAAGCTACGTGGGAACTCGAAGATCAGATGATGAAAAATTTTCCTCAATTATTTACTTAGTCTGTGTGTAGCGATTCTGGGGACAGAATCTTTGTAAGGGGGAGAATGTAACGGGATGAATTAATAGAGTAATGATTCTGGGGATAGAATCCTTTTAAGGGGGGAAAGATGTGACGAACGAGAATTTTTTAATTTAATTTAAATATTTATTGAATTAAATAAATATGTTTCGATGATTTAATTATTGAATTAAATAATTAATTAATGAATTTGTGGTAGATTAATTTAATTATATGTGTTACATTAGTGAAATTGATGTGGAGAATTTTTATATTCAAAGTACGTGTTTAATTGAGTTTATTTGATTAAATGCATTATTTAAATAAGCATAATGTTATTTCTAATTAATTTAATAATTAATTAGAGATTTAATAATTTGTCATTATTAATAAAGGAGAATTTTATTTATGTTACTATGTGATTTAATGTAGAATTATTCTATTTTATTTAATTAATTTAAATGAGATTATTTAATTGATTAAATATGTGATATGAACTATATTATAAGTAATTTATTAAAATAAACCAAAAGAATAATTTTAGTAGGCAAGCCAAACGAGGCCTTAGTGGGAGTTGGAGTCAGTTAACCCATTATGGGAGTAATTGACATCTATATGGTGTCAGTTCTTCATACGTATTCCATTATCAGTATATTTTTTGTAAGCTTATAGAGAGAAAAAGAGAGAGATTGAGAGAATTAGAGAAGGGAAGAAGAAAGTATTTCATCATCTTGCTTAATCCAGACTACTAATCAAGGTAAATTCCTTAAATTCAAATTTTAACTTTATGTTCTTTTAAATCTTCTCCATGAACATACACTGAGTTCTCTGTAAATTGAATTCTATGGTTAAATTCTAAATAACTTGATGTTAGATGTTTGTAAGAATGCATAAATCTAATTTATATGGTCTGTATATGATTTATAGTAATTAAATCCATGAGATTATGTGTTTAAATGAATTTGTGGAATTTATAGAGTAGTAATATACGAATATACTTTAAATGTATGAAATTGATGCTTGTTTTGCATGTTAATCGGTTAAATTGATGACTAATTATGTTTATGCATGTAAAAACGAAGAAAACGTAAGTTAAACGGATTGAATTTGTTAAAAAACGAATTCACAGTGATTAATTACGTTAACTGTATCAAAACATGTTAATAAAGTATGAATAGTGAAATTTTTACCTTTAATTGGTTGTTTAGATGGTCTGTGATGTTAAAATCACTATGTATGTAATGGGTTTTGATTCCATAACATATATGATGAATGGGTAGTGATTTAATTGGTGAATTGTGAAAAACTTTGGCCAAATTTGGCATTTTCTGTATTCTTCGCGAACTGCAGAAGACTGGTTTCCTGTCCACCGCCTCGGCGGCGGAATTACTCTAGGATTGCTGCCCCGGCGGTGATACTGCCCCGGCGGTATAAAAGAACTAAAGTTGTCGCTTCGGCGAGGTCCTCGCCCCTGCGCCCAAAATGAACTGATTTCTACCGCCCCGACGGTAGCCTCGCCCTGGCGGGACAATTGTGAAGGAAATCACCGCCCGGGCGATGGAACAGGGAATAAAAAAAAAGTGTAAAAAAGAAGAGAGTAAATTTTTTTTTCTTTATGTTCATGTTATGTTATCGTAGACCTATCTAAAGCTTAGACTAATGTATGAAATGAATATTAAGATACTGTGATGGGTGGTAAGCATATACCCATTGATTATCCGGTGACAATTGAGCTATTAAAATGAAAATTAGATGAGAATGAATCCTGAAGTGTTTATAGTACTGTAACTAATTATTGTTACTGCTTTATAAATTGAATGTATAGGTTGATTAAAGAACGTGAATCTTTAATTTATAGTCTACGCACGAGGCAAGTATCTTATCCTTACTTATTACTTTTACGCAAGTTCCTTAACTCAATTTTTCATTGAGCAAGTTCTAAAACCTTATCTCCCTTTTATGCAAGTTTTATAATCTAGTTCATATTGATTAAGTTCCTTACCATAATTCATTCAAGTTCATGAATGCAAATATTTTATTCTGATTCCTTTTGAGGAATACTTCAGTTATACAGAGTTTATTCGATTGTGTGCCTTTGAGATTCAATCTCTTGTTCTCGAATACCTTTCATATTTAATTATTGAACCTTGATTGACTAGCGAACCCTATTGATTCGACTAGTCCATAGTTGATGAATGTTCTAAATTCTAGAAAAGTTATTGAAGTAAATCCAAACCAAACTTCCTTTGGTGCGGACTCTGATGTCAAACTGAGATGAACAACCCTTATATAGGGGATTATTTTACGCGTTAGCGTTTAGATGTTGTGCACATATATGGTACAAAGAGCTGATCCCCCTAAGTACGAGAAGTAAGGTCCATATAGTTTGATGACTGTTAAAGGTTTAAAGTAGAAATACTTGATAACCTGGGAGATAGTTCGTAGTCTTGTGACCCTCAGATGTTCTTTTGATTCTTATATTCTAATCTTGATTCAAAAGTCGAGAATTCGATTATCCGATATCCATTGATTATTCGCATGCTATTATTATTTTTGTTGTGTTACTTGCTGGGCAATTGTTGCTCACCCTTACATAATAACATTGCAGCTAAAGTTGAAAGAGTTGATGAGTCATCCACTAGTAAGGGCAAAGGCAAATCAAACAAGTGAGGAAGAATTGTTATATTTGTTTAAATGATGTTTATGTAATAGACTTATGTTATGTTTCCGCATTGATGTTTTATTAAGGTTAGACAACTTGGGATTTAGTTGTTAAAGATGTTGTAACCCTTTAATGGGAGATTTCTATTTTAATTAAGAGTTTTCATTTATATTTGAATGGGTAGTTAGATGTGATGGGATGTATTTGGATAGTGAACACCAAATCATGAGGAAACGAAGTACCCGAATTTGGGGGTGTCACAATGTATGTATGGAATGTAAGGTGATAAATATATTAAAAATATATTTACTACGTAAATAATTTTTGGAAGCAAATTATAATGCAATGGATGTATCTCTGTGGATATTAAAGTGATGTATGGTAAATAAATTATTTTAATATAATAAATTTATTTATTAAATAAAATATTTCTATTTAATAAATAGTTTCCATTTTTATGAAAAAGAATTATGAATATTTTGTTATAATATCTAAAGTGCATTATGTATATTTAATGTGCATAATATGTAATGCAATATGTACGGAGGGATTAATTTTGGGAAGCTTGAGCTGGATTAACTAAGCAAGAGCTGGGCTAATTAAAATTCAACAAGCTGAGTCATGATAATGAAGGAGGAGTTGTCCCATAACTATCAGGGTAGACTCAATACTCCTCATAGCTAGTATATGTAATGGCCAATTAAAAAGGAGTGAAGAGCAAATCAGCAACTCTATAAGAAGTAAGACCCAACTATCCCAATTCTCTTTTCCTTCCTCTAATAATAGAAGCTGCTAAGTTCATTAGTATTTGAGATTGAGTAGCATTTTACTAAAGAACAATATAGGCTAATAAGAAGAAAGGAATTGTAATCAAGCAATCAGATAACTCGATCAGGTGATTTTCCACTTTCTTGTGAATCTTACGAATAATATAAATTGATAGAGATAATACTTATATGTGGAATTGGGTAGTAAAATGCATAAGAATAGTAAGTTTGGAATGAATAAGTTTGTGACTGTGATTGATAGTGTTGGTTGACAATTGATTTCAATCGAAATCTGGGTTCATGTGTATTAAACAAGCTATGAAACCTAAGTTCAATTTGAATGCCCAACAATTGGTTGCTTATATGCCTAAATGAAAAGTTATGTTAAAATCCTTAGAATCAAAAGAATGTAAGGAAGTTAATGATTATATGTGAAGTCTAGGATATGAATTAGAAGTAATAGCATGTTTAAATGTGACACCCCCATACTTGAGTACTTGCTACTACAAGTATGGTGGTCACTATACACTTATTCAAAGTCCATTATACATTATTACACATTCATTGTTTTACATCAAGTACAATAATACAACTCAGGTCTTACTTACACAATATGAACTAATACAATAGTTCTAGAATACCACCTAGTTAATTATTTAATTAAACAATACAAAATTAATTATTTATTCTTCCTTGTTGGCTTTACCCTTCCCTTTATCTTTTACACCCGATCCTTCAGGTTCCTCAGACTTAGCTGAAAACATGAAAATTTTACGCAAGAGTAAGCAACTAATTTGCTTAGCAAGTATATAAAATATCTAAAATTGCATGTCAAGGGAATTGAATAATTGAATGCAAATTAAATCAGAATAATAAATGAGAATAATGATTAACACAATAATGAACAGATTTAAATTGACGAGCATCAAATAAATTTTCTTTTCTGAACTGAGTGGTCATAAGGACCAAGAACGTAAATGTCCCACAATTATATAAATTGCTGACTCTCCATCTCCATTGGCACTTTAGACGATCAACCTATCGTACCCTATGTTATGCACAACATTATCTCCATAAGTCGAATTTTTCGACAATAATATCCCCTTTATAAAATAGGGTTGTTCAGCTCAGTTTAAGATTCCGCCCAAAATAATTTAGTTTGGAGAACAAATAATATAAATTCTTAATTTTAGAGTAAGCTGAAACAATGACTTTCTTTACAAATAAATCAGTAATGTTTAAAACAATTTAAAGTTCAAGAATTCTTGCAAATATATTCTGAAATTTAATATCGCATGATAATAATTAACTTGAACGAAATATTCAAAATTCAAGGAACTTTTATCAGAAGCAAATAGATGTTTAAGAAACTTGTACAAAAGAATAAACTTGTACAAGTTTGAAAAACTTACAATAATTCGGAAACTTGCACAGAATAATAAATTTGTACAAGTTAGGAACTTACTCAAACTGAGAGAACTTGCACAATCTACAAAGTTTGTGTAAGTTAGGAAACTTGCCTGTTTTTCGTTGACTATTTTCTAGCTCAATAAATATTTTCGGCAATTGACCTACATCATTATTCATAAAGGCCAAAAATATTAATCTATCATTTCTTCATTTTTAATAATTTATTCTTAGTTAATAATTACCCGAATTCTTAAGTCAAATTTATTGAGTATCATAATATTAATCATATTAATTAAACATTAAACATTTATTTATTTACTCCTATAAAAATTTCAAAGCCATACATTATGTATTAAATAAAAATAATAGTTAGAAGTATACCTTCTAGTTTTTTTTTTCTCTTATTCCCTTCTTGATTTTCTATTTTCCCTCACTTTCTCCTTACTCTCCAAATGTATAGCCGTGACCTCCCCCTTTTTTTTTCTCTTGTCCTCCTTTAAGTATGGGAGATGTGTGTGTGTGTATATATATATATATATATATATATATATATATATATATATATGACTTCAAATAGGGGGTACGTGTGTAACTATATATATATATATATAATTATCAATAGGGAGAGTATGTGTGTAGGAAAAAACGTGTATTACCTACTTTAAGAGATAGAAGGTAACTAGTCTTATATATAGACTTAACTCGAAAGCTAAGTAGGTTATCCACATATGATATTAACACAAAAAAAAAATGATGCACATGATATGCTGCCTTAAAGTCTTCTTGAGCCTTCGAATTAGTAATAATAATAATAATAAAAAACTCTTGACCTTTATCATCCTAAAACTACTAACTTGTCCTTTCCAAATCCCATGTACAAAATTATTTCATTTGTTTGTTTTTTTTAATAAAAGAAACTGCAATAAAGTTCTCCTTAAAATTTAAATATACATTTATAAACTTTATTTATATTGATTGAATATCTCGAATGTTACATTAAATCCATATATGCTGGCCTATAGGATGGCTAGAAAATGAAGCAAGTTGCTTGAAATCCGAAACTACATAAGCAGAACCTGCAGAATTAAAAGAAGAGCACTGGCGCCACAGCGCTAGTATGAAGGTCATTTGGGGCGCCACAACGCCGGTGCTGGTGAACCTCAAGAGTAAGGCCAGCGTCGCTCCCAAGCTTATTTGGGGAACCGCTGCTGCAGAACTTCAAGAGCAGTTTGCTATCAAGAGAACTTTAATGCAAATGTTTAATTATTGATGAGTAGGTTTTAACCTACGAGTTTGATATGTCCATGGCTTAGTTCTTTACTTGTTTTTAAGTATTTTTGGTATCTTTTATTTGCTTTCATGTTGCTTTTGTAGGTCATGGCTGGCTGCGGATTGAAAAGAAGAAAATTGGCTGGGTGCAGGGCATTCTCGCCGGGGCGAGAACTCGTGCATTATATTTCTCGTCGGGACGGAAGCTGGCCGGGGCGAGGATTTTGTGTAGTAACTTCTCGCCGGGGCGAGAAAGCGGCTGATGGAAATTTTTAAGTTGCTGGCATTCAGTTATTTTGGAAAGGTTGAAGTGATCAAGGACTCTTGTTATTAATCTGATTGAGGGACTAAAGGAGACTATAAATAGAAGATCAAGACTTGGATTAAAATATACACAGACTTATTCAGAGATTGAACTTTCAGAGCTGAGCAAGGAGATTGGAGGACAAGTCAAGCATCGTGAGGAGTTCAGATTGGAGAGCTAGAGATTATACTGAGTTTTCTTTTAATCTTTATCCTCTGATTTGTAATTAATTATGATGACTTATTTTGGTATTCCAGTTTTAATTGCTAGTATGAACTAAATTCTTAGTTAAGGCTACAATTGAACCAGATATAATTATGAGTTGATTATCTATTTGAATTCAATTGTTCAATTTGATGGGAGTTGTCTATCTTATTTTATGCTTATTGATTAATTGTTTGGCCAACAATTAGCGGGTTACTTTAGATAAATTCGAGAGATGAAATCTAGGGTTAGAACTGGATAAGATAGCATGTATTCTTAATTATTTACATGTGTTGAGTAATTAGATTTGTGAAGTGAATAGGGATATCTCTTTGCTGCATGTAACAATTGGAAATTGGAACTTAATGAATTTAATCCTTCGGCTTTGCATAGGAATATCGTAGAGTTAATTGGATTAGATAGACTTATTTGATCACTTGGAAAAGGGCTTATAAGTGCAATTGAATTTCTGTTAACAACTCCATTGAAGTGAATAATTGGAAAATATAGATAGATTGGTTTATGATAAATAACTGGGGATATTGTAATCTTAATCATCTTAAATCTGAATTTCAACCTTTGAATTAATTGTCAGTGTTAGTATTTATTTAATTATTATTAATCAAAAATCCCAAATTGTGATTGTTTAATAGAATAGGCATAATTTAGATTGACAATTGGAGATTAATAACATAGTTATTTCATGTGGGTTCGACACTCTCTGTTATCACTTTATTACTTATTGATCGTGTATACTTGCACGTAATTGTCGATTGTGAAATCGGGCAACAAGTTTTTGGCGCCGTTGCCGGGGAATTATTTGTGTTTATAATTTTCAATATCAGTTTAATTAAGTCTGTTTTAGTTAAGCAAACTTATTTTTCTTTTGTTTCTTGTTCAGGTGTCTTTTGATTCGTTTATGCAAACGCGATCAAAACAACCGAAACTCGTGCAGTGTGAGGATAATCTTGAGAACAAGGTTCGTCAGTTGAGAAAATTCTGTCGGGAGACACTTGAGAAAGAGAAAATGGCTAACGAAGAACAAAAATCATTGAGGGAATATGCTATGCCTAAGATAGATGACATCAAGTCAAGCATCACGAGGCCAGCCATCACTGCTAATTCCTTCGAGATCAAGCCGAGTACAATTCAGATGATTCAGAATTCGGTACAGTTTGGGGGATTAGCCAACGACGATCCTAATGCACACTTGGTTATCTTTCTTGAGATTTGTGATACATTCAAATATCCCAATGTATCTGATGATGCAGTGAGATTACGTCTGTTTCCATTTACACTAAGGGATAAAGCAAAGAGTTGGTTGCACTCACTTCCACCGGGGTCTATCACAACTTGGGATGACTTGGCCCAGAAATTCCTCGCAGAATTCTTTCCGCCGGCTAAGTTTGCTAAGTTGAGAAACGATATTTCTACCTTTGAGCAAAGTCATGGAGAGTCACTGTCCGAGGCTTGGGAAAGGTTCAAAGAGTTATTGAGAAGATGTCCACATCATGCGTTACCCAAGTGGCTGTAGATTCAGTCATTCTACAATGGGTTGAGTAGTAACACTCGATCAAGTATAGATGCAGCTACGGGGGGAGCTATTATGGATAAGAATTTTGATGAAGCTTTCACCTTGTTAGAGACTATGGCTGCAAATAACTAACAATGGCCGACGTCGAGAATGAATCACCAAAAGGTAGCCGGAGTTTTGGAAGTAGATGCGGTCACGGCACTAACAGCTCAGATGGCGGCCATGTCTAAGAAGATTGAAGCTTTGGCAGAATCGAAAGTCCAGCAAGTAGCTTATGTGTGTGAACTATGTGCAGGTGCACATCCAACGGAGTATTGTGCCATTAATCCGGAATCGGTACAGTATTTAGGGAGTTATAACAGACTACAACAGCCATATCAGAATGCTTATAATCCGGGGTGGAAGAATCATCCGGGTTTCTCTTGGAGCAATAACACTCAGATTCAAAATCCCACTCCAAGATCACAGAATCCCCCAGGTTTTCAGAATCAAGCTCCACAACAGGCAGAAAGAAAACCGAGTTTAGAAGAATCGTTAGCAAGGTTTATCACAGCATCTGAGAAAAGAATGAATGATCAAGATAAGTTGCTAACTCAGGTAGATTTGAATGTGAAGAGCCAGACAGTGTCAATTAGGAACTTGGAAAATTAGCTGGGACAGTTGGCTCACGTCTTGAATACTCGACCACAAGGAGCACTTCCAAGCGATACAGAGGTTAACCCAAGAACGGAAGGAAAGGAACAGTATAAGGCCGTCACCTTAAGGAGTGGTAAAGAGCTGCCTGATGCAATTAAGGGAAATTCTAAACCAAAAACAGTTGTGGAAAATGAGGATGAGGAAGCCCCGGTGAAAAGTAAGGTGAATGAATCAGAAAAGGTGAAGGATACAGGTTCGGAGGTAAAGTCAAAGGAACTCAAGCCAGATAGTGTAGTGCCTCCCGTACCATTCCCTCAAAGATTGCAGAAAGCCAAGTTAGACAAGCAATTTTACAGATTTTTGGATGTTTTCAAGAAACTACACATTAATATACCGTTTGCAGAAGCCCTGGAACAGATGCCCAACTATGCAAAGTTTATGAAGGATGTTTTGTCAAAGAAAAGGAAATTGGGTGAATTCGAAACGGTGGCACTTATCGAGGAGTGTAGCGCAATTTTGCAAAACAAGTTGCCACCTAAACTAACGGATCCAGAAAGCTTCACTATTCCATGTGTGATTGGTAACCAGTTCTCTGGAATGGCATTGTGTGACTTAGGAGCTAGTATCAATTTAATGCCGTTATCAGTTTACACTCAGCTTGGGCTAAAGGCACCAAAACCAACGAACATCAGCTTGCAGTTGGCAAATAGATCAGTGACATATCCGAGGGGTATTGTGGAAGATATTTTGGTTAAAGTCGATAAATTCATCTTCCCGACTGATTTCATCGTTTTGGATTACGAGGAGGATAAGGAGATCCCCATCATTTTAGGTCGTCCATTCTTAGCAACAGGGAGAACGTTGATAGATGTACAAAAAGGTGAATTGACAATGAGAGTTCAAGATCAGGAAGTCACCTTTAATGTGTTTAAATCGATGAAATTCCCTAAGGAGGGCGAGGAATGCTTACGGATAGACCTGTTTGATGAAATCGTGAATGAACAAACCATGGCAATTATTGTTGAAGATCCATTAGAAGCTGCTCTGGTTGGGATAGATACTTTTGACGATCCAGATGAGTGGGATTATGTCAAGGTTCTAGACTCATCACCTATTCCTCGGAAATTTAGCAGGCAATTTGACGTACTTGACCGGTCGAACGAAGGAGAAAAGAGGTCCAAACCGTCAGTGGAAGAGCCACCTGTGCTTGAGCTTAAACCTCTTCCATCTCATCTACGGTATGCTTACTTGGGAGACTCGGACACACTACCAGTAATAGTTTCTGCGCATTTGAATGAATCTCAAGAAGAAAAACTATTAAGGGTTCTGCGTGAGTATAAAACAGCAATTGGGTGGACAATAGCAGACATCAAGGGAATCAGTCCGTCGTTTTGCATGCACAAAATTCTGCTTGAAGAAGGAGCAAAATTGGTCATTGAGCAACAAAGAAGATTGAATCTGATTATGAAAGACATGGTGAAGAAGGAAATTATTAAGTGGTTAGACGCCGGTATTATCTATCCAATTTCAGATAGTGCTGAAAGTAGTATGCACACAAGCCAATCATATTTGATATGATGTAGCATATACTTTGTAATCTTATTCATTTATTAATAAAAGAATTGATTTTCTTAAAAGGCATTTTATATTATCTACATAGTGTTGTTATATTAAATGTGATAAACCCATAGTTTTGAGCAATGCTTTTAGAATCATGATGGTGATCATGCTAATGAGATCTAAATTCAAGATAGCTCACAAACTAAAATTGTTCCTAATCGTTGGATTACTAAATTGGGGATTAGTGAATCCGGATAGATTAGTACATACGTTGCTTGCTTTTATGAAGAGGATGATTGATCTCATAATCATTTGTGTGGAGACACTAAAGCAAGTATGTAGGTGCTTATTAGAGAATAAGTTCACTGAACGTGACTCGCTAAGGAATACCTAATGGAGTTTTACTCGCCTGTCAATAAGAATTCCTCTAGTGATAGTAGTACAAGTGATCCTTGGACTTGAGATCATCATAGTATCTTGTGTATGATGAGTTATACTTTGACATGTCCCTTAAGACCTTGTGGGTATAACAAAGGGTATGATTGGGTATAATTAGTTATACATGGAGATAGGTGAATGATCAACAAAGAATCTACCTCGTCTAGTAAAAGATGTGAATGTCCTATGTGATTCGATAAATGATAACTCAGTAGTCCTTGGCCAAGGCAGAATGAAATTAGAAAGGAGTTTCTAATTTGCATTAATTAGAGTTATGCATTTGGGAATTGAAATACATATAATTAAATAAAATAAGACTTGACAGTAAATCCATGTCTTATATTTAATTGGGACATTGTATGGTAGAAGGATTGAATTGTACGGTAACTATCTACTAAAAGGTTCTTTTGTGATTGATGTTGAAATCTATATTATCTGGAAAGTCGTTGATCGCTAAGGGGGCTTACCCTTATTGTAGAATAAATATTATTTATTTAAATGAATTAAATAGTTTAATTTATTTATTTAAATAAGATTAGAATTGTTCTAATTGATTTATTCACAACCGGTTTAATATGGAGAACCTAAAGGGTCACACCGCAAAAGGAAAATATTTATTTAAGAAGTAAATGGCATAATTGTAATAATAAGTTAAGTGTATTTAATTTACTCTATGGAGATAGAATAAATTAAATAGCTTAATATTTATTATTTAATATTTTGGAAATATTAAATATAAATTAATAAGAGGAGTCTTATTATTATTATTACTTTTACTATTATTTAATTCCTAATAGGGATTGGGAATTAATTAATAGAAGTACTCTCCATGGATTCCTAATTGGATTAGGAGCATTATTAATTAAAGGAGTTTAATTATAATACAAACCCTAATCCTAAATAGTTTAGGGAAGGGCTATTCCTACATCTATAAATAAGAGGGGTCTTATCATAGATTAGGGTAACACACTCTTGCATTAGATTGTGGAGAGCAATTTCTATAGAGATAGAAACTAGGGTTTTGCCAAATACCCAACTTCTTGAATACTTGTTCTTCCTTGGTGGATCACCTCTAGAGGCCAAACACTTGGGTGACTAACGTTGATCAAAGGAAGGAATCACACCGTAGCATTCGAGGAGAACACGAAGGACTAGGAGTTGAACTTGTACCCGAGGAAGCTTTGTTCTATGAGGATATAATTCTTATTCTCTTTCTCTTTCGTTTATATCGTTAATTGAGCACATAGATTGATCTTGGTGATGGTTTGTATAAAATTTTTTAAAATCTGATTTTATCGCGCTTCCGCACTATTTATGTAATTTGATTACATGTTCGCGCTATATACAAACCTAACAAGTGCTTGGGTAAGTCCCGTACAATGTGTGCCTAAAAAGGGAGGAATGACAGTGGTTGAGAACGAAAGCAATGAACTCATTCCTACAAGAACAGTTACAGGTTGGAGAGTGTGTATGGATTACCGCAAGTTGAACAAAGCTACGCGCAAGGGTCACTTTCCTTTGCCATTTATTGATCAGATGTTGGATAGGTTGTCCGGTCATCAGTTATATTGCCTTCTCGATGGATACTCAGGATATAACCAGATAGTGATAGCTCCGGAGGATCAAGAGAAAACAACTTTTACATGTCCTTATGGAACGTTTTCATTTCGGAGAATGTCTTTCTGGTTATGTAATGCACCGGCTACATTCCAGCGATGCATGATGGCTATCTTCTCGGATATGGTTGAACAAAATTTGGAGGTATTCATGGATGACTTCTCTGTATTCGGTGATAGTTTTGACTTGTGTCTTAATAATCTCATCTTAATACTGAAGCGTTGTGTGGAGACGAATCTGGTGCTTAATTGGGAAAAGTGCCACTTTATGGTGCGAGAAGAGATTATTCTGGGGCACAAAGTATCCGACGCAGGTCTAGAGGTGGATAGGGCAAAGATCGAAACCATTGAAAAGCTACCTCCACCGACATCTGTAAAAGGCATTAGAAGTTTTCTCGGACATGCAGGATTCTACCGTCGATTCATCAAGGATTTCTCAAAAATTTCAAAACCATTGTGTTCACTCCTTGAGAAAGATGTTCCCTTTAATATGGATCAAGCTTGCATCGAAGCCTTTGAAGTGTTAAAAAAGAAGTTAATCACAGCCCCGGTCATAGTTGCTCCTGATTGGACTTTACCTTTTGAGTTGATGTGTGACGCAAGTGATTATGCAGTGGGAGCTGTGTTAGGTCAGCGAAGGGACAAGATTTTTCACACCATCTACTACTCAAGTAAGACACTTACAGAGGCTCAATTGAATTACACTACTACAGAGAAAGAGTTGCTTGCAGTAGTATTTGCCTTTGACAAGTTTCGAGCATATCTGATTGGAACCAAGGTGATTGTCTACACTGATCATGCAGCTATCAAATACTTGATTGCAAAGAAGGATGCCAAACCTAGGTTGATTCGATGGGTCCTCTTGTTGCAAGAATTTGACTTGGAGATTCGAGATAGGAAAGGTACGGAGAATCAAGTGGCTGATCATCTTTCAAGGTTAGAGAATGCCGACATGCAGAAAAAGAATGATGTGGTAATCAATGAGTCGTTTCCAGATGAACAGTTGTTTGGTATCAACACCGAAGTCCCTTGGTATGCTGATTATGTGAACTTCCTAGTCAGTAATGTTCTTCCGCAAGATTTCACTTTTCAGCAAAGAAAGAAATTTCTCCATGATGTCAAGTAGTACTTTTGGGATGAGCCATTCCTCTTCAAAACTTGCGCAGATCAAATGATTCGACGTTGTGTGCCACAGGCAGAAATAGAGAGTATATTGACTCATTGCCATTCGTCAGATTATGGAGGCCATTATGGAGGAGAAAGAACTGCAACAAAGGTGTTACAGGCGGGATTTTTCTGGCCTTCGTTGTTCAAGGACGCCCATCTCTTTGTGCTTAAGTATGATAGATGTCAACGGGTTGGAAATATCTCGAAGCGGCACGAAATGCCTCTCAACACCATCCTTGAGGTTGAACTATTTGATGTTTAGGGTATTGACTTTATGGGGCCGTTTCCGTCATCATTCAACAATCAATACATACTTTCGGCGGTGGATTACGTGTCAAAATGGGTCGAAGCACTTGCATTACCCACCAATGATGCCAAAGTGGTTCTACGGTTCCTGCACAAGAATATCTTTACTAGATTCGGTACACCAAGAGCCATAATCAGTGACGAAGGTACTCATTTTTGTAACAAGCAGTTCACCAAATTGTTAGCTAAATATGGAGTCAAACACAGGATTGCTACGGCTTATCATCCCCAAACGAATGGCCAAGCGGAGGTTTCGAATCGGGAAATTAAACAAATTTTGGAGAAAGTGGTAAACCCGACTCGTAAGGACTGGGCAATGAAACTAGACGATGCTTTATGGGCGTATCGCACTGCTTATAAGAATCCCATCGGAATGTCGCCGTATCGTATGGTTTATGGAAAAGCATGTCATTTACCGGTTGAACTTGAGCATAAGGCCTATTGGGCAATTCAAAAGTTGAACCTTGATCTTCAAGCCGCTGGTGAGAAAAGGTTGCTCCAATTGAACGAGATGGAGGAGTTTCACCATCATGCCTATGAGAATGCCAAGCTGTACAAAGAAAAAGTCAAAAGGTGGCATGACAAACGGATTGTGGATCGAAAGTTTGAACCGGGACAAGCTGTGTTATTGTTCAATTCTAGGCTGCGGTTATTTCCTGGGAAGCTGAAGTCTAGATGGTCAGGCCCTTTTATTATCACTGCTGTAGGATCTCATGGGGCAATTAAAGTCGAAGAGCCGGATTCAAAGCGCTCATTCAAAGTAAACGGTCAGAGACCCAAACATTATTGGGGAGGCGATGTGGATTGACAAGTATCAGTGATTCACTTTTCTGTTCCCGATCAAGCTGAAGCCTAATACTACTGAGAAAGTCGGGTTGATGACTATAAACCAAGCGCTTGATGGGAGGCAACCCAATCATGATATTTTATTGCTTTCATAGAATTAGTATAGTTAATATTTTTTGTATAGGAGTAGTTTCAGTGTTTCTGTTTGAATTTGGTCTTCAATCTTCCGTGTTTAACTCATTTATGTTGTGTTCATTGAAACAGGGATACAGTCTATGGGAATGCTTTAGAAGGAGGAAACATGTTCATTGGGATGGTACAAGAGAGGACAAGAGGATCAAGAGTAAAAAAAAAAAAATTCAAGTCTGAGGATTCTCGCCCCGGCGAGAAAATTGCACTAAGGTTTCTCGCCCCGGCGAGAACCTCTCTGTTGAAGCGCGCCCCGGCCTGGATTTTTCTCGCCCCAACCCCAACCTCTCTGTCGATTCTCGCCCCGGCGAGGTTCATAAGCCTATTTTCTCGCCCCGGCGAGAATCGCGAAATCAGTTTTTAAAATCCGATTCTAATTTTATTTTTAACATTCCAAGTCCCATGCAACTTCTCCAAAACACTATTTCTCCTTCTCCAATACTAACCCAACCCGAATCCCTCCAATTTCACTTCTAATTTCTTTCCAATTTCTTTCCATACTTGGATTCCTATGCAAACCCTAAATCATACCACTATAAAGACAAACCACAGCCTCTTTCTAATCCATCTCTCATTCAATAGAAGGAATACTCTGTGGTTTTCGAGATTTCTATTTGCTTTATCGTTGCATGCAAGTATTCTAGGGTTTGCTCCTCAGATCTATTCCATTGGATTGTACTTCTATCACTTCGGAGTTAGAAAAGTTGGAGTTTGGGGGGAGTTGTTATTGCGTAGCAGATTGTAGTGTTTGGGTTGTTTGTCAAAAGATCAATCATGGCTCCAAAGAGGCAACGTGGTGAGGGATCATCGTCTACTCCATCCAGGCACTTTGATCGAAGAAAGTTTGTCAGTGCAGAGGCGGCTAATAGGTATGAATCGTATACATCGGGTAAAGCTCTAACTCCCGAGCGCGGTCTCACGCCTGATGAAGTGGTTGATGGTGAGATGATGCATCAGATAGTAGAGAGGGGATGGAAGACATTCACTGCCCATCCGGAGCCTGCGTGTATAGCCATAGTCAAAGTGTTTTATGCCAATGCAGAGGACGCGGCTCCATGTGAGGTTACAATACGGGGCAAGACAGTTTCATTCAGCGCCCAAACGATCAATGAATACTATAACTTGAGGCCTGACACCAGTTGTAGATACACTCGATTTCTTGCAGAGGGACCCAATGTGGAGAAGGTAGTTACTGACTTATGCAGGCCTAGGACGACATGGATATCTAGAGGGCCACGTGCTACACCTATGTTCCATAGCAAGGACTTGAGTCGTTATGGGAAGGTCTGGTATGCTTTCCTCTCTGCGAAACTTATGCCGTCGCAACATGTGAGTGATGTACCCAAGGAGAAAGCTTTATTGTTATATGTTATTGTGACGGGGATTGAGATCAATGTGGGTCAGTTGATTGAGGCGTCGATTCGCCGCACTTTACGGACTTTGCTTAGTCAGGGTGGTTTACCACACCCTTCATTGATATGTGGATTGTGTCTTCGTGCGGGAGTTCGTTGGGGAGCTGAGGAGGCTTTGCAGCAGCCCTTACTATTTTTGGATCACCGTTTGATTGCACGCTATAAGGAATGGGAAGGCGGTGAGTCACATCCTCGTGGTATGGGTTACATAGTTCATTCTCCTTCTGCTTAAGAAGCACATGAGTCTGATGATGATGAGGGAGCGGGTCCTTCGGAGGGTCCTTCCACTTCTACTGGGCCAAGGAAAGCCAAGTTCAGCCTCCAGTTTCGAGAGTTGCAGCGTCTTATTGATTCCCATCATAAGACCATATTGAGGCAGAACCAGCGATTGGCGGATCGGCAGGAGCATATGTATGCGTATCAGCAGAGTTGCACCCAAGCTATGGCGAACATGTACTCCAATATGCAGCCGATGATGGATCCTGTTCAGTTTCCCGCAGCCCAGCCATTGCCAGTTTTTCTACCACCGTCCCCAAATGACGATGATGAGTTCGAGCCTACTGCTTGAACTGCTAGGGGAGTCCTCTGTTCTTAACTTTCTTTATTCTTTTCCCAATGAGGACATTGTTTCGTTTGAGTTTGGGGGGGTGTAATTGCATATTTGCATATTTGCATGTTTAGTTGCATAGCATCTTTAGTTTTAGTTGCATGATTTACTTTAGCCTAGTTTTTACTCGTTGATTATTTATTTGGAAAAAAAAAACCCCAAAAATCCAAAAATTTAGTACCATAGGATCATATGATTTTGCATTTAGAGGTATTCAAGCAATGCATTTATGGAAGTCATTTAGGGGTGGCCAATGATGAAATTTGATTAGTTCTACTATAGTTTAATGGGATGGATACTTATTGCTAAATCTGGAGTTTAACTGTTTTAGTTGTGGTTATTTGAGACCCTTGGTTTTTACTTGTTCACGAATGTGTATTAAAGTAATTAGGAGTTGGTTCTTCTTTGGTGTATTACATGCTCATATGTAGATATAGACTGTTATCACTTGTTGGATCTAAAAAAAAAAAAAAATCGAAAAAAAATGAAAAATGAAATTTTTTTTGAATAAATACTACTTCGATGTCTGTCTAAGTGCAAGAAAAAGATGAATTAATGAATATAGACAGATAAGAGCAGGTCTTGACTAAGTTTGTCTTTGTGGCCGGTGTCATTTGAATGAGTATACCCTTAGGAGATGTCTTTACACTCAGCGCCCTAAAATCGTCTGGTTTGGGAGTCGTTGGTTGAAAGTTCGCTACACGAGTGGCACTGAATAGCCTAATAAAGATGAACATTGCACTAGTCGAGAGATATGACGAGATGGAGCGTAAAACGCACTCGTTAAAGAAAAAGAGAAAAAATGAGAAGGCAAGTGAATAGCAGTTGAGCTTAAAAGTAAAATCTGTGAATTTGTCTCTTTTTGAGCATTGTGATACCTAGAGTTGGATTCATACCCTGATTGGTTTAATATATGTTGCATACTTATGGAAGGGTTGAGAGTGATTCATAATTGATAATAGTTGGCTTTTGGATAGTGTGAGGTTGAAATTCTGTTGAATTGGTAGTTACTGATTTCTGAGGCCGGATTGTTATGATGTCTGTTAAGTAATTGCTTGAGTATGGTTAGTCATGCATTTGCATTCATGTTGGTAGTTAGTTTAGATGTGATTTTGGTTTGTTTTGTGTTTTGCTTGAGGACAAGCAAAGTTTTGAGTTTGGGGGTATTTGATGAGTAGGTTTTAACCTACGAGTTTGATATGTCTATGGCTTAGTTCTTTACTTGTTTTTAAGTGTTTTTGGTATCTTTTATTTGCTTTCATGTTGCTTTTGTAGGTCATGGCTGGCTGCGGATTGAAAAGAAGAAAATTGGCTGGGTGCAGGGCATTCTCGGCGGGGCGAGAACTCGTGCGTTATATTTCTCGCCGGGGCGGAAGCTGGCCGGGGCGAGGATTTTGTGTAGTAACTTCTCGCTGGGGCGAGAAAGCGGCTGATGGAAATTTTTAAGTTGCTGGCATTCAGTTATTTTGGAAAGGTTGAAGTGATCAATGACTCTTGTTATTAATCTGATTGAGGGACTAAAGGAGACTATAAATAGAAGATCAAGACTTGGATTAAAATATACACAGACTTATTCAGAGATTGAACTTTCAGAGCTGAGCAAGGAGATTGGAGGACAAGTCAAGCATCGTGAGGAGTTCAGATTGGAGAGCTAGAGATTATACTGAGTTTTCTTTTAATCTTTATCCTCTGATTTGTAATTAATTATGATGACTTATTTTGGTATTCTAGTTTTAATTGCTAGTATGAACTAAATTCTTAGTTAAGGCTACAATTGAACCAGTTATAATTATGAGTTAATTATCTATTTGAATTCAATTGTTCAATTTGATGGGAGTTGTCTATCTTATTTTATGCTTATTGATTAATTGTTTGGCCGACAATTAGCGGGTTACTTTAGATGAATTCGAGAGATGAAATCTAGGGTTAGAACTGGATAAGATAGCGTGTATTCTTAATTATTTGCATGTGTTGAGTAATTAGATTTGTGAAGTGAATAGGGATATCTCTTTGCTGCATGTAACAATTGGAAATCGGAACTTAATGAATTTAATCCTTCGGCTTTGCATAGGAATATCGTAGAGTTAATTGGATTAGATAGACTTATTTGATCACTTGGAAAAGGGCTTATAAGTGCAATTGAATTTCTGTTAACAACTCCATTGAAGTGAATAATTGGAAAATATAGATAGATTGGTTTATGATAAATAACTGGGGATATTGTAGTCTTAATCATCTTAAATCTGAATTTCAACCTTTGAATTAATTGTCAGTGTTAGTATTTATTTAATTATTATTAATCAAAAATCCCAAATTGTGATTGTTTAATAGAATAGGCATAATTTAGATTGACAATTGGAGATTAATAACATAGTAATTCCTGTGGGTTCGACACTCTCTCTTATCACTTTATTACTTGTTGATCGTGTATACTTGCACGTAATTGTCGATTGTGAAATCGGGCAACAATTATCCTTCATGACTTGATATACCAAGCATAAGGAGGTTCAAACTAGCCTGACTATTGAATGTCTAAACCAATTCAAATGTTATTTAAGATTAATCAACTAATATGCAATGAACATAATATTAAGCGTATCGCTTAAGCTTGTAAAAGACTAAAGTGAACACATGGAGTTCAAATGTTGACACACCGTGTCAAGAAGTGAGTGGACTTAAATAGTATCTTAATTCCAAATAAATCAAACACTGTAAAAAATGAATAAGAGTTAATGTAAACCGAGGTATATTGGTTAATTGGTACGGGAATGTGAACTGAGTATGTGCTATATGGCTAAGTACGTGCACCCGATAAGTGCAACTTATTGGTATATGTGTAGTAAATACATATGGCTAATGTATGTCTATACATGGGTATAACATGTAGGATATGTGAAGCAGAGTTAAACTAAGATTGTAAGCGTGACCTACGAACAAGGCAAGTATCCGAACCTATACACTTACATTGTGCGATAGGTTTAAACCCTAAACTCCTTCTGAATTATACATTGGAGTAGAATAAATATGTTATGTTAAGTTATCAAAATCTTTAATATACGAGCTATGATGCGTACTTATTGAATTTCAGTATGCATAAACTGTTTAGAAGCAGTCTAAGCCACTTGATTTGGCTAGACACAGATTTAAAATATTTTATTACTTTTACATTAAGTCTTGAAATATTATTGTTGAATAGATAGAGCTGTCTGACTGAGTTACTTTGGTATGGACTCCAGACTGAGAATGAACATCCCTGAATTGGGAAAGTATTTATAGCACCAAATGGTGGCTAAGATGAATGTATATCGTTCAATTGGCGCCGAATGGCGACCACATAGATAGTGTTGATCAACGCAGGGTATAACGAGCTGATCATCCAGCGTGTCCGTAAGTCAAGACGGTTCATGGATGAATTTTTGTTAGAACCTTTTTAGAAAAGAAAAACAAAGTTCATGGTCTTGTGACCTCTCAGCGCTCATAAGTCATTATGTTATTTCAAAAATGAAATCAAGTCATGTTATTTATGAAGGTTTCAGTTGCTTTACAGTTTTTTTTCACTGTCAAGCATGTTCCAAGGAAAACATTTATTTCTTATGTATGAAGTTTATTAACTGTTATTACTTGCTGAGGAATCAAATGCTCATTCTTGCTTTACTTATAAATGCTTTCAGCTAAGCAGGATCGAATAGAAGGATTCGGGAAAGACAAAGGAAAGGGCAAGCTTAATGAGTAGTCGGAGATGATTGTTTGTAATTGATAGACTTTTGTGTTGTAACTACAATATCTATCATGTAATGAAGAATCTAAAGGTCTTCGTGTAATAACCCAAATTTTCGATATTTTTAAATAAGAAATTTTACGAATAATTTTTTTTATTAAGTATGAAAAGTAAATATGGTAATACGTGAAAGGTAAAGTATATGTGTATATGTAATAAATTTATATTTGTTTATCGCATGAATGATTTCAAATAAATTTTTCGAAAAAGGAATTGTTGATTATTATAAATTATATTCTTATAATAAATTAATTTTGTAGTAAAAATATTTTATTATTTATTTTTCATGAAGATATGATTAATGTATTATTTAAATAACATATGTATATTTTACGAATAGATCTTTAGTATTATTATTATTGATATGATTATTTCTTTATGATGTGAATTTAGCAGATTAGTCAGTTTATTTATTTTAAATTGACTAAGAAAGGTAAATGAGGCAAAGTGAAACAATTGATCAAAACCCTAATTCGATCTATGAATATGGATTTGAATGTTAAATACATTTATTGTTATAATTGTATTTAAAAGTATGTATGTTTGTATTATGTAATATATATATATATATATATATATATATATATATTATATATATATATATATATATATATTAACCTAAGAGATTAATTTTATTATCTCAATTTATTATTTATTTTAAACCTAATTAAAGCAAGTCTAATTGGGTTATGTAATTAAACCAATGTAAGTAATTATTTAAAAAGTCCAAAGTAAGTGGACTAGTAACCCTAATTAAATAATTAGGGTAAGATAAAATTGATGTATTGGACCTATGCTATTTTGCATGGCCCAAATAAATTAATTAGGGAGCCCAAATGAATTAAAGAATAGCCCAAACTTTGACCCAAAATTAATTGAATATTCTAGAAGCTAAATTAGCAAATTAAGCAAATAAAGAAAATCAAAAATGAGGCAAATAATGGGTGAATGATCCGGGCAAGCAAGAGAGAAAGTATCACATGGTTTATTTTATTTTATATTTTTTTTCAAAGCCTAGCTCACCCACCCACCTAACTTAAAATAAAATAAAATTGGGCAATAATTGTGGAGGAATGAATCGGATGAAAGGAGGAAGTATTAATCCACAAATTGAGACTTAGTCACCAACTTCATAGCTTATGTGTCCCCTAACTTCTTAGCTCATTAATAATTAAATCCTCACCTTTGAAAAAGAAGAGATTGTGGGAGATTTGTGTATACATATAAGAGTTATATGTATATAACTTTACTAATTATAAATATCTTCCACCACATGTGCAAGCAAGTTTCCTTTCTTTTGTTTTCTAAATTAGTTAAAGAAACAAAATAGAGAGATAGAGAACCAAGAGAACTTCGGACACCACAAGGAGAGAAGGAAGAGAAAAACTTTTCCATGCCATTAGACTTTATCACTTATTGTGGAAGAAGAAGAAGGTTTGCAACTAGAATAAGAGTATAAAAATCTTTAAATCTTAATCCTAGTTAGTTAAATAAATTCTTGTGGATGTTTTGTAATAAATAATGAGTTTATGTTTTTAAACCTTAGAACACTAGATCTTCATGTTATAGGGTATTTTATGTTTAAATTATACCATTTTAAGTGTTGATAAACTTGAATAGCAAAGAACAACAAAAAACAATTTTTGGACTTAAAAAGCTCTAATTTCAGTTCACTTTGGATCTTTACCATTTTAAATCTGTACATTATTTTAACAATCCGTCAAAAAGGTGAGTTAGATACATGAGTTATCTGATTAACCCAAGTGGTAGCACCCAAAATTATTAAACGAGTAAATCGTGGCATTATTTTTCCCAAAACAGTCCAGCCGTGTAACAAAACTGGAGCACAAAAAAAAACTGTTCCAGGCCAGTTTTGGAAAAAGAGCAGTTTCGGCTACTTTAGTTGCTCTAAAAATTCTAATCTTTTGTAGTATGTTAGTATATCAAGTTAACTAGTTGCTGTCCAAAGATGGTAATTTGTTGATGTATATAATGATAGTTATGGCTTTTATAAGAACGTACGTTTTAATAAACAAATTATTATAACTCCACTTATAAAGCCCAGAAAATTGTGAAATTTTTACGGGAGCTAGGTTTAGACAACAGAAGACTACCGTGTAAATTTCATAATTTTTGAACAAAGGGATAAGTTATTATAATTGTAACCATTTCGGACTATTTTGGACACTTACAAAATACTAAACGAATTTAGAAAATTGCAGAAATATTATTTTGCTACTAAAATATTATATATTAAGTTTCCCCAGAATATAAAAAAATAATAACTTGATTTGGTATTTTTAATGCCTATGATTAAGTTAAGAATAAATGAATAAATTAAGTTATATTAAGTTGTAAAACTAGTTAATGTGATTTTATTAATTAATTATCAATATATGATGTATAAAAACTTTATAAGGGTATTTTAGTTATTTTTAATAAAATGTTATATGAATGACATGATATGTGTGTTAAATGAATTAAATAGTAAGATATAAACAATTATATTAAATTGTTTATAATTGATTAAAATATTATTAAATTATTAATAATATTAGCAAATAAATAAAATATTATTAAATGATTAATAATATTAGTAAATAATTAAAATATCATTAAATGATTAATAAATAATAAGTGATTAAGATATTATTAAATGATTAATAATATTAGTAAGTGATTAAAATATTATTAAAGGATTAATAATATTTGAAAAAGATTAAGATATTATTAAAGAGTTATTAAAATATTATTAAATAATTAATAATATTATGAGGTGAGTAGATATTATTAAATGATTAATAATATTATGAGGCGAGTAAGATATTATTAAATGATTAATAATACTTGTGAATGAATAAAATATTATTAAGTAGCTAATAATATTGAAAAGAGAGTAAAATATTATTATGTGATTAATAATATTAAGAAGTGATGAAATATTATTTGATATTAAAGGGAATTTAAAGATGATGGATATGTGATAGACTATTATCAGAAGATGATAATATTACTAATGATTTATTGTAGTATCTAGTATTTGAATTATGTGACTAAATGAGGTATAATATGTTATGCTGATTGAAAGATCAATCTTATAAATGATAGGTCTTTCATAAGAGAATATATTAGATTGTGTAGCAGTAATCGACGGACAAGGCAAGTTCCCTAACCTTACTCAAATTTGTATTGAACAATTATCTTACCCTTGCATTTACTTTATGCAATAGATCCATATATTATGCAAGTTTCAATATTTTTTTTAATGTGCAAGTATTCTTGAACTTTATTCAAGCTATCTATTGATTTCAAATATCTTGATATTGTCTCATGTGAAGCATTTATAATCAAAATTGTTCTGTTCTTTGTGCAAGTGTCCTCACTTGTACAAATTGTTAGAATTATTGTAAAGTAGAAATTCTTTGGACATGATAAGTTTTGATACGTACTATTAAATTTCGGTATGTATACATAATTTAAAGGTTGTCTAAGCTATTTGATTCGGCTAGACATAGTTTGGAATGTATTATTGAATATGATTGGTCATGATAAAGTCGTCCAACTAAATTGCTTTAGTTAGGACTCCAGACTGAGTATGAACAACCCGAAATGGGAAATTTTTATGCGCCAAAGGCGGTGATGATGAACGCAAATGTCGTTCTAGCATGTAGTGTTGATCAATACAGGGCACAACGGGGCTGATCACCCTCCGTGTCCGTAAGCCAGACGGTTTGCAGATGAATTTCTGTACAAACCTTTTCAAACTTGAAAATAAAAGTTCATGGTCTATTGACCACTCAACATTCAAAGTCACTACGTTGTTTCAAAAATTGTAAGCGATTTGATATGTTATTAAGAACTGTTTCAAATGACTTCACAACTATTGATTCGTTGTAGAAGTAGTCCTCAAAGAAAATATTTACTTCTTTCAGCTAATGTTTATTAATTGTTATTACTTGCTGAGCAATTAAATGCTCATTCTTGCTTTAAATTAAATGTTTTCAGCTAAGTGCGATCGACCAGAAGGCTCTGGCAAGGACAAGGGAAAGGGAAAGCTGAAGGATTCAATATAAGGTGTTATTTGTAATATATAGACTTTAGTATTGTGATAATATAATATCTATCATGTAATAATGTACTTTAAAGGTCGTCGTACCTGGGGATTAGACAACTCTGATATAATTTTTAAGTTTGTAATATATTAAGTAGTTTGAAGGTATGGTATTGTGTAGCACCAAGTACGGGTTTCAAGTACCCAGATTTGGGGGCGTCACAGGTTGGTATCAGAGCTTTAGGTTAGAAACCTTAGGTGGGGGATACCTTAGGCTATAACCTTAGGCTAGATAGAAGCGTTGAAAAACAAATAACTCAAATAGAGTTTAAAGGAAATGAATTAAGGAAATTCATTTTAAAACGAAATAAAAGTAACTTATATAAACTATTGTTTGTTATGTGTATATATTATATACTAATCAAGAATATTTGTGTATAGATGTCAGGAAGGAAAGGATTAGAAAATTTTCATGTCGCGAATAAGGAGCAAATCACTCCAACTGAGCCAAAATCCCAGCCAATAGGTGAAAGGGAGGCTCATATCGAAAACAACACTGATGAATTGGTTATCTTGGAAAACATAGAACCAGAACCAGAAACGGTAATGCTGACAGATACTGATTCAGACACTGAAGTTGGAGCTGACCAGACATCAACGGAAGTGCAGAATCTGAGGAATAAGGTGTTATCTTTGGAAAAATTATGGGACATGGAAAGGCTACTAAATAGTCAATTGCAAAAGGCATTAATCGAAATAATGGAAGAACAAGATAAGCTAAAAAATCCCAAATTGATAAGATGGGAGTCAAATGCAGCAAATCGGTGTGCAGCTCCAAGTCGGAAGGGGAAAAGAAAGATGAATGACCGTGATATGGAAAATTCCAACCAAGGAAACTTTAAGAAAGTAATAAGGTGTGCAAACTGTAACAGAAAACATGAAGGTGTATGTATGAAAGGGCAGAATGTGTGTTATAATTGTGGACACGAAGGACATATCTCTTATCATTGTCCCGAACCGAAGCAATGCGTATGTTTTGTATGTGGGATGGTAGGTCACCAAGCAAAGGTTTGTCCATGATCTAAGAATAGTGTAGGGAATAAATAGGATAAGTGCTTTAGGATTATGTATGATATAATGTGTGTGTAATGTACTACTCCCGACTTTTGTTGTCACTAAGGGATAGTAAGTGGTTGCAGCAACATGCGTTGTGTAATGAAAAGTAATATGTACTATTTAAATTAATATGAATATAAGTGAAATGTTATGATTTTATGTTTGATTAAGATAGTATGTTGTTTGATTGATAAAGTGTTAATTCGTCAAGCTGAATTTATGAATCCAGCAAACTGAATTGGTCTAAATTCAAAATTGTGTGTTCAAACTTTTATGATACCACTAATAATAGGTGGCATAATGGTATATGAAAGGCGAAATAATAATTTAAAGATTTGTTTATTCAGACAATGCCGCCAAGAAGAGAACAGCGACACCGAAGGGTAGATGAATTCGATAACAATGGAGGAGGTAATGCAAACCCGATGCAAGATTTTGTGAATATGCTGGCAGAGGCTATACGGAATCAAGCACCAGTCGCAGGAAATCCGCCAGGGAATCAATTGGCAAACTTCAAAGACTTCAAGGCAGTAGGACCGCCTGAATTTAGAGGGACGACTGATCCTATAGAAGCCCAAACTTGGGTAAAGGGGATAGAAAAAGCATTTGTTATTGCTAGGATAGCGGAGGAGCAAAAGACCGCTTTTGCTACCTATATGATGAAGGGGGAGGCGAATTTCTGGTGGGAGGCAAATCAAACTAGAGCCGGAGCAGGAATGGTGACATGGACAAGGTTTAAGGAACTGTTCTTCGAGAATTACTTCTCGTCCAGTATGCAGGCTAGGATGGAGGTTAGATTTTTAGAATTGAAGCAGGAGAATATGACTGTCTCGGAATACGCCGCTAAGTTTAACGAATTAGCTAGATTCGCTCCACACCAAGTGGATACTGAAGCAAGGAAGGCACGAAGGTTTGAGCAGGGCCTAAAACCCTGGCTCTATAATAAGGTGGCGGTGTTGCAGATTGAATCTTTTGGATCGTTATTGGAAAAGGCTATCATAGCCGAAGGAGGAAGTGAGGCCATGAGCCTCTACAATAAGGAGAAGAAGAATAAAGTCAAAGTTGAGGGAAGTAGTGGAAGTGGAAAAAGAAAATGCAACAATTCAGGAAATACTGGTAATAGCCAGGGAGAAATAAAGAAGCAGGTTAAGAAGTGTGAAAATTGTGGAAAAAATCACTCGGGAGAGTGTCTGAAAGGAAAATTTGTGTGTTATAATTGCGGGCAGGAGGGACACATCTCTCCTAACTGTCCCAATCCAAGGAAGGACAGTGGGTGTTTTATTTGTGGATCAATAAATCATATGGCAAAGGATTGTCCGAAAAGAAAGGTCGATGGGGGAAGTGCTAAGGCAGGGAATAACGACGAAAAGTTAGCGATAACTTATCCAACTCCAAGAAACAAACCAACTGCAAGGACCTTCAATATGACGGTTCAAGATACGATATCAGCCGGAGATGGAGTTCCAGGTATGATTTGGATATAATTTATTTTTGCATGTACCGTGAGGTACGTTTACACTTATAAACTCTAGAATCCTTGAATATAGTCATACAAAAAGAACTTTACGAAAAGACCTAGATTAATAAATAAATAATACATAATCTAATAATAAATCGTTTTATTAACGTATTTTGAAGGAAGAATTTGAGTTCTATTAGAAATCAAATTCCGTATAATCACATAGACAAGCTTTATGTTGAATATTTAAAGATCGATTCGATTGAATCAGATCGTGATCTACTTGTGATATGAATGTGTATGATATTTACCCTCATGGGTATAAGTTTTGTAACGGTGATTCCGGGGACGGAATCCTTATAAGGGAGGGTGAATGTAATAACCCAAATTTTCGATATTTTTAAATAAGAAATTTTACGAATAAATTTTTTTATTAAGTATGAAAAGTAAATATGGTAATACGTGAAAGGTAAAGTATATGTGTATATGTAATAAATTTATATTTGTTTATCGCATGAATGATTTCAAATAAATTTTTCGAAAAAGGAATTGTTGATTATTATAAATTATATTCTTATAATAAATTAATTTTGTAGTAAAAATATTTTATTATTTATTTTTCATGAAGATATGATTAATGTATTATTTAAATAACATATGTATATTTTACGAATAGATCTTTAGTATTATTATTATTGATATGATTATTTCTTTATGATATGGAATTTAGCAGAATTAGTCAGTTTATTTATTTTAAATTGACTAAGAAAGGTAAATGAGGCAAAGTGAAACAATTGATCAAAACCCTAATTCGATCTATGAATATGGATTTGAATGTTAAATACATTTATTGTTATAATTGTATTTAAAAGTATGTATGTTTGTATTATGTAATATATATATATATATATATATATATATATATATATATATATATATATATATATATATATTAACCTAAGAGATTAATTTTATTATCTCAATTTATTATTTATTTTAAACCTAATTAAAGCAAGTCTAATTGGGTTATGTAATTAAACCAATGTAAGTAATTATTTAAAAAGTCCAAAGTAAGTGGACTAGTAACCCTAATTAAATAATTAGGGTAAGATAAAATTGATGTATTGGACCTATGCTATTTTGCATGGCCCAAATAAATTAATTAGGGAGCCCAAATGAATTAAAGAATAGCCCAAACTTTGACCCAAAATTAATTGAATATTCTAGAAGCTAAATTAGCAAATTAAGCAAATAAAGAAAATCAAAAATGAGGCAAATAATGGGTGAATGATCCGGGCAAGCAAGAGAGAAAGTATCACATGGTTTATTTTATTTTATATTTTTTTTCAAAGCCTAGCTCACCCACCCACCTAACTTAAAATAAAATAAAATTGGGCAATAATTGTGGGGGAATGAATCGGATGAAAGGAGGAAGTATTAATCCACAAATTGAGACTTAGTCACCAACTTCATAGCTTATGTGTCCCCTAACTTCTTAGCTCATTAATAATTAAATCCTCACCTTTGAAAAAGAAGAGATTGTGGGAGATTTGTGTATACATATAAGAGTTATATGTAAATAACTTTACTAATTGTAAAATATCTTCCACCACATGTGCAAGCAAGTTTCCTTTCTTTTGTTTTCTAAATTAGTTAAAGAAACAAAATAGAGAGACAGAGAACCAAGAGAGCTTCGGACACCATAAAGAGATAAGGAAGAGGAAAACTTTTTCATGCCATTAGACTTTATCACTTATTGTGGAAGAATAAGAAGGTTTGCAACTAGAATAAGGTATAAAAATCTTTAAATCTTAATCCTAGTTAGTTAAATAAATTCTTGTGGATGTTTTGTAATAAATAATGAGTTTATGTTTTTAAACCTTAGAACACTAGATCTTCATGTTATAGGGTATTTTATGTTTAAATTATACCATTTTAAGTGTTGATAAACTTGAATAGCAAAGAACAACAAAAAACAATTTTTGGACTTAAAAAGCTCTAATTTCAGTTCACTTTGGATCTTTACCATTTTAAATCTGTACATTATTTTAACAATCCGTCAAAAAGGTGAGTTAGATACATGAGTTATCTGATTAACCCAAGTGGTAGCACCCAAAATTATTAAACGAGTAAATCGTGGCATTATTTTTCCCAAAACAGTCCAGCCGTGTAACAAAACTGGAGCACAAAAAAAAACTGTTCCAGGCCAGTTTTGGAAAAAGAGCAGTTTCGGCTACTTTAGTTGCTCTAAAAATTCTAATCTTTTGTAGTATGTTAGTATATCAAGTTAACTAGTTGCTGTCCAAAGATGGTAATTTGTTGATGTATATAATGATAGTTATGGCTTTTATAAGAACGTACGTTTTAATAAACAAATTGTTATAACTCCACTTATAAAGCCCAGAAATTTGTGAAATTTTTACGGGAGCTAGGTTTTGACAACAGAAGACTACCGTGTAAATTTCATAATTTTTGAACAAAGGGATAAGTTATTATAATTGTAACCATTTCGGACTATTTTGGACACTTAAAAAATACTAAACAAATTTAGAAAATTGCAGAAAAATTATTTTGCTACTAAACTATTATATATTAAGTTTCCCCAGAATATAAAAAAATAATAACTTGATTTGATATTTTTAATGCCTATGATTAAGTTAAGAATAAATGAATAAATTAAGTTATATTAAGTTGTAAAACTAGTTAATGTGATTTTATTAATTAATTATCAAGATATGAGGTATAAAAACTTTATAAGGGTATTTTAGTTATTTTTAATAAAATGTTATATGACTGACATGAGATGTGTGTTAAATGAAGACAATAGTAAGATATACACAATTAGATTACAGTGTTTATAAGTGAGTAAAATATTATTAAATTATTAATAATATTAGCAAATAAATAAAATATTATTAAATGATTAATAATATTAGTAAATAATTAAAATATCATTAAATGATTAATAAATAATAAGTGATTAAGATATTATTAAATGATTAATAATATTAGTAAGTGATTAAAATATTATTAAAGGATTAATAATATTTGAAAAAGATTAAGATATTATTAAAGAGTTATTAAAATATTATTAAATAATTAATAATATTATGAGGTGAGTAGATATTATTAAATGATTAATAATATTATGAGGCGAGTAAGATATTATTAAATGATTAATAATACTTGTGAATGAATAAAAATATTATTAAGTAGCTAATAATATTGAAAAGAGAGTAAAATATTATTATGTGATTAATAATATTAAGAAGTGATGAAATATTATTTGATATTAAAGGGAATTTAAAGATGATGGATATGTGATAGACTATTATCAGAAGATGATAATATTACTAATGATTTATTGTAGTATCTAGTATTTGAATTATGTGACTAAATGAGGTATAATATGTTATGCTGATTGAAAGATCAATCTTATAAATGATAGGTCTTTCATAAGAGAATATATTAGATTGTGTAGCAGTAATCGACGGACAAGGCAAGTTCCCTAACCTTACTCAAATTTGTATTGAACAATTATCTTACCCTTGCATTTACTTTATGCAATAGATCCATATATTATGCAAGTTTCAATATTTTTTTTAATGTGCAAGTATTCTTGAACTTTATTCAAGCTATCTATTGATTTCAAATATCTTGATATTGTCTCATGTGAAGCATTTATAATCAAAATTGTTCTGTTCTTTGTGCAAGTGTCCTCACTTGTACAAATTGTTATAATTATTGTAAATTCGAAATTCTTTGACATGATAAGTTTTGATACGTACTATTAAATTTCGGTATGTATACATAATTTAAAGGTTGTCTAAGCTATTTGATTCGGCTAGACATAGTTTGGAATGTATTATTGAATATGATTGGTCATGATAAAGTCGTCCAACTAAATTGCTTTAGTTAGGACTCCAGACTGAGTATGAACAACCCGAAATGGGAAATTTTTATGTGCCAAAGGCGGTGATGATGAACGCAAATGTCGTTCTAGCATGTAGTGTTGATCAATACAGGGCACAACGGGGCTGATCACCCTCCGTGTCCGTAAGCCAGACGGTTTGCAGATGAATTTCTGTACAAACCTTTTCAAACTTGAAAATAAAAGTTCATGGTCTATTGACCACTCAGCATTCAAAGTCACTACGTTGTTTCAAAAATTGTAAGCGATTTGATATGTTATTAAGAACTGTTTCAAATGACTTCACAACTATTGATTCGTTGTAGAAGTAGTCCTCAAAGAAAATATTTACTTCTTTCAGCTAATGTTTATTAATTGTTATTACTTGCTGAGCAATTAAATGCTCATTCTTGCTTTAAATTAAATGTTTTCAGCTAAGTGCGATCGACCAGAAGGCTCTGGCAAGGACAAGGGAAAGGGAAAGCTGAAGGATTCAATATAAGGTGTTATTTGTAATATATAGACTTTAGTATTGTGATAATATAATATCTATCATGTAATAATGTACTTTAAAGGTCGTCGTACCTGGGGATTAGAAAACTCTGATATAATTTTTAAGTTTGTAATATATTAAGTAGTTTGAAGGTATGGTATTGTGTAGCACCAAGTACGAGTTTCAAGTACCCAGATTTGGGGGCGTCACACTTCGTACCTGGGATAGATAACTTTGATGTAATAATTACTGTTATTTAATAAATTAGCAGGTTGGATGAATAGTATTGTGTAACACCAAGTACGGGTTTCATGTACCCGGATTTTGGGGCGTCACATATAGTATCTATGAATCCCTAACCCGAACCAATTAGCATAATGTCCCTCCACACTTTAGACACCCTATTCACCTTCTCTAAATTTTCATGTAGCAAATCTGAACTATCCCAATCATATTTAGCACAAAGTATTCTCTTCCATAAAAAATGAAATTCAATATTGTACCTCCACCACCATTTAGATAAGAGAGCTTTGTTTTTGCTTTTTACAAAACCCAAGCCTACATCTCCTGAAAATTTACTACTGCACACCTTCTTCCATTCTAATTTATTTAATTTCCTTTCTTCCCCATTTCCTTCCAGAAAAAGGATTTCTTGAGCTTTTCAATTTCTCTAAAAACCTTCTCTAGGGCTTTATACAATGACATGTAATACAAGGGTAAGATCGATATAACTGATCTATTCAAAATCATTCTTCCTCCTACCGACAAATGTTTTCATTTCCATTTTGCTAATTTGTTCCTGTATTTTTCCAAAATAGGTTCCCACGTGGCTATTTTGGCAAGACTCGCTCCTACCATCATGCCCAAATAAACAATGTTAAGGACCCAACCAACCAGTTGTGATTATATTGACTACACTTCTTATTAGATTAGGCAATTTAGTTAGTTAGGATTAAATAGGCTTTATCCCTTTGAATTTAAATTGTGTTTATCTAAATTACCTACTTGATGTATTTATATTGATACAATACCTATGTATTGGGTAAGAGTGAAATAATAGAATTATGAGATTTATCATGGTATCAAAGCTCTGAATGTATAAGGTCTTGGATTCAAATTTTCTCAACCGCAGGATGTCTTTATATTAATTTAATAGTGCAAATACACTTTAATTTGTCCCTTCTCTATAAGTTGCATTTGAGGGAGAGTATTAGCATAATATACATTGTTGGTGTCTCTGTTGCTTTTATAATTAATTTAATTAATAGTGCAAATTTACTTTAATTTGTCCCTTATATATAAAGTTGCATTTGAGAAGGTATGACACCCCCAAATCCGAGGTCTCTTTACCCACAGATTCAGTGCTCACGGTACTACACATTCATCGTCTATTCTACCCATGCATTCAATCATAAGGACAAAAATATAATTACTAAGCTATTATAGTCCGTCTTACATTACAAATCTCAGGTTCTAAGACCTTTACTAAAACATAACACATAACATCATAGATAATAATACAATCTATAAACATCAACATACATAATATAAACTATTACAAAAGCGAATATGATATAATATCCTCTATTATGTTGCTTTTCCCTTGCCTTTGTCCTTGCGTGACGTCTCGCCCTGCTCTGGCTTTGCTAAAAGCGTGAACTTCATAGCAAGAATGAGCATGCGATTGCTTAACAAGTAATACAGTTAGTAAAACAACAACATCAAGAATCATGCTTTCAGTTCAACAACTGAACAATAGTTGTGAACGATATCTTAATAATTAGGAATATGATATAGTATTCTAATTCATTAACAATACTTCTGAAAATTTACTGAGTGGTCCGATGACCATCGAACTCTTGCTTCTTACAATAGGTTTAATAGTTGGTATGGACTATAAACCGATATTTTCTTGCCGGGCACTTCTAGGTGATCAGCCTATCCGCACCCTATGTTGTACAACACGTAACGTCTATTTGTCCTTGGTAGAGGACGATTGGTATTACCGACCAAAAATGTTTTTCCCCTAATTAAAGGGTTGTTCTTCTCAGTCTTATACTTGGAAATCCAAACCAAATCAATATGGTTAGATAGCTATATTCAATAATATCTCGATGGTATATCAAGAAAGCATCTCAATATAAGTCTAGCCGAAACAAGTGGCTTAGACAATAATCTCAATAGTTCATGGTATTAGAACTCTTAAATGTCAATAACATGCACAATAGCATCAATAAATATCTTGAATAATTAACAATTCATAATCTTTGGATTCACATAATATATAACATTGCATGAAATGGACTTTCATTGCAATACTTGGAATAAAAGTATGAATCCTTGCACAATAATTGTTAGCTCAATGAGTAACTTGAACGGAGTCAAGAAACTCACATAACATCGGATTACCGCACAATTAAATAAGAGTTGTATAATTGATAAACTTGCTCAATGAATAATAAGCTGAATGAAGCTCAATAAGCTTGCTTAATATAACTTGAATTGAATCAAGGAACTTGCTCAATTAATAAATAAATTCGTAAGGTAAGAAACTTGCTCAACCGATAACTTGCTCAATAAATAATACTTGCTCAAATATAATCTTGAGTAAAGTGTAGCAAACTTGCATAAAGTAACTTGGTAAAGTTAGAAAACTTGCCTCGTGCGCTGCAACAATAATATAGTACACGCTCTTCAATTATCCTACACATATATGTGCACATAAACATACTAAAATTAGTCACATACGCACAAACATCAACAGGTCACGCTATACATTGCGTCCCATTCATTAAACGTTAACTAAATTAAACATAACATAGCCTTGAATCGTAGTTCTAAGGCTTTACCGTTGGTTCGGGTATAAATAACTAACGTGTCTAATCATTTCTTGTATAAAAACTCTACTCCATATCTTATAATGTTCGTGTTTTAAAACTTAGAACATCATCTTTCATCGTCAGAAGCATTACACGTGCATACGTGCAAGCCCGACGCCCTCCGATTGCTTCCAATTACACATTAGTCCTAAAGATGGCTACTTTAGATGCTGCTATAGACCTCAAATCTAAAAAATTAAAGAATAAAATTTGTAGGTCTCTCTTCCTCTTTCCGGATCATCTTAAATTACCTCAATCCGAGTTCAGATGAGAAAGTTATGCCCATTTAACTACATGAGGCTAAAATAGTCCACTCGGATATGTCAGAGCTTGACACGTGTCCGGCGCCGCAGCGCCCTATTTGGCCTTATGAGCGGCGCCGCCACGCCATTCATCAGACCCAGAATCTGCTGGGTTTTTCCCAGCTCGCGATTCCGACCCTCTCCGACTGCGATCTTCATAACTACTTCAATACACGTTTAAATCTGTCCATTTCGGACTCAATGGACTCCTAATTCATGGGGCTACAACATAGCAAACATGCAGAGTTACCCATGAACATTAACAAGTCCAAATCCTAAGCTAAAGTACAAAGTTATAATATGATTTTCGTGTTCTTGGTGTTCTTCACCAAAATTAACACCAGATCTTCGTTTTTACACCTTTTAGTCCATTCCAGTTAGGTTAACTTTGTAACCCATGGAACAACAACATCACAATAACAAATGAACACAACAAGGACGAAATCATAGTTTTATAGTCCTCTAAATTCATCTGAAGGTCATTTTGTCCAAAAATGTCCAAATTTTCATCCATTAAGCAAAGGTAAGGATTTTCTTCGTTTTTTTTCCACTTTAACGGTGTTAATAGCTTACAGGGTGTCTTGGTAACAATATAAACCAACTACGACCAACAATAACAACAAAAATTACAAGAAAAGCTCAAACCCATCGATTTGAGCTTAAGAACACCAAAAGCTAGAAAAATGAAAAAGAAGAGGGTTGAGGCTTATTTACGTTTAGCTCTTGCTTCTGGAGGTGTTATTGAGGTTGGCTAGACTTCTCTTCTCCTTCCTCTTGCTCTCGTGCTCCTTCTTCTTCTTCTCTTCTTCATTCTGTACTTTTTCTTTTTCTTCTTCTTCAATTTTCTTTTTTCTCTCTCTTTATAATTCTCACTCTCTCTATATTTGCAGAACCAACTTGGAAGAATGAAATGGCTGAGCACAATGCAAGCTCAAGAGAATGACTTAGTAATAACCAAGAAGGATATTTACAATTTACAATTCCCACACATTGTGTATTGTGCTCGGGAAACATGTTGCCGACTCCTCCTCCCTGTTAGCTTCCTATTGGCTCCTTGCCACACCTGGCCTTATCTGATTGCTTAAGGCTTAATTGTCTCTCCAATTAGTCCGAATATACACAAAAATATACCCAAATACTCTCACTTTCGTACTAAATTTGGTAAATAACTCTACCCAAAATTAAAACGGGTACTCCCATAAATATTGGGACGCGTAAAAATAATTATTATGGGATTTATCCAATTATTCGGAACACCCATATTATACATTTTGAATACGGAATAAATCACATATCAGCTCAAATAAAATTTCCGACACTTGAAAAAATTATTCCTTCGCATACACGTCTTAACGAAATTAATAGAAATCGAAAAAGACGTAAAAATATTTGGGCGTGAATAGTGCCCGTGAATAGTGCTTTGAGAAACGTACTCAGTGAATAGTGATTTTGGCGATTTTTTGCGACATCAATTTATTCCCTCCCACGAGACACAACACATAAAAACCATCCATTCACATCATCCAGGTTATTAAATAACCTTAAAACACATCACGTAAAAATAAAAATTTAATCCATTCATTTAATAATAATAAACCTAAATTACAAAGGTATTCACGATTCGCGATCGTTACAGAAGGAGTATTAGACATGATATACATTACTGTGCATGTTCAAGAAGTATCTACTCCAAGAGATATTCACAAAGGGTTCCCTATATATGGCTCAATTGCTTGTTTCCAAGTGTTAGTACGTACTTTTGATAACACTACAAGAAATTAGGGATGTAGCGAAGGAAATTTTGTGAAGGAATTCATTCCTTCACATGAAGAGTTTTCTAGCGAAGGAACAGTGAAGGGAAAAAATGTAGTGACAATATAGTTATTAGCGAAAGAAACATCCTTCACAATTTATTTATTTTTTTCGCAAAATTGAGGTGATAGAAGGATTTTTGGCGCCAATTTATGTTGAAAATTTGCGAGGAAAAAATATATTAATGAAAGAATTATTACTCACTATATATTATTGTTCAGAGGTTTTTTGCGAGAGATAAAATTGGTCACTATTTTATTCTAAATAATTTTTTTAGAATTAATTGTGGTGAATATAAATTGTAGTATAAATACATTATTTTTTTTACACTAATAAATATACTTTTAATAACATTTTTTAAGTAACTTACAATATCAACTATTCTTTTAATAAACTATAAAGTAAATAACTTTACACTACGTTAAACTTTAAAATTTCATACATTGATCATGACAAAAAAAAAGAAAAAAAAAGAAAGAAAGAAGATAGTGGCGCTCTTTTGTTGAGTAAAGCACAAATACTAATGAAGGACTCATATATTCTACAAAAAGAGTTAAGTTTAATGTAACTAATATTTTAATAGAAATTTTATTCTTAATGATAATTTTTAAGTAATTTACAATATTAATTGTATTAATTAAAATATTAAGTTACAATAATTTAAATTTTAAACTATTTTAAATTGACAATAAACAAAATTATAATAATTATGAGTCTTTTTGTAAAACAGATTACAAATGTTAAAATATTACTTTTTTGTTCTACAAAAGAGTTTTATTTCAGTTTGTTATAATTAATTCATGATATCTTAAATTTTAAATTTAAATTTATCTTTAAGATTTTGAAATAATAATTTTACATATAATATTACTTCTAAACGAATTGTGTTTTTAAAATATGTTATCACTCTGTTTTTGGAACAGAGTTTCTAATTTATATCGTCTTTGAAAGTTTTTATTTGAAGGGAGGGAAAGAAAATAATTAAAGAACAGAGTCCTAATTAAAATCCTCCAAATCCCATGGTCTTGAGTTTTCCCTCTTCGCTCCGCCGCTTGCTCCTCCGTGCTTACTCCTCCGTTTTTGCTCCGCCGCTTGCTCCGCCGCTTGCTCTTCCGCTTGCTCCGCCGCTGTAGTTCTCTTGTTCGCTGTCAATTTTTTCGATTTCCTTCTTTCTGTTGAAATCTCTGGTAAGATCCCCAAATCATGTACCCTAATTTTTGTAAATTTGCTTCTGTGATTGACTTCGTTTCTGGTGAATCCAGGTAATTCTGCTTCTTCCTCTTCCACTCTCCCAATCTATTACTTTTTCGTTTTTGGGTTAATTAGAATTGATGATCATTTTGGCTCACATAACTGACTATCAGTTGTTACGTTAAAATGTTTCATAGTATAACCAGTGCATAATATAACTGACTATCAGTTGTTACATTAAAATATTCCTCCTATTTGGATTGTCCCAACTACCTTGTCTCAATAAGGGTTGTGGCCTGCCTACTGTCCTGACACTGTTTTCCTATTTTCCTAAAAGTTAAATTGGCGAATTCATATATAGCCAGTTTAAATATAAGATGTTTTCATTTTATTGTAACATGCTTTAAATTTATTGATATTAACATTTGAACTTCCCTTTCTAGTTGGTGTGAAAAGTGAAATCTTAACTTTCTTATATTATGTGCTATTTTTTATGTGAAAGCATTCACTTTGTCGATGTTGGTTTTAGATTGCAATTGGTGTTAGATATTCCCTCATAATGAATTGGTTTATAGAATCAATTTTGTTACTTGATATGTGAATATCTAGTTTAAATGTGTGTGTGTGTGTGTGTATATATATATATATATATATATATATTAATTTTGAATTTATATTGTGAACTCCCTTTATGCCTCTATCTTATTAAATGCATGTTGAAAAGCCCTGTAGCCAGGCTTAGTAATTAAACAACCCCGTATCTGCTACTCTGAGGTGTTATAACTTGACAAACTCTCCTACTTGCCAGAAAATTCCTCAAATTGTCTACTTGAACTAGATAGTCATCAACTCAGCTTTAATTACTTCAATTTCAACAAAACTTGTAAGGACCAAACATCAAGGAAAATTTGTACACATGAAACTCTGTAACTGTTAGTGTTGGGGACAAAGTTTTCTGCATAACCAATAAATGTTGCTCCATTCCCTCATATATATTGGTATTTAGGCAGCCACATCCTTTATCAAAAGAAAAAAAGAGGGGAATGAAGAGGAACAAGAAAGCAAAATGCACCCATTATAAAAAAAAATGGGATGATGATACTTACTAATTTGATATTCCAATAGTTTTTAAAGGATTATACTTAAAGTGAAGCCTTTTTTTACTAATAAATATAGTAGTTCAAAATGAAATACACTATTAAGTGAGAAATGAGACTTCAGCATAAGTTTTATTTTAAATCAATATTCTTGGAGCTGTGAAAATGTCGTTTGGATTTGCATAGTGTATGATATTGGACTTGTGGTGAAGAGTGTTGTGGTGGACAGGAAAGGCAAGGAGGTGCTATATTTTTGCAGTTTTTAGTGATAAGTGCAATAACATTTTTTCAGTCTCATGAGAAGTGAGCAGAGTATGAAGTTGAAGTAATCTGGAAATATTAATGAGTCCTTGGATGATAAGCTACTTGAAATGCAGGAGAACATTTCGATATTAACTAGTAAAATATTGACTAGTGGGAATAGGCTTAGTCCAATCGGTTGCAATATATACCAATGGCTGCACCCTTTATTAGTTTTTTTGTGAATAGAAAAATAAATTGTTAGAAGAATAGAGAGATTACAAGCAGCAGGGAAAAAAGGAGTCCACTACCCTATAATGTTTGAATCTATGTTATTAGAGTGTTGTCATGATGTTGACTATTTTGAAACAGAAAATGCTTTGGCTCACCAAGCCTGTGTCTTACGCTCGGACTTGGAGAAATCTCTTCAAGATAATGCCTCATTATTTATGAAAATTGAAATGTAGTCATATTTATAATTATTTTATGTTTCTTTCCAATGGAAATTCTTACGATTTGTTATCTAATTTGGTTTTCGATTTTCCACAGGTAGAGAGGATAAACTAAATGCTGATAACAGGTCAGTTGTGAACAATTATCAAGCTGAACTAGCACAAGAAATACGTACCCTCTGCAACATGGTGGCTGCATCGATGTCTCAGCAAAATGAACATCTACAATACATTGAGAAGTTTTACAATTCTTTTTTGGATGTAAATGATAAGGTACTAATCAACTGCTGGCCTAATCAGAACTATGTGCTGCAGAGATATTGTAACTAACATCTCAAAAAGTAGGACGACACTGTGTGAAAATTCAGTAAAGAAATACGTATAGTTATTATATCTATAAGTATCAACTGTTATTTTTGTGATATGAAAATCTTAACTATTATTGATTTAATATGAATGCTATTAAGCTTACAATTTGGAATATCTGTACTCTTGCTAAATAGGGGTTGAGACGTGAATAATTTGGGAACATGTGGTTAATAATGGGAAGCATTTACTTATGTCATACATGTACTAAAGATAATGATTCCTACATCTAAGGCTATGTTGCTTGTGTTCTGGTGAGCATCTATCTGCATCGTACTTGTCCCTAAGATCATTACTGTTAATAATGACATTGTTTCTGAGGTGTTCCTATCTTATCGATGTCTTTGGTTTCTTGTATACTCCTTTCTTTCTATTGGTATCTCTTATTATTCAATTTTTGAATGTCATATTGTAACTGCCTTTATAAGTAGCAAACATCCATTTGCAATTGACCTTTTAGCAAGACAACTTTGCTCATGCAATTTTGCATTTGAACAAAATTATGTGCATAGGTTGTGATGGATTTAAAGAAGAAAGTAAATGCTTCACTTTTTATTTCTCACATTGACGATATGCAAAATGTTGTGTGTTTGCACAAAGCTTGCTCTAATGCTAGTCTAGAGGAGATTTCAACTCTGGCAGCTTCTGATGTACAATCAGTCAAAGAAGTAAGGAGCCTTAATAATGTTTCCTCTATGTCAAACCAATCTTGAATTTTACGTTTTAGTAGTTTCTATACTTACTCATGTTTTCTTGTTTCTCATTTTCTTTCTTCAATCAGTTTCTAGCTGCAGAGGTGGCAGAATTAAACTTGAAAATTGATGATCTTCACAGTACTTTATCAATCCAACAAGGAGACTTTGCACTCTTTGCTAGAGAGCTTCGTCAGGTTTGAAATTTTGTTTGTATTTTAGTCCTTTCTGATATGTAGTTCATTGTTGTCTGATTTGGTGGTAATTTTGGTTCATCAGACCTACTGCTTGAACTTGATCATAAATAATTTACAGGAATGGTATGAAAAGAGACTTGAAATGTTCTTGAACTGGATTTTTTGGATCTTTATAGTTTTGCTTTTGGTAATATTCAAGTGGCATGGTCATGTTTATATATTTTTGTTGTTTCTTTTTTATTCTTCTCTCCAGTGTTAACACTACTGAAAAAGCTTCTAAGCACTGGAAGAAAACACATGTTTGTGAATGAAATGGGCAGCCAGCATGTCTCAAAAATATTATTGCTCGTTAGGTTAATGGTTAATCTCTCTCTCTCTCTTTCTCTTAATTTAAGTTTACCAATTTTATCTTTTCTTATTCCTCATTTCATTGAATTTTGGTGTTTCTCTTGCAGCATGAAATTTACAGGCCCAACATTGATTTCCTTGAAGAAAATGACGATGAAATGGACCTAACATGACACTTTATTCCTTCTAGTTCGTTGTTATTCTTTCAGTTTTCTTATGTTAGTTAATAAATATTGTAGATACTATGGTTCTTGAGAGACCAAGATACAATAACAAATTCTGTATTTCTCGTGACTCTAGCATTATCTATTTATAAATGGAATATTAGTTTTATTAGCTCTTTATGCATTAGTTAATAAATTAGTTTGAAACAAGTATGACATTTATATTTACTTAAATATTAAATTTAATATTTCTTATAGAGATTAATAATAATAAATATGAAATCACTGATTTAAAAATTAATTATAATTTGTAATGAATTTTGATTATTTACTAATTAATTTTTTATTTACAAATTTATAATTTGTGAAGGATTTTACTTGAGAAATGGACATTAATGAAGGATTATTTCTCTCACTAAAATCTTTTCTAGTTAATTAGTTAGTCATTAATGAAGGAATTATTCTCTCACTAATGTGAAGAAAGATTCTCAATTTATAATTAGTGAAAGAAAATTTTCTCTCGTTAAATAAATTTGTTCTTCACAATATATTATTTGTGAGAAAATAAAGTTATTCGCTAATTTCAAATAATCCTTCTTAAAATATTATTTGTGAAGGAAACCACCTTTTCACTATATAACAATATTCCATTACCAAATATAATTTGTGAATAAAAAGTTATTCACAATATATCCTTCACAAATAATATTTAGTTACTACTTAGCGAAGGATACTCAATTGCGACGAGGTCGTATGCGAGCAATCGTGTGAAGGAAATATTTCTTCGCAATAAATCTTTTGTGAGTGATATATTATATCTTGTGAATGATTTGTCCGTCACTAGATGCCCTTTTTGGTGTAGTGTAAGCAGTAGTTTTTGGTTCCATAGGAACATTGTATATGAAAGATGGTTGTCCTTTGTATTAGACAAAGGCAAAACCAGTTTCAAATTAAAGTGTTTCCAAGAACCTCCTTTAGTTTGTGGGGGAGTGTTAAGGACCCAAGCAGCCAGTTGTGATTATATTGATTACAAAAACCTATCATTTTAGGCAAAGTAGTTAGTGAGGATTAAATAGGCTTTATCCCTTTGAATTTAAATTGTGTTTGTGTTTATCTAAATTACCTACTTGACGTATTTATATTGATGCAATACCTATGTATTGGGTAAGAGTAAAATAATAGAATTATGAGATTTATTAAACAAAAGGAAGCTTGCTCCAAGAAAAGCCAAACTCATCAGTTATAGATTGAATTTCATTCTCTCTCACACCTACACCATAGATGTAACTTTTCAGCCCATTAATTTTTAAGCCTGATATGCTTCGGAACCAAGCTAATATAATTTGTAATATATTGAGATGTCTCCCAATCATCTTGACAAAATAGGACCGTGTCATCTAGAAATTGCTGATATAAAATTTGTAAATCTAAAACACCAATATTAACCCCTTTCCACTTTCCTCCATCCACTGATGCTTGAATAATTCAATGAAGTGCTTCACTGACGAACAAGAACAAGAATGGGAATAAAGGATCTCTCTGTCTTATGCCCTTTCCATTTTAAATTCTTTGGCTGGAGATCCATTCACTAATACTGAAGCCTCAGCTGTCGATAAACATTCCCTAATCCATCTCCTGAACTTAGCTCCGAAACCCACACTTTGCATAACTTGATCAATAAAAACCCAATTTACTTCATCATAGGCCTTCTCCAAATATAGTTTTAAAATAACTCCATTCCTTTTCCTTCTTTTCAAATCATTGATGGCTTCATTTGTTAAAAGTACAACATCCATGAGTTGCCTCTCGTGCACAAATGCTGACTGCGTTTCATCTATTAGGCCATTCAAAACACATTACAAGCGATGCATAATTAGTTTTGCCACAATTTTATATAGTGAATTAACCAGGATAATTGGTCTATACTCCCCCAAATTTGTTGGATTAGGCTTCTTTGGAATCATGCAAAAAAGAGTTATTAAACCCAACAGAGAACTTATCATTCATGTGGAATTCTTTCATTAATTCAAACATATCAGCTTCTAAAACTTGCCAAAAACTTTGATTAACATCAGATTAAACACGTCTGGACGAGGAGCTTTTGATCCGTCACACTATTTCAAAGCTCCTCTTAATTCCTCTAGAGTAAAAGGTCTCTCCAGTCAATCCCGATCTTCATCAACAGTATTTTGAAATTTAAACCTGATAAATCAAAAATAATTACATTCCCCATCTTGGAAGCATTGCTAAAATAATTTAATTAGCACCATATTCTTCACTTGTTTTGGTTCAGAAATCCACTGATTATCATTAATTAGACCCTCAATCTCATTCCGCGGATATCTTGCTTTTGTTACTGTTTACTTAATTCTATACTAGCACAAATACGCAAGTATACGTAGTCCACAAGTAATAAAGTGAAGGTAGAGTATCGTTCGCATAGAGAAAACTGAATTTGTAATGGCAAATATCAATTATGTATTAACCTAATTTTATTAAACAATTAATTAAAGATTTGTGAATTTCTAAAATTAATTAATTCTACTAAAGCTAGCTACCACAAGTTTAAAGACAGATTTTAAAGACTTAAGACTACAACTTCACTTATTGCTTCACTTTGCTCAACACACTTCCCATCAAATTATCCTAATTATCTTGGATTGTTAATCGAGAACTCATCAATATTTATGACCATCTCTCAATGTATCATAAACAACTCAACCCAAATCCACAGTTGATAGACTCAAGATGAATACCCTAATTAATTAATCCACCATATCTCTATGTGAATTACAATTAAAAAGGATTTACAGTTCAGGTTCACTATTAGATTACATGTGGTGAGTAGGTATATCTCTATCCTAAACACAAATCATGAATTCCATCGACTTGCAAAAAAATATAATCACATGCTATTATGATTAGATCTAATTCTATACTTCATCTCTCGAGTTCATATAGATTATCCTCGTAATTACTAGCCAAATAATTAGACAATTAAGCATAAACCATAATAGCCAATCCAATAATAATTAACCATAATTATCCAAGACGCATGTCAAACAAAGCTACACAATAAGATCCGTTATAGCCTTAAAAGAAATTTAGTTCATAATTAAACTAGAATCCATCATCCACAAATTTAATAGCATTCAAAATTCAAAAGTAAAAGATAGAGAAAAGAACAAAAACTGATGAAGCAATCCTTGAATCTCTCTCTAGCTCCTGCTTTGATTTCCTCCTGCTAGCAATCTGCTTCAATTCTTCACAATTTGCTCCTTAAACTAGGGTTTTCTAATAATAAGTTCAACACCCTTAAAAATAACTTAAAACAACTATTTATAGCATCTGATAAAAATCCTAAATAATTTAGAAGTCTGAAAACCAATTTTACACATCAAATTGCTTCAATTAAATGAAAAGGTCAACTCTGGTCAACATCCCGAACTGGCGCGGCCGCGCTGGAAATAAGCCTAAATTGGGCGCGTCCGCACTGCTCCCTAGTTCATTTTGGGCGCGGTCGCGCTGCTTGACTTCCCACGCTTTTTCAGTCCTTTTGCTGCTGTTCTACTCAAGCCTCACCAAATCAATCCCCAACACATACAACCTATAAAAACACACAAAATGTATGAAAAATAACTATACTCCAAGGAAATAAGCAATAACCCACATTAAAAAGTATCTGATTCGTAGGTATGAAATCCACTCATCAAATACCCCCAAACTTAAACTATTGCTTGTCCCCAAGCAACACAATGCAACACAATGCCATGAATGCCACTATTAACTATCGTGCTAATGAATCCATCCAATAGCCAGTATGAATCTTAACTTTTAGCCTCAGAGATATAAACAAAACACTCGAAACAGTAAATCCAATCAATATGAACTAGTAATCCCAATCAAGCAAACAATATACACATGTAATTACCTAAGTTGTGCGTGTGTGATCATTAATCAATTTAACTAAACATAGTTCAAACTTAGCCACATAACCAACTCCACAGTAAGAATAATCTGGTTTTTCGCTTCAAATTCATCAAATATGACAATTCCAGCTAAAACTACGCAATCGCTAAGCATGAGGGTTCTTAAAAGGTTTATTTCTATCGTTATTCTTTTACGAGTGCGTTTCACACTTCATCTCGTATTTATGCTCGACTGTGCAATGCCAGGCTCTCTTAGGCTTTTCAAAGTCACCCATATAGCGAGCGTTCAATCAGTGACTCCCAAACCAGTTGGCTTTAGGGCACTAGGTGTTAAGACACCCCTAAGGATCTAATTACCTAAGTAACCAAGGCCACAGAACCCAACTAGTCAACGCAATTATTTCTTTTTTTTAACCTATACCCCTTGGATACCCCCAAACTTCAGCTTTTAACCTCATTTAAGCCTTCATTGTCACTTCACTATTTTTCTTTATTTTACCCCAAAATATTCTCATTTAAAAGTCAATTATGCAACACTTTGAACTACCTTAGTTAAACAATCAAATATCTCGTGCTATCCGATTACTCAAGTTTCAGACAGGCATAACTACTCTCATAATCAAAATTACAACATCCATAATAACTATCAACACTGTCCAAGTTAACAATTAAAACTATCTCATCATTGGCAGAGCCAAACCCAAACTAGCTCATCAATTGAATTCATGCAAACAAACTACATGCCCCAATGCAATGCAAACAAATAAATATGCCAATATGCCAACAGATAATGCTAACAGATATGATGCACTATAATAACTATGATGCTTAAATAAAAACAGATAAATAAGTACAAACCCCCCCCCCCAAACTTACGATAAACAATGCCCTCATTGAATAAAAAATAAAAAGAAAAGGAAAGAAGACTCCCCTAATCCGAGGTAGCATCGTCTGCAGCCTCCCCATCAGCATCTGAAGGTGTGTCCGGGGGAGGATAAGCTAGAGCAGCACTAAACCTTGGGAATTAGACCTGGACGCCCAATTGAGAAAAAGCTTGAGAACAACTATCAGAAAGTTGTGTCGAGAAGGATCGAAGCTCAGTCATGCTAGTATGGATAGCATCCATCCGTCGATATATGCGCATCTCCATTCGGTCTAACCTAGCCTGAGACACATTCAACGGCTGCTCAGGTTCGGCCATCGGCTGATCGGATGCCTCTTCACTTTTACTTTGATCTGCCAAGAGAAATCCTGCCCCACGGGAATGAGAAGGAGCGCCAGTCCAAAATTTGTACTTCTCAATCGTAGCGTGGTTAATAGTGTTCATAGCAAGCTGCATAGGCTCGCCATCATCCCCCTTCCCCAGCAATAATGCATAGACGAGATACCACAGATGCATGAGGGAACCCTCCTGAAGTACCGCCTTGTAAATACCGGTGAATGGACTGATTAATTACATGCCCAACATCTATTTTTCTTCCTTTCACAATCCCATACACTAAGATCGCTTGATCCTTGGTCACATCATTCTGATGTCGTGTTGGCATTAGATTGGCACAAATGAAACTGTACCATGCCTTCCCATAACGACTTAAGGTCGTGTGTGGAAAATACAACTTCTGATCCGTTCCTTGCTTAGTAGTCCACACCGTACCTGGCTTGCAGAAGGTATTCATAACACTATCCAACTTTGTGTCACATCTTGTAGAGTATAACCAATCCGGATTGTTGGGTTAAACAGTAGGCAAATGGTACAGCGAATTGATACTTTAGTATAGGAAACTTGGTAACCTCTCACAAAAGTAGTGCCATCCTTAGTGATTTTTGCATTGGCATAAAACTCTTACACTATCGATATTGGGGCTGCCAAAGGAGGTTCAACGAACAGTAGCCAGCCCAGAGCCCGAATCATACTCATTATCTGCCCATCCAGCCTAGGGTCTGGCTTGAGCCCTCATTCCAATACAAACGTTTTCCCCAATAATACTCGCTGATAAAATTCCTCAGCCTCAGCGAAAACAAATCCACTAGCATCGAAATCAACAGATTCATTACGGGCTTGAGAACTTGAAGATTCACCATGTTGTCGTTTCGAAGCCATAGATATTCAGTCCAAATAGTTAGCCCACAACAAACTCAATTACCCCCAAACTTGATAGAAAAAATAATCTTACCCAAGTAGTAAGTATATGCTCTGTTTCTAGACAAGTTCTCTCAAACCAATGTAATCTAGTAATCACAACCACGATATAATACAATTTTGAAATCCAAATAAACTTGAACCTTATAATCTGAAATTCCCAATACAGTGTATACCCAAGTCTAAAAATTCCTTCAATTGTAACTGTTACCTTGTTATGGAGAGAAATCCAAACCACTGCCGACTTACTATGCTTGTATACGACACGTTCCCATGGTATCCCAAAGCAATGCAATGAAAGCCCAGATGACGATGATATGAATGTATAGGTTTAGGGTTTTGATTAGACAAATTAGATGTAGAAGGTTTAAGATTTGGAGAAAGAGAAGGGCACGAGTTCAATTCGTTAGAAGAGAGAGATCTAGGGTTTAAAGGTAGAAGGAATGATTTGGAATGGTATTGAGAAAGGGAATTTATGGAATTAGGTGTTTGATTTAGCTTGGAATAGGATTGAAAAAGATTTGCTTTAGATTTAGAAAAGGAAAAGGAAGGGTGAAGTAACGGTTTCTATGATGAATAGGAGAATGAGAATGAGAGTCCAAGAGGGAAAGAAGAAATAAAAGGTTGAACGGGTTGGGTCTCTGACCTGTTTTTAAAAACTGGGAACCGATCGCTGTGCGACCGCGCTGGTATTTGGCTTGGATTGGGCGCGTCCGCGCTGGTATAGCAGCAGGAAGTTTGTGTGTCTGGAGATGGGCGCGATCGTGCTGCTTCTCTTTGTAATTTGGGTGCGGCTGCACTTCCCTGGCAGCAAGAAAAAATTAAACTTCTGGGAGTAGGCGCGGCCGTGCTGGTTTCCTTTATAATTGGGGCACGGCCGTGCTGCCCTATATTCATAAAGCTGTATTTGTTAAGCCTTCTTGTGTGAACCATTGGATTGCAGCAATGAAGTGTATCCTATAAAACATAAAATAACTAATTACTACTATAAAAATAAACTAAAAAGATGACATACTTCTAAAAATCACATAAAAAAATTTAAATAAATGGAATTAAAGTATGGGTTGCCTCCCTTCAAGTGCTTGATTTAAAGTCTTTCAACCTGACTACTCCTTGTTTCACGATTGCTCGGCAAGAGTAATTGAGGTTTTCTGGCGATCGAAATCACCACCCCAATAATGCTTCAATCGTTATCCGTGGACTTTAAATTACTCATCCGGATTATGACCAAAGACTTCAACGGCGCCATGAGGGAATGCTTATTTGACAATGAAAGGTCCAGACCACCGAGACTTGAGTTTGCTCGAAAATAATCTCAATCGAGAGTTATATAAAAGCACCGCTTGTCCTGGCTCAAACTTCCTGTCGACAATTTTCTAATCGTGCCACTTTTTGACATTTTCATTGTATAGCTTCGAGTTCTCATAAGCTTGCAGACAAAATTCATCAAGTTCATTAAGCTGAAGAAGCCTCTTCTCCCCCGCAGCTGTGAGATCGAAATTCAACTTTCTAATGGCCCAATATACTTTGTGCTCAAGTTCAACAGGAAGGTGGCATGCCTTGCCATAGACTAGTTGACACGGTGACATGCTAATAGGTGTCTTGTATGTTGTCCGGTAAGCCCAAAGCGAGTCATCCAACTTCGTTGACCAATCTTTTCTAGTAGGGTTGACGATCTTTTCCAAAATTCTCTTAACTTCCCTATTCGAAACCTCGGCTTGACCACTGGTTTGGGGGTGATAAGTTGTAGCAATTCTGTGGTTGATCCCATATTTAGCCAAGAGAGCTGTGAAATACTTATTGCATAAGTGGTTCCCTTTATCACTAATAATTGCCCTTAGGGTGCCAAATCTTATGAAGATGTTTTTCTGAAGAATTTTAAGACCGCTTTAACATTATCAATTGGCATAACACTGGCTTCCACCAATTTGGAGGCATAATCAACTGCCACCAGAATGTAGAGGTTGTTGAAGGAGGACGAAAATGGTCTCATGAAGTCTATCCCCTAAACATCGAAGACTTCTACTTCTAAAATGGAATTCAATGGCATCTCATGACGTTTGGAGATATTTCCCATGCTTTGACATCTATCACATCTCTGAACGAATTGGTGGGCATCTTTAAATAGCATGGGCCAGAAAAATCCTACTTAGCAGCTGTCTTTTCACCCCCGTAATGTCCTCCATAAAGCGAATCATGACAATGATGTAAAATGCTCACAATTTAGTTCTGCGGAACACACCATCGTATCATTTGATCTGCGCAATGCTTGAATAGGAACGGCTCATCCCAACTGTACCTCTTCACATCATAGAGAAACTTTTTCTTTTGTTGGTTGGTCAAGTTGGGAGGAAGAACGTTGCTAACCAAATAATTGACAAAATCTACATACCATAGAACTTCTACTTTTATCATAAATAGTTTCTCATCCAGGAAGAACTCGTAATCACGATCTTGTTTCCCTTTGCATGTTCATTGTTCTCTAATCTCGATAGATGATCCGCTACTTAATTTTTCGTACCCTTTCTATCCCGGATTTCCAAGTCGAATTCCTGGAGTAGAAGTATCCATCTAATTAACCTCGGCTTGGCATCTTTCTTCGAAATCAGATATCTGATCGCTAAATGATCTGTGAACACCACCACTCTAGTTCCGATTAAGTACGAACGAAATTTGTCAAAGGCGTACACTACCGTAAGAAACTCCTTCTCAGTAGTTGTATAATTGAGTTGGGCATCCGAGAGTGTTTTGCTAGCATAATAAATGGCATGAAAGACCTTTTCTTTACGTTGACCCAAAACAGCCCCAATTGCATAGTCGCTAGCATCACACATTAACTCGAATGGCATTGACCAATCTGGTGCAACTATCATTGGTGTTGTAGTCAATTTCTTCTTTAAAAGCTCAAAGGCCGACCAACAATCCTCGTCAAATTTGAATGGGACATCTTTCTCCAATAGACTGCATAACGGCTTTGTAATTTTCAAGAAGTCCTTTATGAATCTCTGATAAAACCCAGCATGTCCCAAAAAATTGCGAATCCCCTTCACTGAAGTTGGTGGTGGTAAGTTTTTAATTGTCTCGAGTTTGGCTTTATCTACCTCTAAACCTCTTGCTTAAACTTTATGCCCGAGGATGATCCCTTCTTGCACGCCATGAAATTGGTTTCCACGCACCTTTCTAGTACCATGACAAGATTTTCCAAATAACTATTAAAAGAGTCCCCAAATATTGAAAAATCGTCCATGAAAACCTCCACATTCCGTTCCACCATATCTAAAAAAATTGCCATCATGCACCTTTCGAACGTCGCTGGTGCATTGCACAATCCGAAAGACATCCTCTTAAAAGCCAAAGTACCATACGGACATGTGAACGTAGTCTTTTCCTGATCCTCCGGAGCAATTGCAATCTGATTGTACCCAGAATATTCATCCAATAAGCAGTAGTACTCGTGTCCAGCCAATCTATCCAACATCTGATCAATGAACGGTAGTGGGAAGTGATCCTTTCGGGTTGCTTTATTAAGTTTCTTGTAATCCATGCAAACCCTCTAACCGGTTACTGTCCTCGTCGGTATCAGCTCGTTGTTTTCGTTGGCTACTACTGTCATGCCTCCTTTCTTTGGTACGCACTGAACTGGACTCACCCAAGAACTGTCAGATATGGGGTATATAATACCAGCATCCAACCATTTTAGGATCTCTTTCTTAACTACTTCTTTCATAATTGGATTTAGCCTTCTTTGTTGTTCCACGGTAGGTTTGGCATCGTCTTCCATAAATATCTTGTGCATGCAAAATGATGGGCTTATTCCTTTGATGTCAGCAATGGTCCATCCAATTGCAGTTTTGTACTCTCGAAGAACTCGTATCAACTTACTTTCCTGAAATTCGTTAAGCAAAGATACAATAATAACAGATAAAGTAGATGATTCCCCCAAATAAGCATACCTGAGATGGCTAGGTAAAGGTTTAAGCTCAAGTGTAGGAGGTATTTTAAGAGATGGATTCAAGCGCTCTAAGGACTTGTCTAAATGTTCCAAAGGTTCAAAAGGAATTTTGAATTTACGTACCCTTAGCAATGCATCTAATATCTGATGAAACTCTATCATCTCTAGATTATCTATGTCAGCATCTCCCTATAAAGTAGTTTCCAACGGATCCTTAGTCAGTCCTCAAAAACTCGTCATCCACTACATTTTCTACCGCATCTATCTAGAAAAACACCTCATCATCTGTAGGAAAGTTCATGGCCTTGAACACATTGAATGTCACTTCTTGGTCTTGAACCCTCATAGTCAATTCTCCTTTCTGCACATCAATGAGTGTTTTACCAGTTGCTAAGAACGGTCTCCCAAGTATGATAGGAATGTCTTTGTCCTCTTCATAATCCAAAATGATGAAATCAACTGGGAATATGAATTTATCAACTTTCACCAGAATGTCCTCCACAATACCTCTAGGATATGTAACTGACCTATCCACAAGCTAAAGAGAGATGTTTGTTGGTTTCGGTGCAGGTAGACCCAACTGGACATATATCGATAAAGGCATGAGGTTGATGCTAGAGCCCAAATCACACAAACATTTGTTGATTGAAAAACTACCAATGGTGCAAGGAATAGTAAAGCTGCCAGGATCTTTCAACTTCAGCGACAACGTTTTTTGCAGTATAGCACTACACACTTCAGTTAACGCTACTGTTTCATAATCCTCTAGCTTTTTCTTCCTTGACAAAATTCCTTTCATGAACTTGGCATAGCTTGGCATCTGATCTAAAGCTTCTGCAAACGGTATGTTGATTTGTAGCATCTTAAAAACCTCGAGGAATTTGGAAAACTGCTTGTTTAATTTTTGTTTCTGAAATCTCTGTGGATATGGAACTGGTGGGTATACTACTGATTGATTTGCTTTCTCCTTTTCTTTTGGCTCAGTTTCCATTTTCTTTTCTTTCTCTTTCAATATTTTTGCAAAATCTGTAACTGGTTTAGGGCACGGTCGCGCTGCCTCTCCTTGTATTTCAGGCACGGTCGCGCTACCCGGCAGAAGTTGTTTCCCACTTCTAAGTGTGACAACTTGACATTGCTCGTTACCATCTCTCTTTGGGTTAACTTCTGTATTACTCGGCAGAGATTATTGAGGTCTGTTGTTCAAAATATTGGCCATCTGACCCACTTAATTCTCCAAATTTCTGATGGCAGCTGCTTGACTCTTTACCAATACATCATTACTCGCCATATACTTCATCAAGAGCTCTTCTAAATCTGGTTTCTTTTCTTGTTGCGACTGTGTAGCTACTTATTGATGTTGATTATGAAATCCAAGGGGGATATGATGATCTGGGAGCTTGCTGATGATTTTTATTATTGCTCCATGACAAATTAGGATGGTTCCTTGCCCCCGGATTGTAAGTGTTTTATTATGGGTTTGGAGGACGTTGGTAGCTACCTACAAACTGCACTGAATCAGGATTAATAGCACAATAATATATATGATGTGATCCCACGCATAGCTCACAAACATAAGCTACTTGCTGAGTTTTTGCCTCTGGTATAGCATCGATCTTTTTAGACATAGCTGCCACCTGAGCTGCTAATGCTGTGACTGCGTCGACTTCTAATACTCCCGCTACCTTATGATGATTCATCCTAGCAGTTAGCCATTGATAGTTATTCGCTGCCAGTGTCTCCAATAATTCAAACGCCTCATCAAAACTTTTAGCCATAAGTGCTCCTTCCGCAGCTGCATCTATACTCGTTCGAGTATTACTACTTAACCCATTGTAGAATGTCTGAACCTGTAGCCACTTGGGTAACCCATGATGCGGGCATCTTCACAATAAGTCTTTAAATCTCTCCCAAGCCTCATACAGTGACTCTCCATGTTGTTGCTCAAAGGTAGAAATATCGTTCCTCATCTTAGCAGTTTTAGCCGACGGAAAGAATTTTGCTAAAAATTTCTGGGCCAAATCATCCCAGGTCGTAATGGATCCCGGCGGGAGTGAATATAGCCAACTCTTTGCTTTATCCCTTAGAGTGAATGGAAATAGACATAATCTAACTACTGTTAGGTTTGTATATAGCGCGAACATGCAATCAAATTACATAAATAGTGCGGAAGCGCGATAAAACGGATTTTAAAAATTTTATACAAACCATCACCATGATCGATCAATGTGCTCAATTAACGATATAAACGAAAGAGAAAGAGAATAAGAATTATACCCTCGTAGAACAAAGCTTCCTCGGGTACAAGTTCAACTCCTAGTCCTTCGTGTTCTCCTCGAATTCAACGGTGTGATTCTTTCCTTTGATCAACGCTAGCCACCCAAGTGTTTGGCCTCTAGAGGTGATCCACCAAGGAAGAACAAGTATTCAAGAAGTTGGGTGTTTGGCAAAACCCTAGTTTCTATCCTCTATAGAAATTACAAGTACTCTCCACAATCTAATACAAGAGTGTGTAACCCCAATCTATGATAAGACTCTTCTTATTTATAGATGTAGGAATAACCCTTCCCTAAACTATTTAGGATTAGGGTTTATATTCTAATTAAACTCCTTTAATTAATTATGCTCCTAATCCAATTAGGAATTCGTGAGAGAGTACTTCTATTAATTAATTCTCAATCCTTATTAGGAAATAAATAATAGTTCTATTAATTAATTCCCAATCCCTATTAGGAATTAAATAATAGTAATAGTAATAATAATAATAAGACTCCTCTTATTAATTTATATTTAATATTTTCAAAATATTAAATAAGAAATATTAAGCTATTTAATTTATTCTATCTCCATAGACTAAATTAAATACACTTAACTTATTATTATAATTATGTCATTTACTTCTTAAATAAATATTTTCCTCTTGCGCTGTGACTCTTTAGGTTCTCCATATTAAATCGGTTGTGAATAAATCAATTAGAACAATTCTAATCTTATTTAAATAAATAAATTAAACTATTTAATTCATTTAAATAAATAATATTTATTCTACAATAAGGGTAAGCCCCCTTAGCGATCAACGACTTTCCAGATAATATAGATTTCAACATTAATCACAAAAGAACCTTTGAGTAAATAGTTACCGTACAATTCAATCATTCTACCATACAATGTCCCAATTAAATATAAGACATGGATTTACTGTCAAGTCTTATTTCATTTAATTATATGTATTTCAATTCCCAAATGCATAACTCTAATTAATGCAAATTAGAAACTCCTTTCTAATTTCATTCTGCCTTGGCCAAGGACTACTGAGTTATCATTTATCGAATCACATAGGACATTCACATCTTTTACTAGACGAGGTAGATTCTTTGTTGATCATTCACCTATCTCCATGTACAACTAATTATACCCAATCATACCCTTTGATATACCCACAAGGTCTTAAGGGACATGTCAAAGTATAACTCATCATAAATAAGATACTATGATGATCTCAAGTCCAAGGATCACTCGTACTACTATCACTAGAGGAATTCCTATTGACAGGCGAGTAAAACTCCATTAGGTATTCCTTAGCGAGCCACGTTCAGTGACCTTATTCTCTAATAAGCACCTACATACTTGCTTTAGTGTCTCCACACAAATGATTATGAGATCAATCATCCTCTTCCTAAGAGCAAGCAACGTATGTACTAATCTATTCGGATTCACTAATCCCCAATTTAGTAATCCAACGATTAGGAACAATTTTAGTTTGTGAGCTATCTTGAATTTAGATCTCATTAGCATGATCACCATCATGATTCTAAAAGCATTGCTCAAAACTATGGGTTTATCACATTTAATATAACAACACTATGTAGATAATATCAAATGCCTTTTAAGAAAAACAATTCTTTTATTAATAAATGAATAAGATTACAAAGTATATGCTATATCATATCAAATATGATTGGCTTATGTGCATACTACTTTCAACTACATCATCCGAAACATTATTGTACTTGAAAGTATCACAAATCTCAAGAAAGCTCACCAAATGTTCATTCGGATCATCATTGGCCAATTCCCCAAATTGTACCGACTTTTGGATCATCTGAATTGTACCCGGTTTAATCTCAAAAGTGTGTGCAGTGATCGCTAGCATCGTGATGCTTGATTTGATCTCATCTATTTTAGGCATGACATATTCCCTCAGTGATTTTTGCTCTTCGTTAGCCATTTTCTCTTTCTCGATTATCTCTTTGCAAAACTTTCTCAACTGACGTAACTTATTCTCAAGATTGTCCTGCACTTCACAAGTTTCAGTTGTTTTGATCGTTTTTTCATAAACGAACCGAGATTACTATATGGACTTATTAAGGTGTTTATTGATTACAGGAGGAATTGGTGCTGAAAAGAAGAATTGGAGCTAAAAACAGGGAGAAGAAGAAACTTTTGAGACTTAAGGATGCATGATCTTGGCTTGAAGATCTATGTTTTAGCTTTCCGGATCATCTTGAATCGCCTCAATCGGAGTTCGTATGAAAAAGTTATGACCTATTTACTAACGGGCGATGAACTTCAGATTTTCGGCTTGCCATTTATACAGCAGTCACTTCGGGGCCAGGTTCGACCTTTATCCAGCCCGTATCTCTAATAACTCAAAGAATGGAAGTTGTAGATCTCGTCGAGATCTTTGATTTGATAGGTGGCAGGTCCTGTAACTCTTCTTGAATCAAAAGTTATGACCGTTTTTCCAAAGGACGTCACAGTAGAAAAGTTGAGCACGGTCGGCGCTGAAATGGCTTGATTTCAGCGCTGTCGGCACTGGAGCCTCTACAGTTGAGCGCTGTCGGCGCTGAACCTAGTGTTTTTGAGCACTGTCGGCACTAAAACGTAGCACGGATCCCGAGGACGCGTTTTTGCCTGAGTTAGTTAGATATTAGGGACATCACATCTACTACTCCTTCTACTTAATTACAAACCCTAGTTTTGAAGATTGAAGGATGTCAGCCTAATTTTTTATATTCAGTTCTAAAGGGAGGTGAAACCTTATTTACAAGTAATTGATTAATCAAGTTTTATTCTTTATTCCTTCTTGCATTACACTTATTCTGATAATCTATTTCAATTGTTTGCATGCTAATTGATTTCATTAATTTAATATGGCCAATTGGATTAGTGTGATCATTAACATCTGCCAGATCAAGGAGTAATATTACGTGTAATTGATAGTATTCCTTGTCCGCAGTAGCAATTAGTAATATTGATTGTGTCAGAACTTTTGATTATTACTAAGGTTATCAGGAAGCAAATTAAATAAATCGAGCTTGTGTGTTTATTGCTTGAATTAGCCTAATTCTCTAGTCCTTAATGTTGCTGTCATATTAAATCTAAAGAGCTTGTTTTAGGTTATATGATAGTTAGAATCTGGTAAAAAGCTTGTTTTATTCAGTGAATACCTAAGAAGAATTTCAGATAACAGAGCTTATTATTATCTAGGGCTAATAGTTCCATTGAAGGGTAAATAATAATAACTTGGTTGATTAATTACTGTGATTTGGTGAATCTCAACTAACTGAACTTGTTTATTTATTTATTAAGCTTATTACTCGATTTTGTTTAATTAGATAATTGATTTTCAAAACCTCCTATCTTTGTTCGTTGAATAGATTTTAAAACACGTACTCCCCATGGGATCGATCCTTGCTTACTACTGTGCTAATTATTGAATTTGTGAATAGAAAGTGAGGTTAATTTAGGAGTGTTAAACGACAGCTCCCAAATTTTGGCGTCGTTGCCGGGGAGTAATTATTTGTTTTTATCTATTCTTTGTTTCTTTTTGTTTTATTCCTGTTTAGCTGATAAAACTCCAGAAGCTGAAACTTCATTGCAAACATGGCATTCTATTCACAGCAATATGGAACCTGGATGAATCACACGCATACAAGGGTGAATGAGGTAAGTACTTATAATCTTGAATGTCAAATTTCTGAATTAACTGCTTTGGTTCAACGAATGGTTGCAGGGAATGTGCAAGCAGCAAAAGTATGTGGACTTTGTTCAAGATCAGGACATATTGTAGAAGCTTGTCCATATCACCACCAATATGATCCTTATTATGACACTTACAATCCAAAATAGAGGGATCATCCCATCTTGAGCTATGGTGATGATTGGCAGCCAGAGTATGATTGTTTTCAAAAGTGGCAGCCTGACCTTCAACAAGTTCAACAGTAGTACCCACATGAACAAGCAATTCCTTCTAGTTCTGAACCATCTCTTGAAGATGCGTTCAAAGCATTCATGACCCAAACATAACAGTACCAGCAGGAAACAATGGCTTCCATACACATTCTGGAAACTCAGGGAAGTCAGCTGGCCACCACTGTAGGTAGAATGGATTCTCAAAACTCAAGGGAGTTACCTTCTCAAATTATTGATGATCCAAGGGAGAACGTAAGTACCTTGAGAAGTGGTGAAGAAGTATGGCAGCAAGGAGAGTCCGTGCTTCCAGTGCAAGAAAAGATAGAAAATGGAGAAGAATGCAACAATGTTATACTGGATCATAAATTTCCACCTCTATCTGATTTTATACCATCATTTCCTTTCCCTCACGTCTTAACGAAAAAATGGAAAGTTGGAAAAAATTCAGAGTTATATACAGAGAAGTATGAAGGTTTTCTGGCAAAAATGGAAAGAAGGGGACAAGAGCTTAATACTACTAAGGAGGAACAAGAGGTAGAGGTGAATGAATTGATGATTCATGTTGATTGCTATAATATGGATATGGATGATGATACTTCCCCAACTCATGTTCATATTTTATTAGGACAAGCCGAAACCACTGATGAAGTTAATAAAAAGAAGGCCAAGGATGAGACAATGTTATTCAAGGTTATGCCTAACTCTTCTATTCAGATTGAGACTAACTTTTTACCATGTCAATCCAGGTATTCAAAATCTAAGGAGGAAGAGCAAGAGAAAGAAATAGATTGCAAGGTTAAGGAAAATTTTGTGCAGACAGACAAATGGACTTTGCAGACTGCAGTTGCCAATAGTATGGACTTCGATAAAAGAGAAGAAATGGAGCAGAATCAATCTCTGAAGGATGCTCCTAATTTGGAATTGAGTCTACTACCAGTTCACCTGCAGTATACCAGTCCGATTACATAGATTGAGAGGATTGATGTCGAGCCAATGACAATAAACAAGGGCAGCTACTTGGGAGGCAACCCAAGATCTCAGATTTGATTTTTCTGTCCCTTTCCTTTTTAGTTTGTTAGTTGTTTGTTAGATAGTAGTTACTTCATCTTTGCATGATTGTCTTACATTAGGGACAATGTAAGGTTTGAGTGTGGGGGAGGGGTTTAGGTTATATTTAGGTTTACTTTGAGTAGTTTTGTGGAAAACATTCTTGGCTCTAAAACTTTTTTGGCTCTAAAAATTTTCTACATGGATGCTAATTGATAGAATTTGATTGATGCGAAATTGGTTGATGAATGATGATAACTAAGTCATGATCCATAGTAAATGATTTGAATTGAATTTGTATTGCATGAGTTTTGGAATATGAGATATATGCTTATTTGGCTGAGTTATTTGTGGAGTTGTCTATGCGCACTGATTTCATTATTTAGAGCTATTTTACTGCTAATGCTGTTGCAGGACCATGAGAAAATAAGACAAGAGGAAACTGAACAATTTTTGAAAAATTGAATGAGAAAAAATGCAAAAGAGAAATATGTGGTGGGTTGAGATGGAGCGTAAAACGCACTCACCCATAAACACATGCTGCGAGATGGAGCGTAAAACGCAATCGTTGGTGAGAAGATGAGATGGAGCATAAAATGCACTCACTTAAGAAAAAGAGGTGAAACGGAGCATAAAATGCATTCACTTGAAAAAAAATGAAGTTGATGGTTCTTGAGAAAAAAGGAAAAAATAGCAGAGGAAATATGTTTTGAGTATTGAGTCAGTGTGCACGGATGTTATTCCATGATAACTGAGTTGAGTATGTGTGTAGATCATAGGAAGGATACTTATGTAGACATAGTTTGATTTAGAGATGTTTGGTGGGGAATGACAAGGTTATTATTGTACATTGATTGATGAAGTGTTGACTAAATTTCTGTTAGTTAGTGCTGATATTCATGGATTGGAATTGATTTAAATCTTTTGAAACTTTGGTTAAATGAATCTCTGATGAAGTTAATATCACATTTGTTTTCATTTACACGAGGATGTGTAAATACTAAGTGTGGGGGAATTTGATAAGTGCATAATGTTCTATAATTTTAATTCCTTTATGATTGGTTTTATTACATGTTTTATGTGTATATGGACTTATTAAGGTGTTTATTGATTACAGGAGGAATTAGTGCTGAAAAGAGGAATTGAAGCTAAAAATAGGGAAAAGAAGAAAATTTCGAGACTTAAGGATGCATGATCTTGGCTTGGAACTTAGATTTTATTGTAGATCTACGTTTTAGCATTTCAGATCATCTTGAATCGCCTCAATCGGAGTTCGTATGAAAAAGTTATGACTTATTTACTAACGGGCGATGAACTTCAGATTTTCGGCTTGCCATTTACACAACAGTCACTTTGGGGCCAATTTCGACCTTTATCCAGCCCGTATCTCTGAAAACTCAAAGCATGAAACTTGTAGATCTCATTGAGATCTTTGATTTTATAGGTGGCCCGTCCCGTAACTCTTCCCGAATCAAACGTTATGGCCGTTTTTCCAAAGCACGTCGCAGCAAAAAAGTTGAGCACGGTCGGCGCTGAAATGGCTTGATTTCAGCGCGGTCGGCGCTGGAGCCTCTGCAGTTGAGCGCTATCAGCGCTGAACCTAGTGTTTTTGAGCGCTATTGGCGCTGAAACGTGGCACGGATCCCGAGGACGCATTTTTGCCTGAGTTATTTCCATAATTTAAGGGATTTCTGATATCTTTTCCAATTCTAATGTAACTAGGATGTTTTCTTAGATAGGATAATATCTTAGGACTATAAATACATGAAATTAGTTAGATATTAGGGACATCACATCTACTACTCCTTCTACTCAATTACAAACCCTAGTTTTGAAGATTGAAGGATGTCAGCCTAATTTTCTATATTCAGTTCTAAAGGGAGGTGAAACCTTATTTACAAGTAATTTATTAATCAAGTTTTATTCTTTATTCCTTCTTACATGAAACTTATTCTGATATTCTATTTCAATTGTTTGCATGCTAATTGATTTCATTAATTTAATATGGCCAATTAGATTAGTTTGATCATTAACATCTACTAGATCAAGGAGTAATATTACGTGTAATATTGATTGTGTTAGAACTTTTGATTATTACTAAGGTTATCAGGAAGCAAGTTAAATAAACCGAGCTTGTGTGTTTATTGCTTGAATTAGCCTAATTCTCTAGTCCTTAATGCTGCTGTCATATTAAATCTAAAGAACTTGTTTTAGGTTATATGATAGTTAGAATCTAGTAAAGAGCTTGTTTTATTCAGTGAATACCTAAGGAGAATTTCAGATAACAGAGCTTATCGTTATCTAGGGCTAATAGTTCCATTGAAGGGTAAATAATAATAACTTGTTTAATTAATTATTGTGATTTGGTGAATCTGAACAAAAGAACTGAACTTGTTTATTTATTGGTTAAGCTTATTACTCGATTTTGTTTAATTAGATAATTGATTTTCAAAACCTCCTATCTTTTGTTATTGAATAGATTTTAAAACATGTACTCCCCGTGGGATCGATCTTTACTTACTACTGTGCTAATTGTTGAATTTGTGAATAGAAAGTGAGGTTAATTTAGGAGTGTTAAACGATAGCTCCCAATCCTCCAACATCAGTCACCTTGGGTTAAAGAGAACTCATCCTCGAGTTCACAACATTGTCATCAAACTTTATTTATATTTTCCATCGCATCAATATCCCCTTTCTTAGAAAAGATCCGTCCTTGAATTTTAAAGCAAACGAGTATCAAACACCAAGAACAAATTTTCAACCTTCGCGGGATCAAAACTCCGTGAATTTTCTTCTTAAAGAATAATCTTGAAAACAAATGGGAAAATAGCAAAATCTTCCAATTTACTTGCATGACAAATAAATCTCCAGGAATAATAAAATCAATAATTTTAATGTTCTCAAACACTAGAATAATCTCGGGACCAATTCTGTCAATTATAGTATCCATATATCTATCATATAAAGGTTCTCCAGCCTCCTCCATTTCGTTGTCTACGTCTTCCTCAAGCAGGAAGTTATCCAACTATTCTTCAGTTTTGAATAGCTCATTTCAGGCTACCAATTGATAAAACTCCTCCGTATAGTCGCCAACTGATTTGGTGATACTATCTGAAACTTTTTTGTATTCTGAGGTACGTTCAATTTCATTCATCCAATCGATGAATCCTTCCGCTTGCAAAGTACTAGAAAACTCCGGTAGTTCCACCTTAAAGCCCAAATCTTGACGATGATCTATTTAACCACATCATTCCCATAACTGCTCCCTATGGTACTGGTAAGGGTTATCAAAATTAAACTCGAAGAAATAACCTTCCTAGTCACGATCAAGGTGCGAGACTTCCTCAGCCAAAACCTGTCCACGACGACTGAGATCTTACATCGTTAAATGTCGGGTTAACTATACAACATGTCTCTGTAAATCCTCAATCATCACGTCCTGAACGTTACGATCACGGTGTGGGACTTCCTTAGTCGGAACCTGTCCACGACGACAACGACCACGACTACCAGCCATTTAAACTTATGAAGTTTATTCTTAGGAAGATGTTGATGCTCTGATACCAACTGACGCCGGGCAGAATAACAATTAATTTGCGGCCTGGTAAACAAATAAATTCACAAGCAAAGGAAGTAAAATAATTACCCTAAACACAGAGAAACTTCTCTAATGCTTGAATTATTATTATCAAATCAAAAGTTAATCATAATTCAACCCACAAACCGGGTTTTATAACTAAAAGGTTTCCTTATAGGAATGTAACAGAAATCCTATAACTATGGTAACAAACTCCTAATAAGTATCAAACTCTCAATAATTAATCAGCTGCGTAATAATAGAAAAGATTCACTTCCAAATAATAAAACACTACTATAAAAGAACGACTAAAAATAAGCCTGAAGCCCGACCCGAAGACAACTCCTGAAGCCAGACCTAACGACAACTCCTAAAAGGATCCAGTCCCGACTCCTGAAGAGATTCTCGAAAAAGAGATTCCCGAAGCCAAAAGCTGAACTCTCGAAGTCAACTGAGCCGAACTCCCGACCCCGAAGACATCAATTAATATCCGTCATCCTTGCACCGATCCGCTAGCTAAGCATCATCGAGCAACTCAATATCATCGGACTCAGATTCTCCTGCATTAGTTTCTTCATTAAAATAAAACTCTTCCATTCTTGCACCTCAAAAGAATTCCATAGATTTGTATACGTATTTATAAAACCCGGAAGCCTCAACCAACTATTTATAACCTTAAAACTAATTGATAAATAAGTAACGAGATCACTCAAACATATATTAATTATGAATTTTTGGGTTAAAATTGAACTGACGTGAAACTTTAACCTAATATATAGAATGAGAATACAAATGATTAGATAAGAGGTAGGTTTACTATGCCTATAAATACGCCCATCTTTAAACTCATCTTCCTCGCTCACATCTCTCTCTCTCTCTTACTTTGTGGATCTTGACCCCTTTCTCTCCATCTGCGATCCATTATTTCCTAAAAATCTACTTGTAAGTACCATTTCTTTATTTATGTATATAGAAGTAGATACTTGACCAACTAATTGAATAATTAGAATTGCAATGAAAATTTCCTATTAATGGTTCATGTGACGATACGAGTTTTTGAGTAATATTAAAATAAGAATTTAAATAAATAAAATTCTTATTATGTGATATATTGTATGAATTATACTGTATAGATGAAAAAAATATGTTGTGCAATATGTGACGACCCGAATTTTCGGGAATTGTTATAATAAAAATTTAATAAACAAAATTCTTATTATGAGGCGTAATAGGTAGCTGGGTAATTAAGCCTATGGATATTATTATTTAATAAAATGGATATTTTTATTTATAATATTATGAGTTAAGCATTTAGAGGTTATATTGCGACCTAGATTATGCGTACGCGATGATTAGTAAGTACGAAAGTCTTCATATAAGTGAATACCGTGATTTCGAGTATTGTTGACGTGAGCATTAGGTACGCCCAAAAATGTTATTTATTGGATTAAATAAATAGTTGAAAGATATTATTAATGAACGAGTTATTTGGTGTAAAGGCGTTAACGCAAATATAGGTGGGATATATATACGTTGATGTATATCATTATGGGGAGTTAATCGGGAAGAGTAGCGATAGCGAATCGTGAATACTTTTGTAATTTGGGTTTATTAATATTATTAAATTGATTAAATATTATTTTTATATGAGGTATTTTTAAGGTTATTTTATAACCTGGATTATGTGTATGTGCTAGTTTTAATTGTTGTTGTCGCGTGGGAGCGAATAGATTGATTTCATGAAAAATCGCTAAATCACTATTCACGGGGCACGTTTCCCAAAGCACTATTCACAACACTATACATGCCAGATATTTTTACGCCTTCTTCGATTTTTGTTAAATTCGTTAAGACATGTACGCTACGAAATAATTCTTCCAAGCGTCGAAAATTTTATTTGAGCCCAAATGAGATTTATTTCGTATCCGAAATGTATTATATAGGTATTCTGAATAAATGGACAAACCCCGTATTTATTATTTTTACCCATCCCAATATTAAATAGTAATACCCATTTTAATTATGGGTAGAGTGATTGTTTAAATTTGGTACAAAAGTGGGAGTTTTTGGATATGAGAGGGGAGTATACGGGTACATATATTTGTATGTTACCCGAATAGTGGCCATCAATTTGAAATTCGACCAATCATTGAAGGAGAGAGAGGAAGTATGTTGTAGCGATCGCGAATCGTGGGTAGCTTTGTAATTCGAGCCTATGAATTTTATTGAATGAATTGAACTTTTATTAATATTATTATGTGTTATGTGTTTGAAGGTTTTATAATCTATGACGTGTATGTGATACTCTTTAAGTGTTATTATTTCATGGTATTGATTAAATTATTTAGAGGAATAACACTAAAACACTATTTGCGCGGGTACTATTTACTCGGGCACTATTCATGTCAAAAACGTCTTTTTCGATTTTTTGACCTTTATTAATTTCGTCAAATTGTTAATGCGAAGAGTTAATAATCCAAGTGTAGGATTTATTAGAAGCCCAATTGGATTTTAATTTGAAGCCTAATTGGAATTAAATTAGAAGTTCAAGAGTGGCCCAAATTGAAGCCCAAAACCCAAGGGTCAAGTCCATGACCCAAACCCACTACCCATGACCCATAACCCATGACCCGTATGGAAAATGGGTAATAGAAATCTGCAGCTGTAATTTGAAAGGAGAATAAGTATACGGATGGGAAGAATGAAAGGAGAAAGGAATCAAAGAGGGTGGAAGCTTTTAGGGAGAAGCAACCTTGCATTTGGTAGAGGAAGAACAACTCGGGAAAAGGGAGGGTGAGAGCCCAATTACCGACCAAACCTTGGAGGATGAAACTTAAGCTTCCCATACATAGGGAGCTGATTATCTCAAGCATGCGCAGCACATTCCCTTCTCACTCATCCATGAAGCTCAGTTCATCTATCTATAAATACTCCTGCCTTGCTATACATCCATTCCTTTGATTGTTGCTTAGTAAGATAGCTAAAAATTGAGAGAAAAGTGAGAAGTGAGTTCACGGGTAGTTTGAGGAAGAAGAAGGATTATTTCAACAGCTGTTATTAATCCAATTAGCAACCTAGAAGAAGCTCCAAGAGGTATGCAATGAATAACCTAACTCATTTCCATAATATTTCCAAATTTCTAGTTTTACTATTATTTCTTGGTTGATCATAAACGTGTATGAATGTTATTAACTCTGTAGAAACCTTGTTAATGATATGTGAAAGTGGAACAATGAAGGAGAATCAGAACCTATGCATAAGGAATCAAGAAATGGTCTGTGATGGACTTTATGGACAATCATATTTTGCTAATAATGTAATCACTATGTTTGAGTATATGTATTGGTTGTGTTAGATGGTTGAGCATTGTTGCTATGTGCTCAGAGGTTTGAAAGAAATGATTTCAATTGGAAATCTGGACTAGAGTATAATGAAACTCTACTCCAATATGAGTTTCTAACTCATGCCCACCAACCATTTGATTTAATGCCCAAGAGAAGAATTTCTCTAAGAAATATGAGAACTAGGTGTGATTAATTGATGAAATGATGTTATGTTGCTTAGCTTAGTAATAAAAAGGCATGTCTTAAGTCATATTGACTTGTTGTATAATAGCTAAGACATAAAGAGGAAGAATGAATTCACCTAACTCTGAGTTTCACTAAAAACTAGTTGGACTAGGATCTTTGGAGCCACTATCTCGACTTATTAAAGAGTCTATACGATAATGAATTCTTGAGGGTTTTGTAGTTCATGTTTTAAGCTTTCCATAGCCTCTGAAATGGTCTAATTCCAACTTAAAATGAAGAAGTTATGAGCTTTTAAGTAAAATAGCAAACAACAGAGCATGAAACCGAGGTTGGTCGTAGCGACGCTGGCTTTACGCCAGAATTCTGCCCTTGGGCGTAATGACGCCGCCCAAAGACAAAATTTGGGCGTAGCTACGCCGAGTCAATGTTAGGCCAGAATCAGCTTTGACCTCCTATAGTAAAATGGGCGTAACTTTCTCATACGAACTCCGTTTTGGATGATTCAAGATGATTCGGAAAGCTAAGAAGTAGAACTACAACTTCCATTGATTATAATTGAAAGTTATTTCCTTGATAAAGTTATAAATTGGCCATTTGTAGGACTATTATGCATTAGGAAGCAAACATGGGGCGCCGTACATGCACGTATGTAACGTGTAATTCTTCCAACACTAAAAGTTATTGTTTTAAGTTCTAAAACTTTTACATTATGGTTTATAATGACTCTTGCATTAAACAATGATTAATTAGACAAGTGTATGAGCATGTTAAACTTATGCAAATGAGACGAAACGGGCTTGCGTTGTGTGAACGTCGAAACGTCGTATCAAGTGTGTGTAACCTTATTTGATATTATGTTCCTAATTAGAATGAAACATTATAAAGTAATGTAAACCAATATTTGGCATTCATTATGTGGCTAATTGGTATGTGGATATGTACTTAAATGTGTAGGACTGTTGAAGGACGATTAACGTCAAGTAGTAGCAAGCGCTTAAGACAAGTTTCCTAACCCTTGTCTAATCCTTGTGTTAGGCAAGTTTATTTGATTCATTTGATTATATTCTTATGACTCTCATGCGATGTTTTGAAGTTCTAATTTACACAATACATATATGGTTGTGTGAATTCCTTACTTATGTAAATCTTTTAGTATTTGCGTAAGCATTCGAGCTATGATATGACATAAATTGTTGAAGCTTTCAAGTTCAATTATGTATGAACTGTTTATGAAGAGCGTCGATGCCATTTGTTTCGGCTAGATAGATAGTGAAATATTTTATTGATTTGATAATAAATCCTTAAAATGTTATTGGTGTTCAGTAGAGCTATCCAACCGAATTATGTTGGTTAGGATTCCAAGGCATGAATGAGATGAACAACCCTAATATCAGGGGCAGTTTTAGTCAGTTATTCTGACAAGGCCAAGAGGCGCCTAAACAAACGCATATAGTCGTTTTCAGCTAGAGTGTTGATCAACATAGAGTACAATAGGCTGATCACTTAGAAGTGCTTGTCAGTCAGATGGTGGTACGGTTGAATTACTGTTAAACCTTTTATAGTAAGCAAAAGAATGTTCAAGGTCTTATAACCACTCAGTATGTCGTTTCAAAAATGCTTCAAACGAAAGTACAGTATTATTCTTGTTTATTCAAAATATTTCACAACTATTGTTCAGTTGTTGAAGAGAAATGATATAATTGATGATGTTATTGTTATTTAATTATTATACTTGTTGAGCAATTGAATGCTCATTTTTGATTTATATTAAACATTGCAGCTAAGGCCGAGCGGGTCGAAGGTTTCGGTAAGGACAAGGGAAAGGGCAAGATGAACGTCTAGATGGCATCGTAGTTTATTTGTGTTAGTAAGGATGTAATATTAAGACTTATTATGTATTTGGAATGATATTATGGTAATAGAACCTGGGATTAAGAGAAAGACGTGTTGTAATAATATTAGTAATTACATTCATGTCTAGTATGTTGTATGGAATGGGATGTACCGTGGAGCACCGGACTCGGGTTTAAGGTACCTGAATTTGGTAGTGCCATAGGTTGGTATCAGAGCTGATAGGTTATAAACCTTAGGTTGGGAAAAACCTTAGGAGTATGACTGTAGAGAGATTGCTAAAGTTAGTAAATGAACTCAAATAGAGTTGTTAAGGGGTGAATTGAGGAAATTCATCAAAAGAACTAAAAGTATACTTAAAATAAACTATATTTGTTATGTGTTATAATATTATACGTTATTGTTATGTACTAATCGAGTTAGTAACTTGGATTGTAGATGTCAGAAGGAGGACCCGAATATAGAGACATTCGCGTAGTAAGCGAGGAGCTGATCGCTCCACCTGAGCAAACACCCAAGCCAGTAGTAGAGGCTGAGGCTCAGATAGAAAGTGATCCGGAGGAAGATCCGGAGGAGGAACCGGAGATGGACCTTTCACTAGATGAGGATCCGTCCGAGCATGAGGAGGAAGCAGATGATATATCATCGGATGTTGTGCTTTCTGAAGAGGAAGAAGTCACGCCGGCAGACATAAATAATCTGTTTAGGATGGTACTTGACAAGAATATAGCACTGAGAGGTAGATCTCAAGCTTTACAGGAGAGGGTGCAAGAACTCCTGCAAGAGAGACATGAGTTAGAGGCTTACTAGGAGGCAGAGATCGATGATAGGATCAGGGCCGAAGATCGGGTCGATGACCTGGAAGAAGAGGCTAGGGCTAAGAAGGTGAGGACCGATAGGTCTAACTATGCATTCAGGTCGTCACATGGGCGATTTCAGCGTAGGGTGACCTATTACCCAGCAGAGGAGGGCCAGACCAGGCACACCATTTGTAGGGATCTGGTGATGGCCATAGCAGATGACGAGTATGCAGACGCCATTAGGCGTGGTCTAGTTCACTGATTAAACGAGGTCTAGATGTGTACCTTGTAAGGATGTAAATCCTATCTTTTTAGTAATAGAGGGATATATGGTATGCGTATAGCAGAAGCTATAAGATGTATGTGGTATGAAGTAAGAAGCTATGTGTTACAAGAATGTATAAAATACGAAGCATGTTAATATAAGTATATTTATTTTAATGCGCCTTGTGATTTGTATGTGTACGCGTTGGTATTTATTAATGTACGCGAGGATAAATAGTAGATTAATAGTGGCATAATTTGTTTAACAGAGAAATACCGGTGAGATAGAGAGGAAGAGGAAGACAGGGAACAGAGAGGAATGAGAATAGAGAATCCGATAATGAAAGTGAGACTAGGGAAACAGAAAACGCTATGCAGCAATTCATAGACTTACTATTAGGGGCTTTGAATAGAGTTCCAACTGTACCACCTGTCGTTCGTCTAGTTGCGCGTATTGCCAACTTTAAGGACTTTAAGAGTGTGGGACCGCCCGAATTTAAGGGGACCACCGAGCCTATAGAGGCTCAATCATGGGTTAAGGAGGTGGAGAAAGCATTCATCATTGCTGGAGTTGGGGAGGAGCAAAAGACCACTTTTACTACCTACCTACTGAAGGGTGAGGCCAACTTCTGGTAGGAAGCAAACCAGAATAGGGTTGGGGAAGGAGTCATTGCTTGGGAACGATTCAAGGAGTTGTACTTTGAGAACTACTTTCCCAGGAGCATGCAGAGTCGCATGGAGATGTGATTCTTAGAACTGAAACAAAAGAACCTAACAGTACCCCAATATGCTGCCAAGTTCAACGAGCTGGCTTGGTTTTCTCCACACCAAGTAGACACCGAGGAAAAGAAGATGAGGAGGTTTGAGCAGGGCCTAAAATCCTGGCTCTACAACAAGGTGAGTGTGTTGCAGATTGATTCTTTTGGATCAATCTTGGAAAAGGCTATTATAGCCGAAGGGGGAAGTGAGGCATTGAGCCTCTACAATAGGGATAAGAAGAATAAGGGTAGGAGCAAAGGAGGAAGTAAGACGGATGTAGCCAGTGGAAGTAATCAAAAGAGGAAATAGAACAATTTTGGGAATACCGGAACTAAACTAGGAGACCCGAAGAAGAGGGTATAGCCGTATAAGACCTGTGGAAAGAATCATCTGGGAGTCTGCTTGAAGGGGAAGACACCATGCTATAACTGTGGGCAGGAGGGACACATCTCTCCTAACAGTCCCAACCCAAAGAAAAACAACGGATGTTTTATCTGCGGAGCGACAAACCATATGGCAAGAAATTGCCTGAAGAAGGGGACAGATGGGGGAGGCAATGGGAATAGTAGTGGCAAGCTGACTATGACTGGTCCAGCTCCACCGAGTAGACCAGTAACCCGAACCTTCAATATGACGGTCCAAGATGCAGTGGCATCAGGAGACGTAGTCTCAGGTATCATTCCGATCAATAATATTAATGCCTATGTGTTGTTTGATTCAGGTGCGACCTATTCTTTTATATCATGTGAATTTGCTCAACATTTAAGCTTACCGCTAGAGAAACTAGAGTCTCCCTTGAACATAGAAGTTGTGAATAAGGAAGTAATCCCTGTTGAAAATGTTCATAGAAATTGTTGCGTCGAGATAAGAGGGCAAAAATTATCAATAGATTTAACTCCGATTAAACTGGGGGAATTTGACGTAATACTGGGGATGGATTGGTTGTTTAACCATGGGGCAGTAATCGATTGTCAGAAGAAAAGCGTAAACCTTCAGACTTCGAAGCAGTCTAAGGTAGTGTCCTATGGTAGTAAATCTCCTAGACGTTTGAGTTTACTATCGACGATGCAAGCCAAAAAGCTGTTAAGAAAAGGGTGCGTAGGTTATCTGTGCCACATTGTTGATACCCAACGAGAGGGAGCCGAAATGGGGCAAAAACCTATCATGAATGAATTCGCTGATGTATTTTCGGACGAATTGTCAGGACTTCTACTAGATAGGGAGATCGAGTTTGTAATAGACGTAGTGCCCGGAACGGCACCAGTTTCAAGGGCACTGTATAGAATGGCGCCAATAGAGATGAAAGAGTTGATGTTTCAACTGCAAGAATTGTTAGATAAAAAGTATATCCAACTGAGTTTGTCTCCATGGGGAGCGCCAGTGTTATTCGTTAAGAAGAAGGATGGATCGTTGAGGCTTTGTATCGACTATTGAGAGTTGAACAAAGTAACGATCAAGAATTAGTATCCGTTGCCCAGGATCAACGATTTGTTTGATCAGTTAAAAGGGGAAAAATACTTTTCTAAAATAGATTTGAGAACGGGATATCACTAGTTAAAGGTGAGGGGAGAGGACGTACCTAAGACAGCGTTCAAGACTCGTTATGACCATTATGAGTTCCTAGTGATGTCATTTGGGTTGACGAATGCGCTAGCCGCATTTATGGATTTACTGAATAGAGTGTTCAAGCAATATTTGGACAAATTTGTAGTTGTGTTCATAGATGATATTCTAGTCTACTCAATGACACAAGAAGATCATGTTGAACACCTAACGATAGTGATGGAAACCTTGAGGAGGGAGAAGTTGTATGCGAAATTCTCAAAATGTGAATTTTGGTTAGAGAGAGTCCATTTTTTGGGACACGTGATCGACAAAGACTGTATATCCGTGGATCCAGCGAAGGTGGAGGCAGTTATTAACTAGGAATAGTCAAAGACGCTAATAGAAGTGCGTAGTTGTTTAGGGTTAGCGGGCTACTATCGGAGATTTATTCAGGATTTTTTAAAGATAGCTGATGAGTGTATTTTATACACACAATTTGGGTACTTTTGGCCTTGATAATTTGCAAGTCTTTAGGTATTTTATGTGGTTTTTATGTATTTTTATCTTATTTCTACATAAATTAGTTTTTAGTTATTTTTACATGTTTTATGTTGCTTTGATGCATTTTCATTATGTTTGTAGGAATTGAAAAAAAGACCGCTCGAATCGTTGTTTGTATTGACTCAATGTCCGTGCCTGGACGTCTGTGCCCGAATGGTAGTATGATAAAAATTTGTGCTTGGCGACGCTCGGTGCTTAATTTGACAACATTTGGTAGTTGGGCGTGCACGGCGTCGGAAAGCGTGCACGGCGTGCGGTGTCGGCCAAGCCACGAGGGCAAGCCCGTGCTTAGATATCCGTGCCCGAATGATAACACGGTGAAAATTTATGTTTGGCGATGCTCGGGGCTTAATTTGATGACATTTGGAAGTTGGGCGTGCACGGCGTTGGAAAGCGTGCACGGCATGCGGCGTCGACCAAGCCGCGGGCACGGCGTGCGGCAGACGGGGGCGCCAGCGTGCGGCCCAGGCGCTGGGCGCGGGCGCATGGGCGCGGCGTGCGGGCGCGCACTGGGCGTGCGGGCGTGTGCGGGCGTGTGCGGCGGGCGCTGGGCGCCAGGCGCTGGGCGCGGGCGCATAGGCGCGGCGTGCGGGCGCGCGCGGCTTGTGGGCGTGCGGCGTTGGGCGCGCGCGGGGCCTCGGGCCTCGGCAGCGGGCGTGGGCGTGCGGCCAGCGTGCGGCCCAGGCGTTGGGCGCGGCGCGCGGCGCGGGCGAGGTGTGCGGCGTTGGGCGTGCGGCCAGCGTGCGACCCAGGCGCTGGGCGCGCGGGCGCGCGCGCCGGCGTGCGGGCGCGCCAACGCCGTGCTGAGTGCGATCTGACACAGTTTTAGTGCGATCTGAGCTCCATTTTGTCCGATGTTTGCTAGGGTTTCTTGATGGAGGCTATATATAATCTCTTCTAAGCTTCATATCAGACATCTAGGGTTTGGGAGGCTAGACTAAAACATCAAAATAGAGAGAAAAAGTGCTGCAATACAAGGAAAACTCAGCAAAAACTAAAGAACTAAGAAGTGAAGCCTTGTCAAAGGGACATCTAGAGAGAGGCAGGCTACAAAATACATCAACCAACAGAGCTCAAGGCTGCAAATCAAGCTGAATCAAGCCAAAAGCCAAGGAACTCAGTCAAGAAGAATTGCAAGGCCAAGGTGGAGAGTTAGAAACCATCAGCAACCAAAGGAACACCAGCTGAATAGCTTCAAAAGTGGTTTCATTTCTAGATTTCCATCTCCTTTGTAATTCGAATTTGACAATGTATCAATTGAAAATGATGTTTATAGTAGCTATCATGAACTAACCTTCTATTCTAAGATTGCAATGGAACCCAACACTTAATTTGAATTGAATTCTCTCTCTATTGATTTTAGTTATGCATTTGTGAATTGATTGTCATAACCCTTGCTTCCTGATTAATTGCTTGGCTCGTAATTACCGTGGGAACCTATATGAACTTGACGAACGGATTATAGGTTAAGACCTAGTTATGACAACATGCGAAAGTATAAATTGTTGTGGGTTATTAATTGGATTAAGTGACATGTGTCTCATTAATTATCTGCAATAATATATATCTTGATAGTAGTTGGGATAGATATATACCTAATTACCGCATGCAACCTATTGAGAATCTAGTCTTAATGACTTCCGAGGTGAAAGTTGGTAATGAAAGGGAGGATTAATTAGATTTGGTGACACGTGTCTATAAATCATTTTTGAAATTAGTCTCTTGATAGTGTATAGGATAGACATATACCTATACACCGCTTAGGAAGATTCGTGATTGACCATCGACAGAGGCTCTTATGTAGTTTTGATTTCTCGGTTGTCAATTCGTATGCCATAATTGACTGAAAATAGAGAGTTAGGAGATTCAAATGATGTGTTGGGGGAAATTGTAATCTTAGACCCTTCTATCTTGATATTTTACCGCATTTTACTCAGTATTTGACTTGTGAACTCAACCAATCAACAAATTATCAAATCTTCATCGTTTAAATTAGATCAAATTGATATACGATTGGTACTTGGTTATTATTCGTCACAATTCCCTGTGGGTTCGACTCTTATCTTATCATATATTACTTGTGGGCCGTGTATACTTGCACGTGTGTGTTTATCGATAGCTAAATCGACCAACAAGTTTTTGGCGCCGTTGCCGGGGAATTGTTCTAATAATTTTACCAATATTAATTTCAATCGAATTGATCTTGATTTAAACTTGTATATAAATTTATTTTTAACATTTTTTCTATTTTTCTGTTTAATGCTTTCTTCGTTACGAGGTACACCATGGCCAACTATAATTATCAATGGCCTCACACGGGAATGACCCAATCAGGAGCGGTATGGATGGATGGATTTGATGAGGTGGTGGCTCATTTAGAGGAACTGACAAGGAATGTTAACGCTCTAGTGGCCCAACGTACTCAAAGTGGTGCGGTGAATTGTGATTATTGTGATGGAAACCATCCGAGTCATCTATGCACCATTAATTTCGAGTCGGCATGGTATGGTAGCAACGTCGGCGATTACTCCAACAGTTATGACTGTTTCCGATGCTTTATCACCAAGATTGGGGGTATCACCCAGATTCTACATGGAGCTACAAATTATGAAGATCAATACTATGCTCCGAGTCCTCCATATGCACCGGAATTCTCATGTCCACCTTCATTGCCACAAAGAAGAAAATTCAAATGTGAAGGGAACTTGGGTCCCAGAGCATAACTTCGATTGTCGAGATTGTGAAAAGTCAGCATATGTCAATTCAAAATCTTGAGAACCAGATGGGACAGCTTATTATCGCCTTCAACGATAGATATCAAGGCGAATGGCCCAATGACATGGTTCCCGAAACTGATGGATTTCACGTGCCAAAGTTGCAACCAGACGTGCTAATTGATGATGATTCTGATATGGAAGAGACATATGGGAAACAAGAAAAGGAGGTCGAGGATCTAGCCTTGAGCCCCAATGATGATGATGAGCTAATTTCGAGTGTATCCCATATACCTTCTCCTCCAAAGCTCAAGGATCTGGGTGGTTTTGTAGTCCCGTGCCCATTGAGTAGTCATGTCGTAGGCAAAGCTCTAGGTGACATGGGAGCTAGTTTACAGTGTGAGCCATGGCGTGATGAAGTTGAGGTTCATGAAAAGATCGATCAGGATCCACTTGTGCTTGAGAAACTTAATGTCACTATGACATTCATAGACACAATAGAGCAGGCCCCTAGCTACTGTCAGTTCATACAGGAGGATTTATATAAGAACAATAAGCTAAGTGAGCTTGAGACATTGGACCTCACCGAAGCATTGCCCTCAGATGTTTCTCCCCTACTGAAAGATGAAGCGAATGAAGAAAGTTTCTTTTTGCTGATAGAAGAAACTGAGTTTGGGAGTCATCCAGTATGCATGCATGCCATGCAAATTAAGGAAATGACAGCACGAAGGCATGCTAAGGTCATTTTTGCAATCGAGCCGGACTAAAAGGAAACAGGAAGCTAGTCAGGCTGAGGACTTTAACTCAAGCGCTATTTGGGAGGCAACCCAAATCTCCATTTTATTTTTCGAGCTATTTTGTTTTTATTATTTTTATTTTTTTTTATTTTAATCTCCAAAAAAAAAAAAAAAAAAAAAGTTTGGTGTGTTTTGTTTTTGATTTTATGTTTAATTGTGTTTAATGTGTGTAATATTTCTTGCTGCAGTTTGATGCTTACGACCACCAGTGAAAACTATAGCAGAAGCACAGCATCAACACGTTGAGGAACATGCACCAGCACGCTCAGCAGCACACTCAGCAGCACGCAAGCTAGCCATGACAGCCACCAGCAGTTTATATGCACCCATCAGCTCATTTTTACAGTACAACTTATATCTCTTTCCTCCCACTCCAAAGCCAACGTACATGCATTTTTCCCAAACTCAAATTCGTGCCCCATCACTCCAATTGGGCATCCAATCTCTGCAATCCATCAACATTGTCATCTTCTAACTTGAAATTCAACAAGGATTGAGCGGATTTTGAAGAACTCCCATAGCTTTTCAAAAGTTTTCCAAGAAAAGGTAACAAGGTCTTTTAATTTCAAATTTTACTTGCTTGGGACTGTGCTTGGGTTGAGTTTTATTGCAGGAACACTTCAATTCTCCCATTGCAAGACTTTGTGGAGGGCTAACCCTACTTCCCAATGCATTGACAACTGAGATTTTGGGAGGTGCACGCCACGTGTTTGATATTTGGCCTGATAGAGTTTCTTTGCTAATATGGGCTGTTCTTCATGAGGCATTGTTCTGGTATAGCTTCCAAGCAACAAATGGGGCGAAGCTTCATCGTCCAAGCCAATCATAGACCATGACAAGAATTTTGTTAGTCCGAAAGCGTCCAAGCGACACCACACTATAATGATGTTGCTTGATTACCCTCAGTGAAGTTCTCTATTTTAATTCTGTCTATTATAAACATCGAGGACTATGTTTGTTTTAAGTTTGGGGGTGTGTGTGTGGTAGTTTAAGTGAGTTATCCTTGTCTGTCTAGTCGTGTTGTGCTGTGTGGTAGTCAAATTTAAGTTTGGGGGGGTAGTACTTCGTATTTGCGTATTTATATGTTTAATTTAGTTTTTTTGTGTGATTTAAGTATGTTGTTCTTTTTATTCAAAAAAAAAAAAAATTTATTTTTAGGATGTGTCCCTTGAGCATTGTTTTAATTTGATTTGAACTATAATCCAGGGTTCTATGATAAGGGCTTGTTTGAAGAAATTCTAACTCATGAGAAGTAGACAATTGTTGCTTAGTCTTTGTGCTTATCGTTTATTGGTTATTATTTTGCTTATGCGTCTTTTCACTTTCATGCACTTACCCATGAGTATTAAGCTAGTTGTATGCTTAGAGAAGACTTTTATAACCGAATGCTTGTGGGAAAATATCTATAAACTCTAGAACTCGTTTTAAACATCACTCGAACCCAAGGTGTCCAATTTTGTTATGTTTGAATTGATTGGTCATGTGGTGGTGAGTTGAGATGGAGCGTAAAACGCACTCACTCATGGACACATGCGTAGGAGAGATAGAGCGTAAAACGCACTCTCTTATAATTGTGATTAAAAAAAAAAATTGTTTATTGCAAATTTTTGCATGGGGTTGAGGTTGAGCGTAAAACGCACTCGCCCATATGAGCGTGCTTAAGGTTGAGATGGAGCATAAAATGCACTCACCTAGAGCCCTTGATTCTCAAAATTTTTGGAATTGTGATTTGTAAAACTTTGTATTGAGTGATGTGTTAAGCATGTTGTTTTGGGGTTTATTTTGATTATTTCATAAGGTGATGTGGTTGCAAAGTTCATCCGAGCTTGGTTGGTTTAGTGCTATTGGGTACTCACACACACACGGAAGGGGCCTTAAGCAAAGTATGACTAGCTAACTGAAATTTTAGACTTGCAACACCTTGTTTGTTCTCTTGAGTTCTTTGTGTTGATGCCTTTGAGACCATTGTCGGCTTATTAATTCATTGCTCAAGTTAGGTTATATTAGAAGTTTTTGAATTGTTTAGTTTAGGTTTGTTTTGCTCGAGGACAAGCAAAGATTTAAGTTTGGGGGGTATTTGATGAGTGTATTTTATACACACACAATTTGGGTACTTTTGGCCTTGATAATTTGCAAGTCTTTAGGTATTTTATGTGGTTTTTATGTATTTTTATCTTATTTCTACATAAATTAGTTTTTAGTTATTTTTACATGTTTTATGTTGCTTTGATGCATTTTCATTATGTTTGTAGGAATTGAAATAAAGACCGCTCGGATCGTTGTTTGTATTGACTCAATGTCCGTGCCTGGACGTCTGTGCCCGAATGGTAGTATGATAAAAATTTGTGCTTGGCGACGCTCGGTGCTTAATTTGACAACATTTGGTAGTTGGGCGTGCACGGCGTCGGAAAGCGTGCACGGCGTGCGGCGTCGGACAAGCCACGAGGGCAAGCTCGTGCTTAGATATCCGTGCCCGAATGATAACACGGTGAAAATTTATGTTTGGCGATGCTCGGGGCTTAATTTGATGACATTTGGAAGTTGGGCGTGCACGGCGTTGGAAAGCGTACACGGCGTGCGGCGTCGACCAAGCCGCGGGCACGGCGTGCGGCAGACGGGGCGCCAGCGTGCGGCCCAGGCGCTGGGCGCGGGCGCATGGGCGCGGCGTGCGGGCGCGCGCTGGGCGTGCGGGCGTGTTGGCGCGCTGGGCGTGCGGGCGTGTGCGGGCGTGTGCGGCGGGCGCTGGGCGTCAGGCGCTGGGCGCGGGCGCATGGGCGCGGCGTGCGGGCGTGTTGGCACGCTGGGCGTGCGGGCGTGTGCGGGCGTGTGCGGCGGGCGCTGGGCGCGGGCGCATGGGCGCGACGTGCGGCGTTGTTGGCGCGCGCGCGGGGCCTCGGCAGCGGGCGTGGGCGTGCGGCCAGCGTGCGGCCCTGGCGTTGGGCGGGGGCGCGGGCGCTGGGGTGGGGGGGCGGGGCGCGGGCGTGCGGCGTTGGGCGTGCGGCCAGCGTGCGACCCAGGCGCTGGGCGCGGGCGCGCCAACGCCGTGCTGAGTGCGATCTGACACAGTTTTAGTGCGATCTGAGCTCCATTTTGTCCGATGTTTGCTAGGGTTTCTTGATGGAGGCTATATATAATCTCTTCTAAGCTTCATATCAGACATCTAGGGTTTGGGAGGCTAGACTAAAACATCAAAATAGAGAGAAAAAGTGCTGCAATACAAGGAAAACTCAGCAAAAACTAAAGAACTAAGAAGTGAAGCCTTGTCAAAGGGACATCTAGAGAGAGGCAGGCTACAAAATACATCAACCAACAGAGCTCAAGGCTGCAAATCAAGCTGAATCAAGCCAAAAGCCAAGGAAACTCAGTCAAGAAGAATTGCAAGGCCAAGGTGGAGAGTTAGAAACCATCAGCAACCAAAGGAACACCAGCTGAATAGCTTCAAAAGTGGTTTCATTTCTAGATTTCCATCTCCTTTGTAATTCGAATTTGACAATGTATCAATTGAAAATGATGTTTATAGTAGCTATCATGAACTAACCTTCTATTCTAAGATTGCAATGGAACCCAACACTTAATTTGAATTGAATTCTCTCTCTATTGATTTTAGTTATGCATTTGTGAATTGATTGTCATAACCCTTGCTTCTTGATTAATTGCTTGGCTCGTAATTACCGTGGGAACCTATATGAACTTGACGAACGGATTATAGGTTAAGACCTAGTTATGACAACATGCGAAAGTATAAATTGTTGTGGGTTATTAATTGGATTAAGTGACATGTGTCTCATTAATTATCTGCAATAATAGATATCTTGATAGTAGTTGGGATAGATATATACCTAATTACCGCATGCAACCTATTGAGAATCTAGTCTTAATGACTTCCGAGGTGAAAGTTGGTAATGGAAGGGAGGATTAATTAGATTTGGTGACACGTGTCTATAAATCATTTCTGAAATTAGTCTCTTGATAGTGTATAGGATAGACATATACCTATACACCGCTTAGGAAGATTCGTGATTGACCATCGACAGAGGCTCTTATGTAGTTTTGATTTCTCGGTTGTCAATTCGTATGCCATAATTGACTGAAAAGAGAGAGTTAGGAGATTCAATTGTTGTGTTGGGGGAAATGGTAATCTTAGACCCTTCTATCTTGATATTTTACCGCATTTTACTCAGTATTTGACTTGTGAACTCAACCAATCAACAAATTATCAAATCTTCATCGTTTAAATTAGATCAAATTGATATACGATTGGTACTTGGTTATTATTCGTCACAATTCCCTGTGGGTTCGACTCTTATCTTATCATATATTACTTGTGGGCCGTGTATACTTGCACGTGTGTGTTTATCGATAGCTAAATCGACCAACAATAGCAACCCCATTAACCCAATTGACAAGGAAGGCGATAAAATATGTATGGACGGAGAAGTGTGAAGAGAGCTTCCGAGAGCTTAAGAAAAGGTTGAGTGAGGTGCCAGTATTATCCTTACCGGATGATACGGGTGATTTTGTAGTTTATATCAATGTGTCACACAAGGGACTTGGATGTGTGCTCATACAGCACGGTAAAGTCATTGCGTACGTGTCATGGTAGTTGAAAGATTATGAGAGGGGATACCCTACTCATGATCTCAAATTGGCGACAGTTGTGTTTGCCTTGAAGATTTGGAAGTATTATTTGTATGGCGAGAAATGTAAGATGTATATGGACCACAAAAGTCTGAAGTATATCTTCATACAGAAGGAGTTGAATATGAGGCAGAGGAGGTGGTTAGAATTGATCAAAAACTATGATTGTGAGATTCTTTATCACCTAGGGAAGGTGAACGTAGTGGCCGACGCCTTAAGTAGGAAGGGTCGGGGGGAAGTTATCAATGTTAACGGCTCAAGATAAGCTAATAACGGAGATGGCTAAATTGGAAATATAAGTGAGGTTCCCGATAGAATTGGGAAAAAAGTTATTGACGATAGAGACTCACCCAATCTTATTGGACAGAGTAAAAGAAGCACAACTCAACGATGAGGATTGCGAGGGAATAAGACAGAGAATTTCCAAAGGGGAGGAAATTAAGTATAAATTCAATAACGAGGGAGTGATGAGATTTGAAGGAAGAATTTGGGTACCACTTCTGCCCGAGTTGCGGGAGGAGATTTTGCAAGAGGCCCATAGTTCGAGGTACTTGATTCATCCGGGAAGTACAAAGATGTATCAAGACCTCCGACTACAATTTTGGTGGTCGAACATGAAGAGAGAAGTCGCAGAGTGCGTTAGTAGGTGCCTGACTTGTCAGAGAGTCAAGGCCGAGCATCAGAGACCAAGTGGGTTGCTTTAACCCTTAGAGATTCCAGAGTGGAAATGGGAGCATATCACGATGGATTTCGTGGTAGAACTTCTAACGACGCAGAAGGGCTACGACGTTATATGGGTTATAATGGATCGTTTGACAAAATCGGTGCATTTCTTGCCGATCAGAATTAGGTTTAAATTAGACCAACTAGCTAAACTCTATGAGAAAGAAATCGTTTCTAGACATGTAGTGCCAATTTTGATTGTGTCGGACTGGGATCCGCGTTTCACTTCAAAATTTTAGAAGAGTCTATAAGAGCAATTGGGAACACAGCTGAGGTTGAGCACATCGTATCATCCTCAAACAGACGGGCAGAGCGAGCGGACGATACAGACTTTAGAAGATATGCTACGGGCATGTGTGATGGACTTTAAAGGGAATTGGGACTACCACCTACCTTTAGTTGAATTTGCTTATAATAATAGTTATCCACAAGTATAGGCATGCCGCCTTACGAAGCGTTATACGGGAGAAAATGCAGAATGCCATTGTGCTGAGATGAGGTAGGGGAACGTAAATTGTTGGGAGCGAAATTAGTGCAGCAGACTGCAGAGATCATCAAAGTGATAAGAGCGAGACTAGTCGCGGCCCAAGACAGAAGAAGTATGCAGACAAGCATCGCTAGAAGAGAGACTTCGATGTCGGTAGTTATGTATTTTTAAAGGTGTCTCCCTGGAAGGGGAAGATACGTTTTGGGAAGAAAGGGAAGCTGAGTCCGAGGTTTATAGGACCGTTTGAAGTATTGAGAAGGGTAGGAGAAGTGGCTTATGAGGTAGCCTTATCTCCTGAGTTAGAACACATCCATAACGTGTTTCACGTGTCGGTACTACGACCCTATACGCAAGACTATAAACATGTAATAGAGTATGAAACTATTCAGGTTGAGAAAAACTTAACATATGAAGAAATTCCTATTCAGATAATTGATAGGAAAGAGCAAGTCTTACGAAGTAAGACGATATATTCTGTGAGGTAGTATGAAGGAACCACAACGCCGAAGAAGCGACGTGGGAACTCGAAGATAAGATAAAAAATAATTATCCCCATCTTTTTGTTTAACCTTATGTCGTAATTCTGGGGACAGGATTCTTATAAGGGGGGAGGATGTAACGATCGCGAATCGTGGGTAGCTTTGTAATTCGAGCCTATAGATTTTATTGAATGAATTGAACTTTTATTAATATTATTCTGTGTTATGTGTTTGAAGGTTTTATAACCTATGACGTGTATGTGATAATCTTTGAGTGTTGTTATTTTATGGTATTGATTAAATTATTTAGAGGAATAACACTAAAGCACTATTCGCGCGGGTACTATTTACTCGGGCACTATTAATGCCAAAAACGTCTTTTTCGATTTTCCGACCTTTATTAATTTCGTCAAATTGTTAATGCGAAGAGTTAAGAATCCAAGTGTATGATTTATTAGAAGCCCAATTGGATTTTAATTTGAAGCCTAATTGGAATTAAATTAGAAGTTCAAGAGTGGCCTAAATTAAAGCCCAAAACCCATGGGTCAAGTCCATGACCCAAACCCACTATCCATGACCCATAACCCATGACCCGTATAGAAAATGGGTAATAGAAATCTGCAGCTGCAATTTGAAAGGAAAAGAAGTATACGGATGGGAAGAATGAGAGGAGAAAGGAATCAAAGAGGGTGGAAGCTTTTGGGGAGAAGCAACCTTGCATTTGGTCGAGGAAAGAACAACTCAGGGGAAAAGGGCATGGGGTGAGAGCCCAATTGTCCGACCTAAAACCTTGGAGGAGCAAAAACTTCAGCTTTCCCATAACATAGTGGAGGAGCTGATCATCTCAAGCACGATTGACAAGGCACATTCCCACTTCTCACTCATCCATTGAAGCTCAGTTCATCCATTCAATTATAAATACTTCCTCCCTTGCCATACATCCATTCCTTTGATTGTTTGCTTTAGTAAGATAGCTGCGACAAATTGAGAGAGAAATAAAAAAGTGAGAAAGAAGTGAGTTCACGGGTAGTTTGAGGAAGAAGAAGGATTATTGCAACAGCTGTTATTAATCCAATTAGCAACCTAGGAGAAGCTCCAAGAGGTATGCAATGAATAGCCTAACTCATTTCCATAATATTTCCAAATTTCTAGTTTCACTATGATTGCTTGTTGGAGATGTTACTGAAATTGATTGGTTGATCATGAACGTGTATGAATTTTATTAACTCTGTAGAAACCTTGTTAATGAAGGAGAATCAAAACCTATGCATAAGGAATCAAGAAATGGACTGTGATGGACATTATGGACAGTCATCTTTTCCTAATAATGTAATCACTATGTTTGAGTATATGTATTGGTTGTGTTAGATGGTTGAGCATTGTTGCTATATGCTTAGAGGTTTGTAAGAAATGATTTCAATTAGAAATCTGGACTAGACTATAATGAAACTCTACTCCAATATGAGTTTTTCTAACTCCATGACCCACCAACCATTTGTTTTAATGCCCCAAGAGAAGAATTTCTCTAAGAAATATGAGAACTAGGTCTGTGAATTAATTGATGGAAATGATTTGTTATGTTGCTCTAGCTTGAGTAATAAAAAGGCATGTCTTAAGTCATAATTAACTTGTTGTATAATAGCTAAAGACATGAAAAAGAGGAAAAGAATGAATTCGCCCCTAACTCTGAGGTTTCACTAAAAATTAGTTGGACTAGGTCTTTGGTTAGTTCCTCACTTACTCGACTGTTATAATAAAAGATTTTATAGAATTAAATGAAGACACTTTCTTCGAATCTGTGGTTTTGTGTTTAAAGTTCATGTTTTAAGCTTTCCATTAGACCTCTGAATGGTCCTAAACTTTTCTTGGGGGTGACTTAAATGAAGAAGTTATGAGCTTTTAAGTAAAATAGCAAACAACAGAGCATGAAACCGAGTTTGGGCGTAGCGGTGCTGGCTTTACGCCGGAGTTCTGCCCTTGGGCGTAATGACGCCGCCCAAAGGCAAAATTTGGGCGTAGCTACGTCGGGTCAATGTTAGGCTAGAATCAGCTTTGACCTCCTTTAGTAAAATGGGCGTAACTTTCTCATACGAACTCTGTTTTGGATGATTCAAGATGATTCAGAAAGCTAAGAAGTAGAACTACAACTTCCACTAATTAGAACCTGGGATTGAGAGTAAGACGTATTGTAATAATATAGTAATTACATTCATGTCTAGTATATTGTATGGAATGGGATGTGCCGTGGAGCACCGAACTCGGGTTTGAGGTACCAGGATTTGGAGGCTTCACACATGTCAGGTGGTGGCTATTTTCACCAAACACAATACATTGATTCTCTCATTTATCAAACAATCCCCTTGGTTGCTCCATTTGCATTCACCCGAAGCATTCTTCTCCCAAAGCCACTTCATTCTCATTCTTCTAACTTTAGTTGTTAGAGTGAGAGAGAGAGCAAAAATCTGCAGAAGATAGAGAGCTAGAGAGATAATATTGCATAGAGAGTTAGAGAAAACAAGAAGAAAAAGAAAAAAGGTTCAGGTGGAGGAGAAGAGACGAAAAAGAGGGTGCAGGAGCTCAAGGGATGAAGTAGAACTTCATTCTCATTCTTCCTACTTCAGCTGTTAGAGTGTGAGAGAGAGAGCAAAAATCTATAGAAGATGGAGAGCTAGAGAGATAATATGGCAGAGACAGTTAGAGAAAACAAGAAGAAGAAGAAAAAGGGTTCGAGTGGAGGAGAAGAGAAGAAAAAGAGGGTGTAGGAGCTCAAGAGAGGAAGTAGAACCTCCAAGCAAGCTCTAGTTCATCTTATCTAGCTTTTGAACAGATTAACAGAGGGTAATCTTTCATCCAAAACTCTTTTCCATCGATTTTGGTTTTTAAAAGAATTTCAAGAGTTTTGTGTTTGTTTCTTAAGAGCTTTTTAGCTCCACGGATGGATTTTTTAGGCGGATTTCTTCTGTTGTTGTTGTTTGCTTTTGATTGTTTCTAATATGTTGACAAGAGGACTATATAAAGTCATTAATAACATTAAAGTGTAACAAAAAAAAAATAAATCCTTACCTTTACTCAATGGAGGAAAAATAATGGGGTCTTTGAAACAAGAAACATGGACATTCGGACGCTTTTTATGAGGACTAGTTAGCTATAATCCTGCGGTTTGTTTTATATATTTGTTTTGTTTGTTGTAACATTGTAGTTCCATGGGTTAAGAAGTTAACCCAGTTGGAATGGAGTAAAAAAGAGCTAAAACGAAGTTTTGGTGGAGATTATAGTAAAATGTATCAAGAACTTGAAAAACAGAGTATGAACTTAAGTTTTGGTCAATGATTTGAGCATGTTAATGTTAATGGGTAGCTCTGTATTTTTGATATGTTGTAGCCCTGTGAATTAGGAGTCCATAAAGTCCGAAATGGACTAATTTGGACGTCTAGATTAGGACTTATGAAGATTGGAAAGAGGAAATGTCTGATTCGCGAATTGGGAAAAAGTTACAGAATGTGGGTTCTGATGAATGGCGCTACGGCGCCGCTTATAAGGCCAAATTGGGCTCTGCGGCTCTGGACACGTGTGAAGCTCTGACATGTCCGCAATGACTGTTTTGACATCCTATAGTAAAATGGGCATAACTTTCTCATACGAACTCGGATTGAGGTGATTCAGGATGATTCAGAAAGAGGAAGAGTAGACCTACAACTTTCACTTAATAAGTTTTAACATTTGAGATCGGGATCAATTTCCAAATTGGTCATTTTTAGGACTGTTTCGTGTAATTTAGAGGCTAAATCGGGAGGGGTTTGGTGTCGTCTGTCGGGCGATTGCGCGTTTGCACGTGTTAAGGCTTCTGACGAGTGATAATGATGATGGTTCTAAGTCCTAAAAACTTAAAAAATTAAATAATATATAATGATACTTAAACAATTAACCGTTTAAGTATTTAGACAATTTCGATGGATCAGCGTGCTAAGGCGATACGCAAAATGCATATCTCTTGGGGCGTTAATCGAAGGTAGATAAGTTTTTCGGCTGTATGGGCGTGCAAGCCTCGTAAATGCCGTAAAAAGTGTGTAAAACCTTCTTCTATATATTTTACTTCTAATAAGAATGAAACATTATGGAGTGTTGTAACCCAATGTGATGAGCATGCTAAGCACATGCAAATAATTAGGCGAATTAGGCGTTTCTGGCCGTTGGGTTGTGACAGTGGTAAAACGTCGAAGAACATCCGTGGAACATTATTTCTGTGTCCACCTTGTGAACTTAAATAAGTATTTCGATTCAAATGAATATTAACAATTATAAGATAATAGAATGAGGTTATTATAAACTAATAAGGATTGATGAATGATGAGGGTCGTAACGTTTTTATAAACAAAACGCGTACGCGCGAGAAATATTTTATGAGTTTAATTCTCCGCGTTAATTGTCTATAATGGCCTGTGAACAATATGAGATAAGCAATTAATTATAATTGTGCAACCAATATATGAAGGCCTTTTTAGTGGCTAATTGCTATTTTTCTTGTTAAATAAATTGTGTAGGATTATTTGAAAGACGTAAGCCATCAATAATGTTGGCGAGGAGACGACCTTAAGGGCAAGTTCTTTCACGTAACTTGTTAACTTGTTTATAAATTGTATTTCGATGTACATGAGATTGATTGCTAAATCTTTTTATCTATTATGTTGAATTATATGGCCAGAGAATGATTAAAAGTGTGCACGTTGTGCGAATTATGTGATATTAACGTTGTTCTTACTGTGAAACTTGGAATATTGTAAATATGCAGTATGGGATATATGATGCAAATGAAACTTGCATGTATAAGAGATGTATGAATGCATATATAGATGTATTGCATATAGAATTTATGATGTATGAGTAAAGCTGCCATAGTATGAGAATCATGGTGCATGAATAAAATGCAAAGATCTTAGGTGTTACGTGAAGCATGACAATGGGAAAACTGTTAGTTTTTCTTGTTGAGATCGTCGGCTCATACTTGCAAAAATAAAACTTTTACAAATTCTAGATGCAACAAATTCTTTTGATAGCGTTGTTGATTAAGGAACTTAGAGGTTGTCAGGGAAAAAGCAGGTAATAGTTGCGTTTATTTCCTCATTATAGTTATTTGGCCGTAATAACGGTGTACGATGTATGTGAATTAGATTATGTAAACTTCGAGTTAAAAAAATGGAGGTTATCCATTATAGTAGTTAAGATGCGATTTTGTAATTTACTTGTTCAGTAAACTAGAAGGATAATGATGTTGTATAAAGGTCATTATATAACGAATGTTTAGTTATTGAATAACTTTGTGAATATTCAGGGATTGAATAAAGTCAGACTCTGAACCTTGCGTTCACATAGGAGATATTGTAAAGGATCATGGTATTTATTCAACCTTGATCATAAGTGTAGAATTTAAAGGTTACAAAATCTGGAAGTGTAATAAATAGTGTAGTGGTAACTTTTAATACTTATTGTTGTAAAGTACTGTTATGTACAACATGAATAGAATTAAATTTGTAATGATTATTAAATGATGTATTAGTTAAAGTATTCGTACCTGGGATTAGATGGGAACATGTTGTAATAATCTTGTAATTACATTCATGTAGTAAGATTATGTTGTATGGGTAGTACCCGTGATGCACCAGACCCGAGGTTAAGGTAAACCGGATTTGGGGGCGCCACACAATATGGTAATTTATAGAATTATAATATATATTATAATTATTGGAAATAATTTATAAGAAGGGAAAAAGGAAATGAGCAAATATATATTATATATATTTGTTTTGATCAAAAAATAAATTGTGGAGTAGTAGTTTATTTGAATATATTATTATATATCTATCATTTAAAATAAATGTGGAAAATATGCATTTATTTGAAAATTTATATTTAATATTTAATTACACTATTAAATAAGTTATCTTGAATTAGCTACAAAATGGAATGAGGAAGTTAATTCACTAATTGAAATTTTGTGGTTAAAAATGTTTATTTTATTTAATTAATTAATTAAATTTATTTAATTAATAATGATAGTTATATTTATGTTATAATAATTATTTATAACATGAATAATAGAATAATAAATATTATGTTAAATGGATGTACATTAGAATATAAGGTCCAATATAGATTATATATATGTACCGGTATTTAAGTGTATGAATTTAAAGTTTATAATGTGAGTAAAGGATAAAAAATATATTGACTTATATATTTCCATATATAATTAATTAAAATTGTTTGAAGACAATTTATGGAAGGGAATGAGAATGAATAGTTTTAATTATACAAAATTAGTTTGTTATATATTAAATTAAACCAATTTAAAATAGTAAATTGAATATTAATTATTTTAATTGGTTCTGCTATCTTAAATAAGTGAATTAAAATAATTAATTGAATATTAATTATTTTAATATAGTTGGTTTGTAACATTAAATGTGTATTTTTATTTTAATGTATTAATTCCATATTATTATTGGAAGGATTAAGTAATTTTAATTACATTAATTGGAATATATATGGGAACGAATATATTATTCATAATTCATAATATATGTGATATATTGGAAAATGCATAACATGGAGGTATTGGGTGTATTGTAAGCATAATAAGATATATGTTATGCAGGAAAGATATAAGGTATATATGATGTAGCATTATGTTATAAGCATTATGACATGTATGCTAGATGATTAATACCAACTAAATATACTGATAATACGGGTTCAAAGGCGAAACCATGCATGAGTGGTGGGGAATTAAAATATTATTATATACAAAACCCATATAAAGTACTGGGCATAAGAAATTAGTAAGTGCTGAGTCATTAGTGAAAAAGTAGGAGCTGGAGTATTTTAAGCCTTTAGAAGGCCACTAAGCATGAATATACACAACTTGGTCTGATGAATTAGAAGAGCTGCAAGCTCAATTTCTCTCATTGTCCATTCCTGTTTCGTTTCTCTTCCTCTCTAAATGGACCACACTCGCATAACTTTCAAGGATACCAATACCATTACATTCATTAAGAATTGGAGTAATAAACTCAACTAGAAGGAGAATTAGCTCAAGAACAGTCTAAAGAAGGAATTGAACTCAATGCATTATAAGCTTAGAGTAAGATCACAGTTAAAATAAGAGGAATTCGCGAAACGCGTAGGTAAGCAGTGTAGTTGTAATCAATGCGACAAGGGAAAGTCTTTTCTACGGTTCCTATGTGCTTATATTGAAACTAAGGACTGACCTGATTATATGGAAATTTGCATTATTAATGCTTATAGTCCGAATTCAATGAAAGGGTCCTACTTATGACTAAAAAAACGGATTGAGTTTTGGAAACTCAGATCTTGACGGTGGATATATGTTATGCTAAAATAATATAAATCATATTGTTGAAGCGTTATAATGCATGGCTCAAAATATGAGTTATGAATCTGACCATTCGAAATTATGTGCTATGTGATGCAGCATGAAAACTGTTAAGATATTTTGGGCTAGGGAACTATCGGGAGCTCAGTCTTGCAAAAAATAAAATTTTATTGCAGGTAAATGTTTTATGCGACCGCGATTTCTTTGCTGGTTTTCGGATGATAAAGATTTAAAACATATTCGCAAAAACTATTTTTCTTTAGTTAAATATTGTGATTACATTTTATTGACAGTTTGTAGGTGTGTATGGTAAAATGCAAGTGTTGGATAAATAACTTGGAATTTTATCCACATCATATAAAGGATGTTGTTATTGAGATTTGGACAATTTCTTATTCAATAACTCTTGATTAATAAAATGAATCATTTTTAAATGAATATAATTATGGAAACAAGAAAAATCGTAAAGGTTTGCGAATTTTAGGGAAGACGAAAAGGAAAAAAAGAAAAAGAAAAGTTTTAATTTATTCGTATTTTTCAGCTGTTTATTTCATCTAGCTATGAAGTAAAGCTTGCGCCTCAAGAAATAGTTAATGCGTACATGCAAGCCAAAGGGTCCGGGATTAAGTTTAGACCCGGATTTTTGGGGGCGGCGATACGGTTCAAGATTCAAGCCATCTCTAAATTATGGAAACAGAATTCTTTAAGGTAATCACATTAGGTACCAGGTTGTTAATTATTAAAAGGAAAAATTGGAAAAAAAAAAAAAAAAAAAAAAAAAAAAAAAAAAAAAAAATCAATGTTTTTTGAATATTGAGACTACCAAAAGTGCCCTATCAATAAAAAAAAACGGTAGAAACAATTGTTTGTTGTTATGCTTTTTTTAAAATTAATGATATACGATATTTTTTCCCTTCAAGTTTATCCAACTAAGTAATTTCAAAATAGTTATTCAAATGTTGTCCAAAAATAAACACTCCTCCATATAAGGTTACTTACACTTATTATAATTTTTGTTCTTTTGGATTGACTTTTTGTTCGTATGTAGACATCCCAAAATTTTGGACACTTAGTCATAATACTAACCCTGGCAGGAGTGGGCAGAAGAATCGTCCATTGAACCACAGCCTACGACGAGCGAAAGGTATGGGCGAATGAAGTAGCGAACCAAACTCAGGCCTACCATCAGCAAAACACGAATTTTGCAAATCATGAAACCGACGTCGACAACAAGGCCGTCCGAATGAAGCATTCCCAAGGATGTGGTCACAGTCTACCCAGGAAATTCCCTGGACCTGACAAAAATACAGGTATCCCTCGTCGGCGGAAGGGGGAAAACCCGACGTCAACGACACAACAAAGAAACCGAAGGTGCGAGCCAGGGGGGAAAACATCGAGGGAGGGAGAAAGTCAGCCCACCCGAGCCGGCAGGGACATATTGATCTGGACGGCCAAGATTGATCTAAAATAACTTGAAAGTGGCGCGGACGGAGCGATCATGAGACGGGCCTGAAGTGCGCGGCGGGCGCGGAATAAACCCGAGGCTCAATGCCGCAGAATTCAATCCTTGCGGCCAAGTCCGCAGAGATCAATCCCTGCGGGGTTAACCTCTAGAATGGCTTATATATATCAGTACCAACGTTTACCTTCATAAGACCAAACATGCGAGAACAGACAGTAGCATTGGGGCAAGAAAAAAAGAAGGCGCAAAAACATAGCAGCAAAAAAGGAGGCTCGGGGAGAAGAAGGATAAAAAAAGAGGGTAAAAAAGGAAGAGGGAACGAATTAAACTACTTTTGATTAGACATTGTACATTAAACATACCCAACTTCACCTATACACTATTCAATATAACGCCAATTTTAGAACGCATTCGTGTATCATTTTGCAAGGAGTGAAAAAACCTTCTTTTATTTCACGCATATTCTTTGTTATTATCATTTCTTGGACTAATCTTCTTGGTCAATTGGGTTATGACTGGAAATGGTAGATCTTTTCTTGTATAAGCCCATGGTACTGATGGGATCCATGGATTGAGGACTATTAGTGAGGGTTCCAAATGGAACGAAATTCTTCCTAATGGCCCGATGATATCCATTTGGCGATTTTAGCTTGTTTAATTTTTGTAGTATCCATTCCGTAGGTGTGTATAAATTGTGGATGTGAGCCTAGGAAAGCGACCCCGTGGTCCAAATCCGATGATGGACGTCTTTTGATGTAAATAGTAAGAAGGATGTAGTTTTCATTGTACATATGTAATCGTCGGGCCTTAAAACGACGCCAAGGCGAGAATCGTGTTTAAGGCCCCCGTAATAGTGAAGTATGTGCTTGTGGGCATTTGGGGTTATTTTGATGGCTTACATGCCCATGAATAACCCCAACGCATTTTAATGCTTGATTTGATTTATGACACGAAATTGATTTCAAAGTTAAATGATGAGATTTTCATAAAATCAATCAAATTAGGTTATTAGCATCACGAGGCGTAAAAGTTGAAAGTGCAAATGAATGTTGATTCCTCTTTAAACGAGAAGGCAAAGAAAAATTATTTTCCAAAACATCACACAAAATGATTTTATAAATAAATGACGTTTTATTAAACCGTTGTGCATAGGGTTAAAGAGATCCTAGAAATTGCCGTCATTCTGTGAAAGCAACGTATAGATCTCGATTCCTATTTTGACGAAGGTTTAAAACTCTTGTTTTGCCAAAACAACACCTAATGAAAACCTTGCAGTTTTGACAATTAAAATCAAACATTCCTAATAAAGAATAAAGCTTTCTCGTAGAAGCCGAAGGACATTCCAAAGCACTCTCAAAGCACGACTTTCCCTCAAAATCCAAACGATTCTTTCATACAAACTCATCACAACATTCACATAGGCACACACACACACACACACACACACGCACGCATACACATTTTAAGAATTAAAAGGATAAGAAAAGCATCGAGATTGCGATAACCGTGTTTCACGGAAGTCGGGGGGTGCCTAACACCTTCCCCCCGCTTAAGCAAGCCCCCGAACTCTATGAATCTCGGTTTCGCAGACCAATTAATTCGGAGTCACATATGAGCCAGCGATTTACGAAAACGAAACTCGGATGAGTTGGTACATCCATTTCAAATATACCAACTGGCGACTCTGGTTAATTGGCTCATCATAAAAAACGATCTTTCAAAACCCCGTCGACATCAATGCCGACCTTTTCCAAAAATCATTCAATCAAAAGGCTAAAGATTGGAAAAGACGAAAAACCGGCGTCGACAGCTGGCGACTCTGCTGGGGAGCATTAGAGGGCTTAAGCCGCTTTCAAATCTTGATGCTATCTTATCCTTTAAAATTCATGAATGTGTATGTGCGTGCAACATTTTGACCTGTTTTACTTGTTGTTGTGTGAATGTGTGCTTTTGTCCAATAAATGATTAAATTGAATGGAATGGCTTTACTTTAAAGAAATCATTTGCATACGGTGAGGACGATGAATGTGAATGTATGTTGAGAGTGTACCTCCTCCTGAGGCGAACCTGTCGGTTGCTTATTACTGGACTCGAAGGGGCTGCTCCCCGGAGATGGCTCAAGAAACGCACCACCCAAATCCACTCCAATCGAAAGGACTCAGACGAGTAGATTGCGAAGATTTGGGGACCTTCATGCCGAAAAGCCCGCGAGAATAACCCTAGGGTAGGTCAGCCTCTGATAAACCTAACGAAAGGGAAGCTTCTTCATGCACTTTTATCGTTCAGTCAAATAAATGAATGTCATGTAAATGGCATACAACTGCCATACCGTCATCATCGTAATAAACATGTCCTGTATCATGTGATTACATCACCTGCACATATAAAGAGAATACTGACATGGTTTTGCAGGAAGGCCATCCATACCACATACCAAGGTTTTCTAAAACTTCTAAATACTATCCTGTCATCAAACACTGACCTTGTTTTGAAGGATAAGATTAGAGAACCGTGAAGGCATGGCCTAACGATCACAAAGAACCCGGAGTAGGGGCATATTCGACCACCAAAAAAAAATGAATAATAATCAGGCATCAGTGTTGACATGCATCTGCCAACTTGTAACTGGCACAGTACTAAACTACGGCCCTTGTTTGTTTTGTGAGATTGCCCCTAGGACCCAAACAGAGAAGGGGGGCCGTAAAATCCATACTCCACCCATCCAAATGGCAGAAGCCGGTAACCATGAAATTACAGTTCTGCCACTCCAACAATACGGCCAAATACGAGGGATGCATCCTAGGACTGAGATTAGCCCTGGGAATTGCGATACAGACTTGTCCGGCCTATGAGGATCAGATCGGAGAGATCTCCCATAGTGACGCCCCTCCTAAATGGGCTTGGTATCAAAACATTAAAGAGTTCCTCCAAGACAGCTCCTCTCCCGAAAATGCAGATCTGACCGAGGAAAGAGAATCCAAAGATGGGCAATGAAATTCTCCCTAAGCGGAGACGATTTGCATAAATGGGACCTAGCTATGGGACTGCTGAGATATCTGGAAGCCGAAGAAGCCCACTGATTAATGAACGAAGTACATGGCGATGTGTGCGGAGCCCATATGAGCGGAACATTTTTGGCAAAGAAAATCATGTGAACGGGTCACTACTGGCTAACCATGAAAACTGACTACGATACTCATGTCAAGAAATGCCATCAATGCCAGATCCATGCCAATGCGGTCCATGCACCTCCTAATGAGCTCCATTGCTTGACCTCACCGTGGCCAGTTGGACCGTGCAGCAGGTGATATCCAGGAAGGGGTAAATCCAGGAGTATGGCAGTGAATCCCGACCAGTAGAAGATCAATGGGTTTTAAAATTCTGAGTTTTATTTCAAATCCCTGCATGCTCATTTCATTTTGTCATGTTATCCAAAAGAAGATCATGTGCTGAAAGGTTTTATATATATGACAAGCATTTTTGTTTTATGTCAGGTACCCCGATTTGAGGTATTCTATCCTGACAAGAAATAGGCCAAATTTGAAGGAGGATCACGATTTTGATATAGAGCTAGATTTCGATCTAATGGGGATCGAGCAGGACGAGACAGATATCGACAATACGCCTGGCGAGATCAAAGGATGGGTCGAAGGTAAACCCAAACCTGACTTAGACCAAAACCTTCGCCATCAAACATCAGAACCCTGACGGTCACAAAGAACCCGGAGTAGGGGCAAATTCGGAAAAAAAAAAAAAAAATTTTTCTCAAAAATCAAAAATCCCCCAAACCTTTCAACAAGTCAAAGGACCGGATCTTCCGTTAGCCCAGCGAGATACCGATGCAACCAGTACGAGGGAGATCACAAGAAAAGCAACTTAACACTGGGGCATTTGTCAACTACCCAGGAAATGATGACGTGCAAATTGACACCCATGCAACAATCCCATCAACATGCACCATCATCATCTAATGCTACCTCATGTCAATTCAATCTTCAACGGTACGATCATCTGGCATTTGTCAAGCATAGTTTTCCCGGGATACAATGACCCGCGTGAAAGGGGATTTTATTTGACTTGATAGGAATCAGATTAATTCTGACAAGCAACTGTGGAGCAAGATCGTGAGTATGATTAGACGAAGAAGGCTATTCAACCTTTTGATCGGGTACAAAGCCTTAATTCAAAGCAACGTTTGCGACAGAATCGACCTCATGTGACAGCCTTCACTTTGCATTTGCACAAACTTTCAGTTGTGGGGTATAAAACTATGACAATGTTGATGGCAATTAACACGTAGTCAGCTAATATCAAGAAGTCAGACGATAAATGATTATCAAGCTAATGTCTCGAATCGTGGCCTGGGTTATTCGAGTAATTAAGCCCGAGGGGTGTCTCTACACCTGGTGCCCTAAAGCCATCTGGTTTGGGGAGTCGCTGTGCCCCAACACTCGTTACATGGGTAAACTCAGAGCCTAAGAAAACGAGCATTACAAATAGAGGAGGCCCGAGCAGATTCGAATCTGTGACATGGGCTTACTCGAGTAATTAAAGCCTAAGGGGTGTCTCTGCATCTGGTGCCTTAAAGTCGTCTGGTTTGGGAGTCACCGGGCCTAAACACTCGCTACATGGGTAAACTCAAGCCTAAGAAAACAAATCTTGCGCAAGGTCAAGCAAAGAATGAATGGGGGCAAGACCACCAGCTTGGTCTCGAACCGTGGCCTTTGTTACTCGAGTAAATAAACCCGAAGGGGTGCCTTGTACACTTAATGCCACCAAAACCGAACTGGTTTGGGGAGTCCCCCCATGGGTCCAAAACTCGTTATTTGGGTAACTTTGAATAGCCTAAGAAAACGAGACAAGTGAAGTGGGCTAATAAAGAGAAAAGATAAAACGAAAAAAAAAAAAAAAAAAACTCTCGGCCTTAAACAAGAAGTCATGAAAGACAAACCCCTACTGAATGCTGCATCGCACAGTGCATTTGTCATATGACGTCAATCCTGCTAAGGACGTTGTCGAGAATGGAGACAGAATACTTCTAACGAGGGAAGGTAGTTCTTTTGAATCCGACCTTACTCACGTACAATGACCATGAATGCTTGAAGGTTTTCTTACGATTTCATAACTCGTTAAATATAAAATCATCAACTCACGAGGGATCGAAAATAACTTCCAATCTAGTACATTCACGGTTCGCAACTCGCTAGATTGTGCGATCAACAGATATTCAGTTTCATATGCTTTAACTGCATTTTTGTCGAGATTATAATATCTTTGTGTTGAACTAACACTAACGGCCCGAACCTTCAAGTTTTGGCATTTGTTAGTCATCTGATATGCAGGATCTTACAGAGCTGTGGATAACTCAGCACGGTCAATATCGCGAGTTTTCGATAGAAATTCTTAGTAACAACACGCGTCAAGGCTGGGGCAGTTAAGAATCGTGAAATGGAAGGAAGCTGAGGCTGCACAGAACTTCTCATCATTGGGCTTCTCCCCAATCCTGACTATCATTGCCTCGACATCCAAATGATCCACGGGCATGAGCATATACAAGGATGATATAATGCGGGACAACAGCATATCGGCCATCAGAAATGATCAAAAGGCCAAAGAGCCCAACATAGCTGTCGATCATCACAGAGAGCGAAACAGACTGCCTCAACTCGATGAAATGAAGACGACCAAGAACAGGCAGACTACCAAACCAATGTTGAAGTCTAGGGACTACACTTCACAACGAGGCGTGATCCAATCAAATGTTGGCAAACAACGACGACTGTCGAATCGTATCATTTGACTGAATAGGGGTCATCTCTATCTAAACATATGTTGTGCACATGCATCTGTCCATAACATATCTGCCAGATTATGCATAACATCTTTTTCATGCATGCAGGTACGATCAAAATGAAAATCTTCAGGAAAGTACAAACACGTCGCTTTCAACCTCACAAATGATCAGAGTGATGGCTTTTGCGGCATGGTACGTGGACGATGTTGGTGGGAGATCCAGGGCATGAAGCCGATCACACATCCCATTTCAAAAAAAAAAAAAATCAATCAAAACCAATCAATGACCCCGGGGAAGGGCTGGTATCCAACCAATCAATGACCCCTGGGAAGGGCTGGTATCCAACCAATCAAAGACCCCTGGGAAGGGCTGGTATCCAAACAATCAGTGACCCCTGGGAAGGGCTGGTATCCAAACAAGAAGTGAACCTGGGAAGGCATCCAAGCAAACCATAACAAGGTGGTGAGCAAACCTGGGAAGGCATCCAAGCAAACCACAACAAGGTGGTGAGCAAACCTGGGAAGGCATCCAAGCAAACCACAACAAGTTGGTGAGCAAACCTGGGAAGGCATCCAAGCAAACCACAAAAAGGTGGTGAGCAAACCTGGGAAGGCATCCAAGCAAACCACAACAAGGGGGTGAGCAAACCTGGGAAGGCATCCAAGCAAACCACAACAAGCTGGTGAGCAAACCTTGGAAGGCATCCAAGCAAACCACAACAAGGTGGTGAGCAAAACTTGGGAAGACATCCAAGCAAACCACAACAAGGTGGTGAGCAAACCTGGGAAGGCATCCAAGCAAACCACAACAAGGTGGTGAGCACCCTGGGAAGGGCTGAGATCCAAAACCGCTAACACCCTGGGAAGGGCTGAGATCCAAACCATTAACACCCTGGGAAGGGCTGAGATCCAAACCACTAACCCCTGGGAAGGGCTGGTATCCAAACAATCAATGACCCTGGGAAGGGCTGGTATCCAAGCAAGAAATAACCCTGGGAAGGCATCCAAGTGAACCACAACAAGGTGGTGAACAACCCTTGGGAGGGGCCGATATCCAAAAAGTGAGCGATCCCTGGGAAGGGCTGAGATCCAAGCAAACCCCGACAAAATGATGACATCTGTAGAACAGTATCAAAAGACTGTATAGGGGTCATTTTTTCATCAAATTTACATGTTGTGTCACATGCATTGAATAGATGATAACTCTGTATATGATCCATGCAGGTTAGGTGACAAGGTCCTACCCTATCAGAGTCAAAAGCGATGCCTGCCCAAGAACGATGTACGAGGACGAACTCCAAGGATGCCTTTCAAGCTAGTCAGGAGAATAACTTCCTTTGATGACAATGCGATGGAATAGGGTGATTACGAGATGGGTGACCGGCGACGATACCCGGCCCCGACAAGACAATCGACCGACGACGATACCCGGCGGTTACGAGATGGGTGACTGGCGACGAAACCCGGCCCCGACAAGACGATCGACCGGCGACGATAACCGACGATTACGAGATGGGTGACCGGCGACGATACCCGGCCCGAACAAGACAATCGACCGGCGACGATACCCGGCGGTTACGAGATGGGTGACCGGCGACGAAACTCGGCCCCGACAAGACGATCGACCGGCGACGATAACCGGCGATTACGAGATGGGTGACCGGCGACGATACCTGGCCCCGACAAGATAATCGACCGGCGATGATACCCGGCGGTTACGAGATGGGTGACCGGCGACGATACCCGGCCCCGACAAGACAATCGACCGGCGACGATACCCGGCGGTTACGAGATGGGTGACCGGCGACAAAACCCGACCCGGACAAGACGATCGACCGACGACGATAACCGGCGATTACGAGATGGGTGACCGACGACGATACCCGGCCCCGACAAGACAATCGACCGGCAACGATACCCGGCGGTTACGAGATGGGTGACCGGCGACGATACCCGGCCCCGACAAGACAATCGACCGACGACGATACTCGGCGGTTACGAGATGGGTGACCGACGACGATACCCAGCCCCGATAAGACAATCGACCGGCGACGATACCCGGCGGTTACGAGATGGGTGACCGGCGACGATACCCGGCCCCGACAAGACAATAGACCGGCGACGATACCCGGCGGTTACGAGATGGGTGACCAGCGATGATACCCGGCCCCGACTGGACGATCGACCAGCGACGATAACCGGCGATTACGAGATGGGTGACCGGCGACGAAACCCGGCCCCGACAAGACGATCGACCGGCGATTACGAGATGGGTGACCGACGACGAAACCCGGCCCCGACAAGACGATCGACCGGCGACGAAACCCGGCGATTACGAGATGGGTGACCGGATACGAGACCCGGCTCCGACGAGACGATCGACCGGCGACGAGACCCGGCGATTACGAGATGGGTGACCGGATACAAGACCCGGCCCCGACAAGACGATCATCCGCATTGACACCCTTTTACGAATGTTTTGCATGCTTTACATCTTGCATCGCATCATAAGTTGTATGTGTTGCATCATTATGTATGTATGTCATTTTGTGCACTGTCATTCATGCATCGGGTGTCTAATTCTTTATCCTGTTCATTTCATTTAACATTTCATAAACATGATAAAGAGGGGCAACTGTAGACACCCAAATTTTGCACTTAGTATACTAACCCTGGCAGGAGGGCAGAATCGTCCATTGAACCAGCCTACGAGAGCGAAGGATGGGCGCAAGTGCGAACACTCGGCCCCATCGCAACGATTTGCAAATCAGAACCGACGTGACAACAAGGCCGTCCGAAATGAGCATTCCCGAAGGATGTGGCACGTCTCCCAGTAATTCCTGGACTGCAAAATACAGGTCTGTCGGCGAAAACCGACGTCACGACACAAGAACCGAGGTGCGGCCCAAAAATCGAGAAAGTCAGCCCACCTAGCCGCGGATTGATCTGCGGCCAATGATTAAAATAATTGAAGTGCGCGGCGGGCGACTGAGCGGCTGAAGTGCGCGGCGGGCGCGGAGAAACCGAGGCCAGCCGCAGATCAATCTGCGGCTGCCTCTAGATGGCTTTATCAGTCCAGTTCTTCATCCAGCAGACAGACAGTAGCATTGGGGAAGAAAAAAAGAAGGGAAAAACAGCAGCAAAAGAGCTCGGGAAAGGATAGAAAAGAGGGAAAAAAGAGAGGAATTAAACTCTTTTGATTAGATTGTATAACATACAACTCCTACACTATTCAATATACGAATTTTAGACGCATCGTGGTGTCATTTGCAAGGTGAAAAACCTTCTTTTATAGCATTTTTGTTATATCATTTTGTTAATCTTCTTGTCAATTGGGTTATGTGAAATGTAGTTTTTCTTGTATATTGTTGTGGATCCATGGATTGAGGACTATTAGTGAGGGTTCCAAATGGAACGAAATTCTTCCTAATGGCCCGATGATATCCATTTGGCGATTTTAGCTTGTTTAATTTTTGTAGTATCCATTCCGTAGGTGTGTATAAATTGTGGATGTGAGCCTAGGAAAGCGACCCCGTGGTCCAAATCCGATGATGGACGTCTTTTGATGTAAATAGTAAGAAGGATGTAGTTTTCATTGTACATATGTAATCGTCGGACCTTAAAACGACGCCAAGGCGAGAATCGTGTTTAAGGCCCCCGTAATAGTGAAATATGTGCTTGTGGGCGTTTGGGGTTATTTTGATGGCTTACATGCCCATGAATAACCCCAACGCGTTTTAATGCTTGATTTGATTTATGACACGAAATTGATTTCAAAGTTAAATGATGAGATTTTCATAAAATCAATCAAATTAGGTTATTAGCATCACGAGGCGTAAAAGTTGAAAGTGCAAATGAATGTTGATTCCTCTTTAAACGAGAAGGCAAAGAAAAATTGTTTTCCAAAACATCACACAAAAATGATTTTATAAATAAATGACGTTTTATTAAACCGTTGTGCATAGGGTTAAAGAGATCCTAGAAATTGCCGTCATTCTGTGGAAAGCAACGTATAGATCTCGATTCCTATTTTGACGAAGGTTTTAAAACTCTTGTTTTGCCAAAAACACACCTAATGAAAATCTTGACAGTTTTGGACAATTAAAAATCAAACCTTCCTAATAAAGAATAAAGCTTTCTCGTAGAAGCCGAAGGACATTCCAAAGCACTCTCAAAGCACGACTTTCCCTCAAAATCCAAACGATTCTTTCATACAAACTCATCACAACATTCACATAGGCACACACACACACACGCGCACGCATACACATTTTAAGAATTAAAAGGATAGGAAAAGCATCGAGATTGCGGTAACCGTGTTTCACGGAAGTCGGGGGGTGCCTAACACCTTCCCCCCGCTTAAGCAAGCCCCCAAACTCTATGAATCTCGGTTTCGCAGACCAATTAATTCGGAGTCACATATGAGCCAGCGATTTACGAAAACGAAACTCGGATGAGTTGGTACATCCATTTCAAATATACCAACTGGCGACTCTGGTTAATTGGCTCATCATAAAAAACGATCTTTCAAAACCCCGTCGACATCAATGCCGACCTTTTCCAAAAATCATTCAATCAAAAGGCTAAAGATTGGAAAAGATGAAAAACCGGCGTCGACATTCGTTATTTTGTTTCACATGCTAACCATGCAATTTGTTAATGAATTTATGTGACAATTCGAGATTTTAGAAAATAATAAAACAAGAATTTATTAAATAAAAATTTAATGGAGGTACATTAGAAATATAAGATAAGATGCAATGTATGAAATATGTGTATCTGTATCAAATTAGTAAATTTATTCATGCTTGAATATATTAAATTATATATATATTTAATGAATATAACTAAATTGTTGAAAACAACTTATGGAATGAAAGAGATGACTAAATTATACAGAATTAATTGTAAATAAGTAAATTTAAATAATTAATTGAATATTAATGATTTAAATCTAGTTGGTTCGTTCCACTAAATCTATTATGTAATTTAATTTTTATTAGAAAAGATTTCTGGTGTAATATTTAATATGGATTATGTATATATAGTATACAAAATTTATTACGCGATAAGGAGGGGGGAAGGGGGGAGGTAACATATATTATATGTAATATATGTTATGTATAAATATAATATTACATAGGATATATGTATTTAGAGGATATAAAATATGAGTAACCTCCAAGGAAAACAACTCAGCCAAACAAATTCGTGAGGAGCAGGAATTATTTGTGTAGAGCAAGAAACTAATGTGGGAAGCAATAAATTGGAATGGTAAGCAAGAATGGGCTTGGAGAGCAAGAAAATTTCGTAGCAATCAAGGGATAAGAGTGGGAATCAAGGAAATTGAACCTATAAAGCTATCCCAACCCTCTTTCTTCTCCCTCCTCCCGGTCGAACCCCATCTCCCCTGCCCAACCTCTGCCAAAGTTCTCCCCTCCCAAGTCCAAATTCCATCCGTTTCTATACATCTGATTAGAGGATTAAAGTATTCAAGTGATTGAATTGCATCCAATTTTGGTAATCAAGCGAACAATAAGGTATATATTAACTAGTATTATCTTTTTATAAAGTTACATGATAAATTGAATAAATTAGTTGGTATGAATGTGAATCAACTATGCAATAGCTAGGAATGGAACATAAATGTATAGAAATAGAGTTTCTAATGTATTGCATGCTTTAGAAACTAAAGAAATTGAAATTTGAGTATAGTTGGTTAGTTATTATGAAAACTAGTTTGTTAGTTAACTTATGTATAAGTTTTGTTATGCAAGTTGATTGATTTAGAGACATAGAGTTTAGTTTAAATCCCATGATAACAGCCCACAAATATGTGGCACGCGAAATGTTTGTAAAATGGCCTAAGAGGGCCAATTCGGCTAAAAACGCATAACTTAGCGGAACCGAAACCTAATATAGGTACGTATATCCTAAATAAAGATAATTTAAGAGCCTCGTGGTGGTAGACCATGTCGAAACACGTTTTATCAAAAAATAAAAACTTGAAAAGTTAGTGTGCACGCCCATTTTTGATGCGCTATTCGGACGGATTATCGGACCCAAAATGGGTGACTATAATTTTCTAAAAATATTATGGTATGACATGTATAACATATTTAAAAATGAGAGCAATCCGATATACGAGCTAAAAGTTAAAATTTTGCAAAGTACCTACGTGAGGAAGAGCGTTGGCTGCCCAGCAGTAGCAGCCACATGGCTGTGCTGTGTGGCAGTCCAGCTGCCCCTTTTTGGCACGCTTTAGGCTCGCTTCAAATGTCCGAAACACATGTTTTATATTTACTAAAAATAGGTGGATATACCACCTATAACATATCCAAAGTTGGTTGTGATCGGACTTACGAGCTAGAAATTAAAATTTTACAAAACGGCTAGGTGGGAGAGGCGCGAGCTGACCCCTGCTGTAGGCAGCAGCAGTAGGCGCACCCGCTCTGTGTTGGCTACGCTGCAGCAGTCTATCTAGGGCTTGTTCGGCATCATCTTTGGCTCGCGTAAATTATCCGATTTATGCAGTTTGTATTTTTTTTAAAATAGGTGGGTATACCACCTATAACATATCCAAAATTCAATGAGATCGAACTAGTAGTTTGAGAATTAGAAATTTGGAAAGTGGGCGTCTTGGGATAGGTAGGCTGCAAAACAGTGTGGCTGGGCTGGCTAGGCCTGGCAACCAGCACGCAGCAGCAATAGTAACAGTAGCAGCAACTAGACTATGCCTAGTTGTGGGCTGCTGTGATTTTTAGCGATAAGTTCGTATTGGTTTTCACAATTTAGCTTATGAAAATAAATCAATATGCACATATAATATAATATAGTAACTATATAACATATAAATTCGTTCGAAACGAAAAAAAAACTATGAATGCGTTATGAAACCTCAAGTTTATGTATGGAATAGGAAGCGTCCGTATAGTATACCACGGATAGCCACAGATAGTGTATAAGCTAAAAATATAATAGCTTTATATTTCAAAAGCCATTTTGAAACATTTTGAATCTAAAACTATTATATTAAATAAAAGTTTCAAAAGAATTCTAAAAGAAAGATAAACTACAACTATGTAAAAAAAAGCACGATTACACTATATAACCTCGAGTTTACATATAAAGGTATGGGATGACCGTGTAATAAGTTATAAATGATTTATAAATTAAAAACATAACGTATTAATTTTCTAAGGCCATGTCAAAGCCTTTTTGAGCGAAACATGATTATAACAAGCAAAAGTTTCAGATATTCTAAATGAACGCGAAAGGTTTTAATTTAAGGTGAAAACAAAGGTTATTAGTTAATGTAAAATAAAGAATGTGGCCCATGTGTACATGTTATGTAATATGAATATGTGCATTGATTGCATAGCTAATATGTGTGTATGTGTGAACGTAATCATGTAGGACTTGTGAGAAAAGGTTAAGCTAAAAACTATAACTGTAATCGTCAAGCAAGGCAAATATCCTAACTTGTTGCAAATTCTCTAACTTCATTCGATTTATACATTGAATGCAAGTATTCTAATTCATTGCAAGTTTTCTAAATTACATTCAATATATATGTTGATAAGCTTTTCTATGACATATGTCTTTTATTCTTATTAAACATGAACTATTTGGACACCAAGTCTAAGCTATTTGATACGACTAGACTAGTATTCCTTTACTTCTCATTTGCAAGTCTTGAAATATTATTGATATTAGGTAGAGCTTTTTGACCAAATTATTTTGGTTTGGAATTCAAGTCTGTGAATGAACGTGCCTTATATGGGAAATTTATTTTACGCGCCAAAGGTGATCATGATGAACGCAAATACCGTTCCGATAGCTAGTGTTGATCAATACAGGGCATAACGAGCTGATCACCCACCGTGCCCGTAAGCATGACGGGTTACAGATAAATTTCTGTTCAACCCTTATCACAAAACTGAAAATACAAGTTCATGGTCTTTTGACCGCTCAACATCTATAGTTAATATGTCATTTCAAAAATGTAAATGTTTGAATAGGTTATTCGGAATTGTTTCAGTTACTTCACAATTATTGATTCGTTGTGGAAGTATTCCTCGAAGAAAACATTTAATCTTTTCATATGATGCTTATTATCTGTTATTACTTGCTGAGCAATTAAATGTTCATTCTTTCTTTGAAATTAAATGTTTTCAGTTAAACCAGAGCGAGTAGAAGGATCTAGTAAGGACAAGGGCAAAGGGAAGCTATATGAGTAGTTAGATGACGTTATTTGTAATAGTTATAGTTTTGTTATGTGATAATACATTATCTATCATATAATAAAATACTTAAAGGTCTTCGTACCTGGGATAGCGAATTCTGATGTAACCTTTTTAATTATATAATATAATAAGTAATTTAAATGAATGGTATCGTGAAGCACCAAATACGATTTTAAAGGTACCCGAATTTTGGGGCATCACAATTTATATTTGTCATTTGACAATGACTACCTAGTCTCTGACTAATCGCGAAGTGTGTGAATCGAATATTTTACATAATCAAATGACAACAATATACACTCATTAGATCACATGTGCGTGATTAGCGCATGGAATGAAATTAAGAAAAGTCAACCATTTAAGCATAAATGATATCTACTGACAGCTATAAGGAGACGAGTGTTCAATTAATTTGATAATTGAGATACTACTTTGAATTGGCTGATAACTTATTCCACTTGGATGAGTAAATCTCTAATTCAACAATTTTTTTCATAATTTCACAAGAGTTCAATAATTTTTTCAGTTATTAAATCTATCTTAAGTTATTAAAGTGAAAATGTTAGATATTATTTACTATTTTGGATTGTCTAGATTTTTATCAAATACATGGACGCATACAAACCCAATAACATCCTCATAACCGGAGCCACTAGTTTCATTGCCTCCCATGTTGCTAACCGAATGACCTAACATTATCCTGACTACAAGATTATTGCTCTTGACAAACTAAATTATTGTAGCCCCTCTCAATCCTCCCCAACTTCATGTTCATCAAGGGAGACTAGTCCTGACCTTATCATCTTTATCCTCAAATCAGAATCCATTGACACAATGACTACTTCGCCACTCAAACTCATGCTAAAAATTCATTTGGGAATGGTTTTTAGTTCACTAAAATTAAGAACATGATTTAAGAACTTATGTCCTTGAATCCTGCAAAGTTTTTGTCAAGATCAAGAGATTTATCCATTTTAGCACAGATAAAATCACTACAAATCCCTATTCTGAAATGCTCGTAAACGAATACACACTATCTTATGGATTATTGGTGATAACTACTAGAAGGAACAATTTTTATGGACCTAATCGATTTCTGAAAATTAGATTCCTAAATTTGTTCCTTAATTAGCTATGAAGAATGGGCCTCTTATAATTTACGGGGATGGATCTAATGTGAGGAGTTACCTATATTACAAGGATGTTGCAGAAGCCATTGAAATCATTCTCCACAGGGTTGAATTAGGTTATGTGTATAATATTGGGAGTGAAAGAAAAAGGGGAGTGATTGATATTGCCAGTGATATTTACAGGCTATTTTCGGTTAATCAAGAAACACTAATTAGGTTTGTTGGTGATATTTCTTTAGATGATCCTTTTTGGATCATCAAAACCTAAAAAATTTGGGATGGTCGGAACATACTACATGGATAGAAGGGCTTAAAAAGACTATGGAATGGTATGTACTGAGAAACCCTAATTGGTGGGGAGATGAAAGAAATGGAACACATTGTTTTGAAAAGAAATCCCCACAGTGAAAATCCACTTATTTTTTTTATTTATGGTATAACTGGATGGATTGGGGACTTCTTGGGAAGATTTGTGAGAAGCAAGGAATAGTTTTTGACTATGAAAGAGGACGAATAGAGGAAAGATCACAGCTTCTAGCAAATATTGTAACACCCATGTCCCACATTGAAAGATAAGGGAAAAGTTTGTTTGTATATAAGGAATTGAGTTACTAGAAATAGTACCTTCAAGTCATGACCTTTTTGGGTGAGCCTATGGTGGGCTAAGATGATCCAAGAAGATACTATTGGGCCAGCAATTTAAGGCCTTGTTTGGATGGATTTGGTTCGATTCGGACTTGGGATTTGACCCAAGATTTGTTCCGAACTCGGGATTTGACCCGGGTTGTTACATATGGTATCAGAGCCGACTCTCGAATGTTCGGGTCGGGTTATCTGATTGGGTTGCCGGAAATGGGGACACGAAGCCAGCCGGTATTATCCCACAATGGCTAGAGAGGCAAAGATCTGTGGATCGTGTTTGTGATCGGTTCTGATGGGGACGTCAAAATTTTAAGTGGGGGAGATTGTAACACCTATGTCCCGCATCGAAAGATAAGGAAAAAGTTTGTCTATATATAAGGAATTGAGTTACTAGCAATAATACCTTCAAGTCATGACCTTTTGGGTGAGCCTGTAGTGGGCTAAGATGACCCAAGAAGATACTATTGGGCCAGCAATTTAAGGTCTTGTTTGGATGGGTTTGATTCGATTCAGACTTGGGATTTGACCCAAGATTTATTTTAGACTCGGGCTTTGACCCGGGTTGTTACAGATATAGTGATTGTTAAGCCAATGTTCTCAATGTTGCTGGTGTGAATGGTAGACCTAATGCTGATTGGTGTGAATCTCAATAAAACGGATACCTTTCATACCAAGGTTGTTGGAACATTAATCTTGGTAGAGATTTACAAAGAACATGGGATCTTATTGATGAAATTTGCTAATGGTTGCATTTTTGAGTATGATGATGCACATCCAATAGGCTCTGGCATTAGGTTTAAGGAGCAAGACAAACCAAATTTCACTGGTTCATTCTAGTTAGAAACCAAAGCAGCGGTAACTAGCTTCTTACACTATCTAACTCTAAATTGACAATCTAGAATATATATATATATACCTTATGCTATAATCTAGGAGGAATGATGAAGATAGTAAGGAGATAAACTCAGATAGAGTTTTAAGAGATGAATTAAGGAAATTCATCAAAAGAAGTAAAAGTAACATAATTGTTATGTGATAATAATGAATATATATTATTATGAGTTAAGTTGTGAGTTTTGGAGATATATGTGAGCTCTTAAAACTTATACTTATGGCAAGTTCGTGACTCGTAATCGTATGGTAGGTTTTTAAGCCCATAGGTGTATGGATAGTTCTTGATTTGTTCTTGAACTACATATCTCTATGACAAGTTCTTAAACTCATATTATTGTGGTAAGTTGCTGAACTCGTAACGTATGGTACATTCTAGGAGCAAAGCTTTATTTTTGAAATTGCAAGTCTTAAAGAAGTAAAATGTAACGCCCCCGAAACACGGGTCTTACATTGAACCTGGGTCCGGTGCGTCACGGTACAACCCATGCAACATAGGCTTACTACAAATATGTAATTACAATAATATTACAACATATCCTCATCTAATCCCAGGCACAAAGACCTTAAATAATACACTTATGATCAAGGTTGAATAAATACCATGATCCTTTACAATATCTTAGGTGTGAACGCAAGGTTCAGATTCTGATTTTATTTAATCCATGAATATTCGCAAAGTTATTCAACAACTAAACATTCGTTATAAAAACGTCATTTATACATCATCGGCATCCTTGTAGTTTACTAAAACAGGTATCTAACATAGTCACGTCTTAACTATTATAAAGGATAACCTTCACTTTTAACTCAAGGTTTACATAGTCGAATTTCACGTACATCATATACCGTCATCACAACTAAATAATTACAATAAAGGAACATTTAGAAACCTGCCTATTTCCATGCGCCTCTAATCCTTATCATCACGATATCAAGATAATTGCATTGCATCGTAAATCTGCAAAAGTTTTATTTTTGCAAGAATAACGGCTTAGCAAGAACTAACAGTTTTCACATTTCATGCTTCACGTAACACATAAGTTTGTATTTATCCATGCATCATGATTCTCATACTATGCATCTAACTCATGCATTATAAATCTTATGCAATTCATCTATATATATGCATCATATATCTCATAACATACTTCATGCATCTCACATTGTATATTTACAATAATTCAAGTTCCACATAGAACGATATAGTCATATAATTGCACATTGTGCACACTTTAATCATGCTCGCATATAATCCACATAATAGTGAAAGATTTAGTAATCAAGTCATGTACATCAATACATTTAAACAAGTCAACAAGTTACTGAAAGAACTTGCCTTAAGCGCTCCTTGCAAAAATTATGATAACTTGTCCTTCAAATATCCTACACAATTTATTTAACAATAAAATACCAATTAACCACTAAAAAGGCTTCATATAATGGTTTACAATATTACAACTCTTATTTCATATTGTTCGCGCATTATAAATAATAAACGCGATAAACACTAAAAACATCTCTCGACATCGCGTTGTTTAAAAATGTTACGACCCTCATTGTCATCCATTTTCATTGGTTTATAAAAACCCCACTCTATATCTTATAATATTTGTTTCATTTGACTCGAAACACTATTTAAGTTCATTAACATTTTACACGGCGTTTCGACGTTTATACGCCACACGCCCGATTCACCTCATTTGAATATGCTTAGTATGCTCATATATTGGGTTATAACACTCTATCATGTTTCATTATTATTAGAAATAAAATATTAAACAAGGTTATACACACTTGTTACGGCGTTATAACGTTTGCACGTCCGTACGCCACACTTGCCTATTCGAACGCCCAAGTGACACACGATTGCGTACGCTTAGCACGCCCATTCGAATTGTCTAATACCCAATGGTTAATGTTAAGTATCATTATAAATCATAATAATCATGTTTTAGAACTTAGAACATCATTTAACATTGTCGGGAGCATTATACTTGCACATGCGCATGACCGACGCCTACCATTTGCACAATAGCCCTTAAAACGGTCAATTTCAATATTTCTCCAGGTGGTAAATTTTAATTCTAATTAATGGAAGTTGTAGGTCTATCTTTAAGATTTCCGGATCATCTTGAATCGCCCAAATCCGAGTCCGTATGAGAAAGTTATGGCCATGTTCCCAACGGGTGTCGAAGCTGAGTTGGGCAGCGCACACGCGGGCGGGCAGCACCAGGCGTACGACGTGCGGCGGCGCGCGCGGGGCCTTGGTGCGGGCGCGCGGGTGGCCTGATGGCCCTTGCCAGCCATCGCGATTTTGACCCTCCTTCACTCCAATCCTCATAACTTCTTCTTTAGACCTTCAAATTGGCCCGTTCCGGACTCTATGGACTCGAAAGACATAGAGCTACAACATATCAAAAATTCAGAGCTACCCATTAAAATTAACATGGCCAAATCTTAGGCCAAAGTATCAACTCATGCTCTGTTTTGAATGTTCTAAGTGTTCTTCACTAAAATCATCACCAAATCTTTGTTTTAACACCTTTTTGCTCGATTCTAGTTGGGTTAACTTTGTAACCCTTGGAACTACAACATCATAACAACAAAGAAATTATACAAATACAAAATCATAGCTACAAAGTCCTCTAAATTCGTCCCAAGGTCCATGTTCTTGTTCAAAAGTTCATTGTTCTTGCTCCATTAAGCCAAGGTAAGGATTTGTTCCATTTTTGTTCCACTTTGATGTTCTTAATGTTAGGTTTGTATATAGCGCGAACATGTAATCAAATTACATAAATAGTGCGGAAGCGCGATAAAATCAGATTTTAAAATTTTATACAAACCATCACCAAGATCAATCTATGTGCTCAATTAACGATATAAACGAAAGAGAAAGAGAATAAGAATTATACCCTCGTAGAACAAAGCTTCCTCGGGTACAAGTTCAACTCCTAGTCCTTCGTGTTCTCCTCAAATGCTACGGTGTGATTCCTTCCTTTGATCAACGTTAGCCACCCAAGTGTTTGGCCTCTAGAGGTGATCCACCAAGGAAGAACAAGTATTCAAGAAGTTGGGTATTTGGCAAAACCCTAGTTTCTATCTCTATAAAAATTGCTCTCCACAATCTAATGCAAGAGTGTGTAACCCTAATCTATGATAAGACCCCTCTTATTTATAGATGTAGGAATAACCATTCCCTAAACTATTTAGGATTAGGATTTGTATTATAATTAAACTCCTTTAATTAATAATGCTCCTAATCCAATTAGGAATTTATGGGAGAGTACTTCTATTAATTAATTCCCAATCCCTATTAGGAATTAAATAATAGTAATAGTAATAATAATAATAAGACTCCTCTTATTAATTTATATTTAATATTTCCAAAATATTAAATAATAAATATTAAGCTATTTAATTTATTCTATCTCCATAGATTAAATTAAATACACTTAACTTATTATTACCATTATGCCATTTACTTCTTAAATAAATATTTTCCTTTTGCGGTGTGACCCTTTAGGTTCTCCATATTAAACCGGTTGTGAATAAATCAATTAGAACAATTCTAATCTTATTTAAATAAATAAATTAAACTATTTAATTCATTTAAATAAATAACATTTATTCTACAATAAGGGTAAGCCCCCTTAGCGATCAACGACTTTCCAGATAATATAGATTTCAACATTAATCACAAAAGAACCTTTGAGTAGATAGTTACCGTACAATTCAATCCTTCTACCATACAATGTCCCAAATAAATATAAGACATGGATTTACTGTCAAGTCTTATTTTATTTAATTATATGTATTTCGATTCCCAAATGCATAACTCTAAATAATGCAAATTAGAAACTCCTTTCTAATTTCATTCTGCCTTGGCCAAGGACTACTGAGTTATCATTTATCGAATCACATATGACATTCACATCTTTTACTAGATGAGGTAGATTCTTTGTTGATCATTCACCTATCTCCATGTACAACTAATTATACCCAATCATACCCTTTGATATACCCACAAGGTCTTAAGGGACATGTCAAAGTATAACTCATCATACACAAGATACTATGATGATCTCAAGTCCAAGGATCACTTGTACTACTATCACTAGAGGAATTCCTATTGACAGGCGAGTAAAACTCCATTAGGTATTCCTTAGCGAGTCACGTTCAGTGAACTTATTCTCTAATAAGCACCTACATACTTGCTTTAGTGTATCCACACAAATGATTATGAGATCAATCATCCTCTTCCTAAGAGCAAGCAACGTATGTACTAATCTATCCGGATTCACTAATCCCCAATTTAGTAATCCAACGATTAGGAACAATTTTAGTTTGTGAGCTATCTTGAATTTAGATCTCATTAGCATGATTACCATCATGATTCTAAAAGCATTGCTCAAAACTATGGGTTTATCACATTTAATATAACAGCACTATGTAGATAATATAAAATGCCTTTTAAGAAAATCAATTCCTTTATTAATAAATGAATAAGATTACAAAGTATATGCTACATCATATCAAATATGATTGGCTTGTGTGCATACTACTTTCAATCTCCCACTTGCACTAAAGCCAATCGCCATGGTATCTAATACCCATCTTCTCTAAGTGACGATCAAACTGCTGTTGTGTTAAAGCTTTAGTAAATGGATCTGCAATGTTGTCTTGAGAGTCCACACGCTCCAGGGTGACATCTCCTCTTTCAATGATCTCTCTAATCAAATGAAACCGCCGCAACACGTGTTTGGATTTCTGATGAGACCTGGGTTCCTTAGCCTGCGCAACAGCTCCGTTGTTGTCACAGAATAAAGGTACTACTCCTCTAATGCTAGGAACCACTCCAAGTTCAGTTATGAACTTCTTCATCCAAACAGCTTCCTTTGCAGCTTCACTTGCAGTTATGTACTCTGCCTCTGTCACCGAATCAGCAACTGTTTGCTGCTTAGAACTCTTCCAACTCACTGCGCCACCGTTTAAGGTAAACACGTACCCTGAAACGGATTTACTGTCATCTTGGTCCGTTTGAAAACTTGAGTCTGTATAGCCCTCTAGTTTCAATTCAGACCCACCGTAGACAAGAAATACATCCTTAGTTCTTCTCAAGTACTTTAAGATGTTTTTCACTGCCTTCCAGTGCTCTTCTCCTGGATTCGACTGATATCTGCTGGTTACACTAAGTGCATGAGCGACATCTGGTCTAGTACATATCATACCGTACATGATAGATCCTATTGCGGAAGCATAAGGAATCTTACTCATACGGTTTCTCTCCTCAGGTGACTTTGGGGCCTGTTTCTTGGAGAGATGTATTCCATGGCTCATCGGCATGAGACCTCTCTTGGAATCTTCCATGCTAAACTTCTTTAGCATTGAGTCAATGTACTTTCCTTGGGTCAAGCCCAACATCCTTTTAGATCTATCTCTATAGATCTTTATCCCCAAAATATAGGATGCCTCACCCAAGTCCTTCATGGAGAAGTGTTTAGATAACCAAATTTTGATCGACTGTAGCATAGGAACATCATTCCCTATCAGTAATATATCATCAACATATAATACAAGGAATGATATAGCGCTCCCACTAACCTTCTTGTACACACATGGTTCATCCTCGTTCTTGATAAAATCAAACCTTTTGATTATCTCATCAAAACGGATGTTCCACCTTCGAGAAGCTTGCTTCAATCCATAAATGGATCGTTGTAGCTTACAGACTTGGTTTGTTCCAACCGTTGAAACAAAACCCTCTGGCTGTATCATATATACATTCTCCTCAAGCTCTCCATTGAGGAAGGCCGTTTTCACGTCCATTTGCCAGATCTCGTAGTCATAATAAGCTGCAATTGCAAGCAAAATCCGAATGGACTTGAGCATAGCTACTGGTGAGAAGGTTTCATCATAGTCAACTCCTTGTCTTTGTTTGAAACCTTTTGCAACCAGTCGGGCCTTATAGGTCTCTCTACCTTGCCATCTGCCCCAGTCTTTCTCTTAAAGACCCATTTACACCCAATAGGCTTAATGCCCTCAGGTGGTGAAACCAAAGTCCATACTTGGTTTTCATACATGGAGTCCATCTCGGATTTCATGGCTCCTAGCCATTTCTCTGAGTCTTCACTACTCATAGCCTCTTCGTAAGTCAATGGATCATCATCATCTATGATGCGTACCTCATCATCATCCTCTATGATGAATCCATACCTCTCAGGTATCTTCGGTACTCTTCCAGATTTACGAATAGGTAGTGGTACAGTAGGTTCTTCTACTTGGTCAGGTACCTGACTTTGATCCGTAGTATTTTGTGGTTCTTGAACTTCTTCAAGACATATCTTACTCCCACTGACCCCTTCGAGGATAAACTCCTTTTCCAAGAAGGCAGCGTGTTTCGCTACAAACACCTTTTGATCAGTAGGATGATAGAAATAATATCCTAAACTTTCTTTAGGATATCCCACAAATCTACACTTGTCGGATCTAGTCTTCAGCTTATCATGCTCAAACCTTTTGACATAAGCTGGACAACCCCAAGTCTTAACATGCTTAAGACTAGGTTTCCTCCCTGTCCATATCTCATATGGAGTCTTTGGGACGGATTTGGTAGGTACCTTGTTAAGTAGGTATACAGCCGATTCTAGGGCATAACCCCAGAAGGATACTGGAAGGTCGGTAAAACTCATCATGGATCGAACCATGTCCAACAATGTTCGATTTCTCCTTTCAGATACACCATTCAACTGTGGGGTCCCTGGTGGAGTCCATTGCGAGATTATACCATTTTCTTTGAGATAATTGAGAAACTCATTGGTCAAGTATTTCCCTCCTCGATCCGATCGAAGAATCTTAATACTCTTACCAGTTTATTTCTCTACTTCACTTTTGAATTCTTTGAACTTTTCAAATGATTCAGATTTGTATTTCATTAAATACACATATCCAAATCTAGAATGATCATCAGTGAAAGTAATAAAATAAGAATACCCTCCTCGTGCATTCGTTGTCATAGGTCCACAAACGTCTGTGTGTACCAACGCTAACAACTCTGTAACTCTTTCTCCTTTTCCACTAAAAGGGGATTTAGTCATTTTACCCATGAGACAAGATTCACAAGTTGGATATGATTCGTAATCAGATAGCTCTAAAAGCCCATCTTTATGCAACTTGGATAATCTTGTTTCATTGATATGACCGAGTCTACAGTGCCACATAAAGGTATAATTAACATCATCTCTTTTTCTTTTCTTAATTTGTTCAATTTGAAGTATATTTTCATGCAAGTCAAGTATGTAAAGTCCATTCAGTAATTTGCCAACACCATATAAAACATTTTTATTATAAATAGAACAACTATTGTTCTTTATTATAATATCAAAACCATCCATATCCAATACAGAAATTGAAATAATGTTTCTAATGAGTGTTGGAACATAATAACAGTTATTTAAACTAATGAACTTGCCCGAAGGCAATTGTAAACAATAAGTCCCTACAGCCAATGCAGCAACCTTTGCTCCATTCCCAACTCGTAGGACGACTTCATCCTTGTTCAGCTTCCTACTTCTGCTTAGTCCCTGCATATTATTACATATGTGAGAACTACAGCCGGTATCCAATACCCAAGTAGAATTTTAACTTTCAGAAAAATTAATTTCAATCATGAACAAACCTAGATCAGAAGTCGAAGCTTCTCCAAGCTTCTTTTGGCCCGCAAGATACTCCTTGCAGTTCCTCTTCCAATGTCCCGGCTTATTGCAATGGTAGCAAATTCCTTTGCTATCTGGATCAGGTTTCTTATTATCCTTTTTCTTCGCCTTGCCCTTAGCCTTCTTGTTTTTATTCTTTTCAGAAGATACCTTGGGCCTCTTCCTTTTCTTGGAAGAATCATCCACTAGTAAGACTTGGTTCTTGTTGGATGAGAAGTGACCTTCAGCAGTTTTCAACATGTTAAGTAACTCAGGCAAGCTGACGTCCAACTTATTCATGTGAAAATTCACAACAAATTGTGAGAAGGTGTCCGGGAGAGACTGCAAGATCAAATCTTGGCTTAACTCCCCATCCATCACGAACCCAAGTTGTCCAAGTTGTTCAATCAAATTGATCATCTTAAGGACATGAGTCTTAACAGCAGTGCCCTCGGTCATACGAGATCGGAAGAGCTCCTTAGATATCTGATATCTAGCAGTCCTACTTTGCTCACCATACAACTCTTTGAGGTGCAGCAATATAGTAGGAGCATCCATAGTTTCATGCTGACGCTGAAGCTCGTTACTCATGGATGCGAGCATGATGCAATGAGCCATGATTGCATCATCTTGCCACTTTCTAAAAGTAGCAATCTCTTCCTCAGAGGCTGTTTCTGCAACACTTGCAGGGACTGGCGAATTTAGGACATAAGAAATCTTTTCAGCAGTGAGAACAATTCTCAGATTCCTTAACCAGTCCGTATAATTCGGTTCCGGTCAGTTTTGTTAGCATCAAGTATGCTACGCAGTGATAGTGAGTTTGACATTTTTAAATTCTGCATGTGAAATAGACAACATTTTAGCATACATTCATTTAATTAATTACCAAAATAAATTAGGTCTTTATTTTAAATTGGTATCTCCCACTATTTTCATCAAACTATATTACCCTCATTATATAGTTCGACAAATCTAATTAAAGATTTGCTAGTGAGATTAAGGATCCCATTTCAAATGTATATAGCCTTGTGTGTGCACAACAAACTATATATAAATAAATAGGTAGACAACTATTGCCAATTACATCACTATGTAACTCCTTGTATTTTGCCTCTTAGATTATAATGGTCAAGTGTGTGCACATCCGAACTAAAATAATCTAAGTTAAGTCCATCCTAGTACTTCCATATATTCGAAAGAAAAACACTGTCCTTGTGGTGACACAACAAAACAGCATCGTTCAGTCTATTTATAAGCATCAAATGTGATAAAACAACATCTTAAATATTTAATACTCGCCTTGTGTGTGCACAACAAACTCATATTAAATATTTAATACTCTATTGTTTTACCATGCTAGAAGGCGACGTTCGATATTCCAAATATCTTTGAACGCTTAGGACTTAATATATTACTTTGAGGGGTTTGTTATTATTAGTCTCATCTTGTTTAGCGCGTATGCACATATATATATAAAATACGCGTCATATTATTTTACATGCGAAACATGTTTGATAATATATAATATATATATAGTAAGCATGCACATATAGAATACTATATTCTACCCGGATTGATTATAGACTTTTATTCTAGTTTGGTTCACTAGAGCCACCAAGTGAACCAAAAGGTCAAACCTAGGGTGCAAGAATAAATTTAAATATAACTATTACATTTAAACCCGGGCTCCAATACAAACGGGTCTTCAAGCGCTCCTTGCTCCTTTGTCTCCAATTCTTCAAAAAATTAATTCTAACTAGTCCTATTACAAAAACTATTTACAATAAATAGAAACCTTGATCAGCAGTCAAAGGAAAGTACATAGGAGGGAGATAGAATTTACATTAAGAAAAATTAGAGAAGACGAGGTACGCAGACCCCATTTATAAAACCCATACATTCAAGCATCCACTAAAATAAATCCAATCACACATTGGTCAACAGTCCATAATCAATCCCTATTTATTATCATACATATCTCTATATGTATCAATAAATAACATTCATCCCATGAATATTAAAACCATTCCATATATGCATTGATATCAATTAATGGGCAAAAGTTTTGCTAATATTTAGTTTTGAAACAAAATAAACTCTTTTATTTTAATCAAAAACCAAATCCAAATTAAACTCCTTTAATTTTAGCAATCTGAAATCCTATTCCAGATAAAATAAACTCTTTATTTTAAACTTATATCAATTAAATAAACCATTTATTTTAATTGAAGAAAAATAATATTTTTCAGATTCTGCTTACCGGCGCAGCTGCGCCGAGAATGAACTGGGCAACGGCGCAGCTGCGCTGCTCCCCAAAAAAAACCGATTATGGGTTTCGGCGCAGCTGCGCTCCAGAATGAACTGGAGACGGCGCAGCTGCGCCGTGTCGCTGATTCAAATTTTTTTTTTATTCTGCCAAAAAATTTCGATCCAATCGCATATCAAGCATACATGGAATCATCAAAATCGATAATTAGCACAAGATTAGGCTCTGATACCACTGTTAGGTTTGTATATAGCGCGAACATGTAATCAAATTACATAAATAGTGCGGAAGCGCGATAAAATCAGATTTTAAAATTTTATACAAACCATCACCAAGATCAATCTATGTGCTCAATTAACGATATAAACGAAAGAGAAAGAGAATAAGAATTATACCCTCGTAGAACAAAGCTTCCTCGGGTACAAGTTCAACTCCTAGTCCTTTGTGTTCTCCTCAAATTATACGGTGTGATTCCTTCCTTTGATCAACGTTAGCCACCCAAATGTTTGGCCTCTAGAGGTGATCCACCAAGGAAGAACAAGTATTCAAGAAGTTAGGTATTTGGCAAAACCCTAGTTTCTATCTCTATAGAAATTGCTCTCCACAATCTAATACAAGAGTGTGTAACCCTAATCTATGATAAGACCCCTCTTATTTATAGATGTAGGAATAACCCTTCCCTAAACTATTTAGGATTAGGGTTTGTATTATAATTAAACTCCTTTAATTAATAATGCTCCTAATCCAATTAGGAATTTATGGGAGAGTACTTCTATTAATTAATTCCCAATCCCTATTAGGAATTAAATAATAGTAATAGTAATAATAATAATAAGACTCCTCTTATTAATTTATATTTAATATTTCCAAAATATTAAATAATAAATATTAAGCTATTTAATTTATTCTATCTCCATAGATTAAATTAAATACACTTAACTTATTATTACCATTATGTCATTTACTTCTTAAATAAATATTTTCCTTTTGCGGTGTGACCCTTTAGGTTCTCCATATTAAACCGGTTGTGAATAAATCAATTAGAACAATTCTAATCTTATTTAAATAAATAAATTAAACTATTTAATTCATTTAAATAAATAACATTTATTCTACAATAAGGGTAAGCCCCCTTAGCGATCAACGACTTTCCAGATAATATAGATTTCAACATTAATCACAAAAGAACCTTTGAGTAGGTAGTTACCGTACAATTCAATCCTTCTACCATACAATGTCCCAAATAAATATAAGACATGGATTTACTGTCAAGTCTTATTTTATTTAATTATATGTATTTCGATTCCCAAATGCATAACTCTAAATAATGCAAATTAGAAACTCCTTTCTAATTTCATTCTGCCTTGGCCAAGGACTACTGAGTTATCATTTATCGAATCACATAGGACATTCACATCTTTTACTAGATGAGGTAGATTCTTTGTTGATCATTCACCTATCTCCATTGTACAACTAATTATACCCAATCATACCCTTTGATATACCCACAAGGTCTTAAGGGACATGTCAAAGTATAACTCATCATACACAAGATACTATGATGATCTCAAGTCCAAGGATCACTTGTACTACTATCACTAGAGGAATTCCTATTGATAGGCGAGTAAAACTCCATTAGGTATTCCTTAGCGAGTCACGTTCAGTGAACTTATTCTCTAATAAGCACCTACATACTTGCTTTAGTGTCTCCACACAAATGATTATGAGATCAATCATCCTCTTCCTAAGAGCAAGCAACGTATGTACTAATCTATCCGGATTCACTAATCCCCAATTTAGTAATCCAATGATTAGGAACAATTTTAGTTTGTGAGCTATCTTGAATTTAGATCTCATTAGCATGATCACCATCATGATTCTAAAAGCATTGCTCAAAACTATGTGTTTATCACATTTAATATAACAGCACTATGTAGATAATATAAAATGCCTTTTAAGAAAATCAATTCCTTTATTAATAAATGAATAAGATTACAAAGTATATGCTACATCATATCAAATATGATTGACTTGTGTGCATACTACTTTCACTTAATTATTTATATAGTCTCTTAACAATATTTACAAACCATCACAAGCAACAACAATAATAGAAAATCTTCAGAAAAATCATTCGCGAGCTTTCAATCTCTAAAAACACAAAACTTGGAAATCTAACCAAAAATCAATGGAAAATGGTTTGAGATGAAAGTTTACCTCTGTAAATCCTTCCTGGATGATGAGGAGGCTAGCTAGGCTTGGTTTGCTTGAGTCCTTATTCTTGCTTCTTCTTCACCCGTGCTCCTTCTTCCTTCTCCTTCTCCTTCTTCCCGACTCTCCTTTTTCTTTCTTCTATAGAATGGTGAATGCTTGATGAAGAAGATGAAGATCGAGTTATGTAAGCTTAGGAGATGGTTACCACTTTACTTCACCTTCTTGTTGCTAAATAGCTCGGTTAGAGCTTGAAGATTTCCCTTCTTCTTCCTTAGCTCCCACCCGAACACTCTCTCTTCCTCTAGCTTGTTTCTTCCTCCCAAACTCTTTCTCTCTCTATTAGCTCTCTCCTTCTTAGAAATTCTGCATAATTGGAAATGGAGAGTAGATGAATGAGTTGTTTGGGTCTTCTAGGTGCCTTGGAAGAGATGAGAGGAATATTGGGGAGCTCAAGACATTTGTCTAGGTGGGAAGAATAAATGTTTGGCATGTTTGTGTTTAGGAAATGAATCTCCCAACCCTTGGTCTCCTCTCCTCTTCCCAACCCTTGGTCTCCTCTCCTCTTCCCAACTGTACACCTATCTCTTCTTTACACCAAATGCTGATTTTTGTACGCATATCCCACATGGGTCAAGTCTTGGGTCATGGGTTTGGGTCACCCTTAAAATCACTTGGGCTTCTAATTAAATCCCCAATGACTCCAAATAAAATTCTAACACTTGAAAAAATTATCTAATCGCATACACGCCTTAACGAAGTACTACACATCTAAAGAAAAGACGTAATAATATCTGGCGTGAATAGTGTCGTGAATAGTGCCTCGATAAACGTGCCCCGTGAATAGTAATTTTACGATTCTTCGCGAAATCAATTATTCACTCCTATGGTTCAATAATGCATAAAACTTCATACGTTGACATCATCCAGGTTATAAAATAACCTTAAAACACGTCACATAAAAAAAATAATATTTAATCCATTTAATAATATTAATAAACCCAAATTATAAGCGTATTCACGATCTGTGATCGCTGCTCTTCACGATTAACTCCCCATAATCATATACATCATTGCACATATATCTCGCCCATATTTCGGGTTAGCGTCTTTACAACAAATAACTCGTTCAATAATATTATCCTTCAACTATTTATTTAATCCAATAAATAGTATTCCAGCGCTATTTCTCGAAATCACCAAATTAGCTTATACGAACACTTTCATACATACCAGTCATCGCCTACGCATAATCTAGGTCATAATATAACCTTTAAACGCTTAACACATAATATTGTTAATAAAAGTCTATTTTATTCAATAATATCCATAAGCTCAAATTACCAAGCCACCCACAACTCGCGATCGTTACAATTATTAACTAATAACTCATTCATTCTGAATCTATGTATATATTTCACATTTATATATATACATACTAAGCTCACTAAATAAATCACATAAATATATATAACACACACACACACATACACACACACATATATATATATATATATATGTGTGTGTGTGTGTGTGTGCAAACTCGAATCATAATAAGAATTATTCTATATTAAATTCTTATTAAAATTATTCTCGAAAATTCGGGTTGTCACATAAAAGCTGTTAATTGTTATGTGTTAATTGTTAGAGTATATGCCCTAGAGGCCAATTGTTTAATGTAATTGCTTAACATTTCTTTTGATATTTGATTGAATAAATGAATTATTTTATTATGGTTTCATTTACTGTGTTTTATAAATGTTAGCATAATAAAAGTCTTTAGAATAATGATACAAATTATATAGCTTCAAGTATGTGACTTAAACATGAGATTATATAATTACAATTAGTATCATTACTCTTAAATGTCCCTAGTTGAGTATCATTGTTAATGTGACAACAATGATACATTGAGACTAGTATGTGGATTGAGTGATGGTTAAATCTCATTGGTCATTAATATATGAGATATTGAGTCAATGCATAGGTACATGTTAGAGAACAATGTACTGGACAGACCCACCATGAGAATTCTACGTGGAGTATTATGCAAAGTATCATAAGCAATTCTCATAGTGACAATGATGTAATGGTTCTCCGACCTGAAATCACTATATTACTACACAGGAATTTATGTACTTTGATATCATCAAAGGTCACCTTTAATAGGGTGGACAATAAAAGTGATTATTGGGTACATCATGAATCGTGTGAGCAATATGAGTGATCTAGATGGAATTTAACCCTCGTATATATTAGGGGTGATATCCATAGGCCTCTTGATTGAGTAGGACTATGAAATGCATGGTCATGCTCAAATAGTGATTTGTTTGATATAGTCTACTCATTGATCAAGAAAACTCAGATTAAATTATGAAGAGTATGACACATTCCATGGCTCGAGTTTAATCTAGGATGTCAAGGTTAAAAGGATTAAATTACATTGAAACATTGGTCACGAAGAGGTTGCATCGAATCACCGATCTTATTATTACTTGGGTAGCAGTGATGCATTACTAGATGCCACTCACTGTTTATAATTTTATAATATGATTTTAAAATTATTGCCAATATAATAATAACCTATAGGGTTACATACTTAGAACACAATTAAAAGAGAATTAATTTAAATTGTAAGGATTTAAATATATCAATATGATTGATAGTATTTAAATTACGAATTTAAATTAACTGGATAATTTGTATATATGTATATTAATTAAGTAAGACTTAATTAAAATATAATATATATATAAATTCGGATTTTACTTTTCTAATAGGATTAGGGTTTTGTTTAATTCTTTTTGAAAGCTATATATATCTGATATATCAGCTGTCTTGTTTACGTGAGACCAAAAAAAAACCCTAGCCGTTTTAGAAAAGAGAGTTGAGAGAAAAACTTCAGTAAAATTCAGATCTTGGCGGCTAATACCGAAATCTCTTTGCTGCAGATCGTTTGACGATTCGCGGGGCGTTCGTGTGGATACCGTAGAGACGCAGTTCCATTGGATTGCGTTGGAGATTCGAAGCTGTTCCAGAGTCTTCCTTCATCTTCATTCAAGCTCAGATAATCGGTAACACAATCTAAACCTCTAAATTAATATGCTTTCACATGGATCTTGTTTTAGGGTTTTCGAAAATTGTTTTAAAATTTTAAATTCCGCTGCTTTTACGTGTCAAAAAACCTACATTAATTAAGATAATAAAATTTATTAAAGGATGTTAAAAGAAGAAATTAGAGGTTATCAGGTTATTGATAACAAGCTAGTAGTTATACCTAAGCAAATATTTGGGGTAATAGCTAAGAATGTGCAAGAATGAAAGGAACAACCCTAATATTAGGGGTATTATTGATTAGGAGTTAAGACAGACATAGGAGGTGTCATAGAAAAACAGACATAGGAGGTGTCATAATAAAATAGACACAGGCGGTGTTAAAATAAAACAAACACTGGTGGTGTTAAAACAAACATGGACGGTGTTATAATAAAATAGACATTGGCAGTGTCACATTACAAATAGATATATGCATTGTCATAACCAAATAGACACATACAATGTCACGGTAGAGCAGGCACAAGTGAGGCCATTTAATCCAAAAAGTTCTAGAAGTAAGAAAGGAAGATTAAGTCCAAGAGTTATAGGACTTTTTGAAGCACTAGAGCGATAAGTATGCGGGTAGCAGAACGCTATGAGATATAAGTATGATGTACTAGGAGATGCATATTAATATAATATATGTATTAATATGTGCTATGTGATGAATAAATTTTGTTTTTAGCATTAATAACGAATATTTTAAAATGAAGGATGAGAAAATAATATATTTTTATTAAACAGAATAATGCTGCCAAGAAGAAGTCAGAACGATCAAGAAGAGGAAGAAAACGAGAATAGAGATCAAGCAAACCCTATGATAGACTCCACGGCACGCTTGCGTGAGGTGGTCGTCTCGCGGATCGTTTATAGCAAGCTGTTTTGTGTGGAACTCTCTCGACACCGCAACCCAACGTCTATAAAGAGACGAGAACCTTGGCACAATCGATCAAGTAATGAATCTGCGTTGAATGGAACACCAATGACACCTAAACCCCGTACTTATATGAAGCAGGAATCTCAGTACAATTAACGATTGATGCGGTAGAAGATGCCATACACAACTATGATTTGTTGTATGATAAGTCAAATTGAATCTCAAAGAAAACTAAGAAAATACTTAGAAAATTCTTCAAAGAACCAAAAGTAGAGAATAGCTCTCAAGAATAATTAAACTCAGAATATTATTGTTGATTTTTTTTTTCTATTATATTACTCATGTAATCTATTTATACTAGTAGAATAAAACCCTAATTACAAAAGGAATTGAAATACTAGTTAACAACTAATTAGGAAGCAAAATCTAACTAAGAAACATCCCAATTATAATAGAACTCTAAAAGATCTAAATAAATCTTCAAAATCTGGTAAAAAAAAAGCGTCAAAAATGCGTCCTCGGAATCTGTGCCATACTTCAGCGTCGGCGGCCCTCAAACACAAAGGATCCAGCACCGGCCGCACTCAACTCCAGAGACTCCAACGCCGACCGCGCTTAAATCAAGCATTTTCAGCGCTGGCCGCGCTCAAATTTTATACTGCGACATCCTTGGGAAAAATGGTCATAACTCTCACATCTGAACTCTGATTGGGACAATTTAAGATGTTCTGGAAAGCTAAGAAATAGATCTATAACTTTTATTCTTTGAGAATTGAGAGATTCTGGCTGGATGAAAGTCGAAATTGAGCCCCAAGTGACTACTATGTAAATGGCATCTCCAAACTCCTCAAGCTCCATTCCAATCATCCTTGAACCAACTTCCATTGTTCCGTACATTGCATGATGCCTTGGCTTATGTTGATTCGGCCTTACTAAATAGATGGTATCTAGTAACCCCAAATCACATGATTGATCCTCTCCTCGCCATTCATAGGAATTTAGCTCCAATGTACACATCCTTAAATGGATTTTAACCCAATCACTCACGACTAACTGATGAACCTCTTGAACTCGAGTTGAATGAATGTTGTTCGATGCGAGCCTAGTCAGGATCTCATCACCCTATGCAGCAGTTTGTAGATCTTTTAATAGGGGCACTAAATAAAAACCTTGCCCAAGTAGATGTAAATCCTCTAACGTTATCAGCGGCATGTTTCAAGGATTTTCAGAGTGTGGGACCGCCTGAGTTTAAGGGGACCACTGAGCCTATAGAGGCTCAATCATGGATTAAGGAGATAGAGAAGGCGTTTGAAATAGCCAAAGTCAGTGAGGAGCAAAAAACGGCTTTTGCTACCTATATGTTAAAGGGAGATGCTAATTTCTGGTGGGAGGCTAATCAGAATAGGGCCGGTGAAAGGATAGTAATGTGGGAAAGGTTCAAGGAGTTGTTATTCGAGACCTACTTTCCTAAGAGTACGCAGAGTCGATTGTAGATCAGGTTTCTAGAGTTGAAACAAGGGGACATGTCGGTACCCCAATATGCTGTCAAGTTCAACGAAGTGGTGAGGTTTACTTCACATCAAGTGAACACAGAAGAGAGGAAGACGCGTAGGTTTGAGCAAGGGTTGAACCCTTTGCTCTACAATAAATTATCAGTGTTACAGATCGACTCATTTGGGACGATCCTAGAAAAGGCTATAATAGTTGAGGGAGAAAATAAGGCATTAAGCCAAAATAGTTAGGAGGGACAGAGGGATAGAGTTGAGGGAAGCCACAAAAGGAAATTAAATATTAGCCAGTCTGAAGATAGGCAAAGAAACCCGAAGAAAATGGTTGAAGAGTGCGAGAATTGTGGGAAGAACCATACGGGGGTATGTAGGAAACCTAAGAAGGCGTGCTACAATTATGGCAAGAGGGACATATATTTCCTAATTGCCCCAATCCAATGCAAAATAGGTGTTATGCTTGTGGATCGTTAGATCATCAAGCAAGAAAGTGTCCGAAGAAAGAGATAGATGGAGGAAGTAGTAGTAAGGAAAAGAGTGTGAGTAGACAAACACTAGCTAAATTTTTGAAGAAGTAAGATAATACCTTGGATAAAGGTAGTATGGAGTAACCACAATGCCAAAGCAGCTGTGTGGGAACTCAAGGAAGAAAAAGATGAAGAATTTAGTTTAACCTTATCTTTTTGATGTAATCTTGTTGTAGCGATTCCGGGGACAAAATCCTTATAAGGAGGGAAGAATGTTACAACCCGAAATTCGTACAATCTATTATTTAGGTTTATGAATATGAATATCTAATAAAATAATTTTTTTATGGATATTTTTATATGTAAATGTGATTATATGTGTTAAATGTCAAGTTATGACCTAAATTATATTTACGTGTTAGATTAAATGAATTAGGATTTCGTATGAGAAAATAAAAAAAATTCGAGAAAAAGATGAAATAGCACTATTCACCTGATGAAACCTAAGGGTTAGAATAACCTAAGCTTCTTAGACAAATGTGTATGTCGTAATGACATTTCATTTCAAGATCTATTGGTAATATGTTGTGAAAAAATGTATTATCCAATAAAAGTTTTTCTCAAAAAATGTGCAAGATAATAAGACGAAATAGGGAAAAGACGAAAAATATTTTTTATAGACTTTTTGATCGTCTAACCATTTTTTGAAAAATGGTCGCCGAAACACTATTTTCAGAAAACGCTTTTGCCTATTCTCCGAAAACGCTTTTGTGTTTTTTGATTTTTTGAAAAATGCGTTAATGTTAAGATGAGGAGGAAACACAGCGTATTTAAAAAAAATTAGAAACGAAGAACGCAGTTTTTCGACTGCGGAACGAATTTCGGCAATTAAAATATCACGGAACAACGAAGCTTCTAAGAGAAACTAAGAAAAGAATATTCTCGGAATATGCTAGGGTAGTGTAATAAGTTATATGCTAAGGAATATTCCAAGAATATGCTAGGGCAAAATAGTAATAAGCCATGGTTGATATGACAAAATGACCAAAATGCCCCAACTCTTAGTTTTCTATAAATAGCAAGGTTAGTTCTTCATTTTTCTCACCAATTTCAAAGAGCAAAATTGCTCTCTAGATTATATTTCAAGTATTGAAGTTGCAAAGAAATTGTTAAAGCTTGCAACTATAATAGGTAAAATTCCTAGTCATTGTTATGTTCAATTTTCTTTCATTTTATAGTCGAAAAACTCAAGAACATAAGTCGTTACCATGTAAGATCTTTTTCGACCAAGTGTTTCTTCATGTGTTATTGAGCAAATCTATTATATAAGTAAGTTTATGTAATTTCAATTATAAAATCTTATAATTACATATGTAAGCCATTATAATGCCCAAATTATTTCAAGTATGATATCCAAAAGCTCAAGAACAAAAGTCGTTACCATGTAAGATCTTTTTCGACTAAGTGTTTCTTCATGTGTTCTTGAGCAAAAGTGATAAAACTCTATATAACTTGGTTTATGATTTTGTAATATGATGTTATAAAGTGGTAGGAGATGGTGGCCTATCTAATTAATGCATGTGTCATCAAGTTTTAAGTAATCGAAACGAAGAACGATGGAACTTAGTTTTCACGTGTTCTTGAGCAAAAGTCATAAAACCCTATATAATTAGGTTTATGATTTTGTATTTAATGTTATAAAGTGTTGGAACATGATAACATAACATTTTGATGCTTGTGGTATCATGTTTTACCAAACGAAATGAAGAAATTATGAATAAAATCATACTTCTGACCTTTCTGCCCATTTTCTGAAAATGTAAATTCCGAATATGATTCTAAAATGTAAACAAAAGTTGTAGAGGGGGAAATTCTAAAGAAAATAGGCCCAAGAATCACCTAAAAATGTTTTGGTATGAAAACGTTATGGATGTTTTAGTGCTAATGGGTCTAGCTGCTATTATTTTTGCGGGAGCAGTTTTTAATTTACTTTTTTAAACTCCATAACTCTTAATATATAAGGAGTTGAGATGTGATCTTTATATCAAAAGAAAGCTCTGGAAGTAAGCTAAACATAGAATCAAGAATCACCCAAAAATGTTTTGAAACGAAGAAGTTATGGCCGTTTAAGTGAGTCGGGGTCCTGCAGTCTACAAACTACGAGGCATTCGGGAATGGAACCATAAAATTAAGGTTTTGTGTAGACAAATTTTTTAATTCATGCCACCTATGGGGGTAGTTAGGCCATGTTATAAATAGTTCACGGTCCAAAGTTGAGACAATTCCGAGGTTGGTTGGACGTAATTATGGATTAAACAAGTTTTGAAATCAGTTGTTGAAAAAGTTAAAAATACGAAGTTAGGTTCATATTTAAAGGCTAGTTAAGGTGAATTAGAGTAAGAGTCATGTGATGACTAATTTGTAAGTCGATCTCATGAATTATATAGGTTGAACGAGGGACACAAAATTAGCGTAAGTATAAGAGACGTTATCAAGCAAGTTTCTAACTCTCATTCGATTTATGTATTGAATGCAAGTTTCTTAACCTTACTCAAGTTTCCTAACCTTACTCAAGTTATATTTGAGCAAGTTTTCTAACTCTTGTCTAAACTTTATGTTATGCAAGATTTCTATCTATGTGCAAATATTTTATGTTTGTACAAAATATTTAGCTATTGATTATGCTATGTGCCAATATTTGCACTTATGTGCTATTGAAATGAACTATTTTGTTCAATATGCTAAAGTTCTGTTATTCACGAATTATGTAAGGAAAGTGTCGATGCCAATTGTTTTTGACTAGAGAAGTATGAGTGTAAGACATTGAAGTTAAGAAAAAAAAATTGGTATAAATGTGACACCCCCAAATCCGGGTACTTCATTTCCTCAGGATTTGGTGTTCACAATCCAAAAACATCACATCACATCTAACTACCCAATCAGATATAAATGAAAATACTTAAATAAAAATAGAAATCTCCCATTAGAGGGTTACGACATCATTCATAAACAAATCCCAGGTTATCTAACCTTAATTAAACATTAGTGCGGAAAACATAAATCAAGTCTATTACAGAAACAACAATAAAGCAAATACAACAAGTCTTCATCACTTGTTTGCTTTTCCTTTGCCCTTACTAGTAGATGGCTCGTCAGTTCTTTCAACCTTAGCTGCAGTGTTATTATGCAAGGGTGAGCAATGATTGCCCAGCAAGTATAACAACAACAATAATAATAACATGCGAAATAATCAACGGATATCGAATAATTGAAGATTTAGCTTTCGAGTCAAGAATGTAAAACAAGATTCAAAAGAACATCTGAGGGTCTTAAGACCACGAACTATGTCCCAGGTTATCAAGTATTTCTACTTTAAACCTTTAACAGTCGTAAGACTATATGGACCTTTCTTCTCGTACTCAGGGGGATCAGCCCTTTTGTACCATGTATGTGCACAACATCTTAACGCTAACGCATAAATAATATCCCCTATATAAGGGTTGTTCATCTCAGTTTGACATCGGAGTCCGCACCAAAGGAAGTTTGGTTTGGATTTACTTCAATAATGTTTCTAGAATTTAGAACGCTCATCAACTATGGACTAGTCGAATCAATGAGGGTTCGCTAGTCAATCAAGGTTCAAAAGGTATAATTCGAGAATCAAAACTAAATCTCACAAAAGGTACGATTGAATACGTTTTATATAACTGAAGCATTACAAAGAGGAAATCAAAAACATCTCATTGAATCCATGAAATTGAATGGAATAGAAACAATAACTTGCTTAAGAAGTAATAGCATTATGAAGCTTGTACTCTATGATAAAGAAATTTAGAAACTTGCGTAAACGTAAAAGTAAGGATAAGATACTTGCCTCGTGCGTAGACTAAAAATTTAAAATTCACGTTTCTCTAATCAACCTATACATTCCGTTTATAAAACAGTAACAATAATTAGTTATAGTATTATAAACACGTCAAAACTAATTCAAATCTCATTTCAATAGCTCAGTTGACCCAAACAATCAATGGGCTTATGCTACCACTTTTCACAGTAATTTAACTTTCATTTTATACATTAGCCTAAGCTTTAGGTATAACCACGATTTCATACCATGATCACAAAGAAAGAATAAAATTTCTACTCTCGTCTTTTTACTCTTTTTTTTTTTTTTTTTTTTTTTGTTCCCGCCGGGGCGAGAAAAACCTTCTCAAAAATCTCGCCGGGGCGAGCTCCTCGCCGGGGCGAGGAATTTCTTCACAAAATTCTCGCCGGGGCGAGCTCCTCGCCGGGGCGAGGAATTGCTTCACAAAAGTCTCGCCGGGGCGAGCTCCTCGCCGGGGCGAGGAATCCCTTCACAAAATTCTCGCTCGGGGCGAGAATTACGAATTCCAGTTTCTGCAGTTCGCGAAGAACGCAGAAACAGGCCAAAATTTCCCATTTTGTTACTCTAATCGTCAAATTAAACATACCCAGACACTATATTTCATAGATAATTGTTACCCAAGCCTTCTAGCATGATTCTAACAATTTAAATGGCATAAATCATGAATCTAAGAATCAAATTTAAGGTTTCTTATCATTTTTATCAGAGTTCTTCAATAATCATGAAATCACACATAAACAAGTTCATTATACAACCAAATTAATCCGTTTAAAACTTGATTCCTTCATTTGAACATGCATAATCTAAGTAAGTTATCAATTTAATCAATTAACATACAAAACCAGTATCAATTTTATACACTCAACCCATGTTCATACACTGTATTACTCTGTAACTTTCTGAATTCTCATACAAACATAATTTCACCGATTAAATTACTCTAAATCATATTTAAATCGTATATAAAACACATAAATACATGCTTATTAACATCTAGCATCAAATTATATAAAGATTTAGCCATACAATTTGGTTTACAGAGAACTCAGAACATGCATTCATGGAGAAAATTAAGAAAACGTAAATCAAATGTTAAAGTCTAAGAATTACCTTTGATTTGGTGATAGATTTTGCAACTAGATGAATAATTTCCTTCTTCAATTCTCAAAATTCTCACAAATTTTCTCTCCTTTTCTCTCTGGTTCTCTGATTTAGACTTAGGAAAAAAAATATAAAAGAATACGTGAATATAATTAGTCTGATGAGTGGGTGTCAGTTAATCCCATCATGGGTTAACTGACTCCAACCCCCTCTAAGGCTTCGTTTGGTAAGTCCTTATAAATCCTTCTTTTGGTTTATTTTAATAAATAGCTTATTACATAGTTTCATGTCACACTTTAATCAACTAAATAACCTTACTAAAATCAAATAAATAAAATAGGATAATTCTTCATTAAATCACATAGTCATATAAATAAAATTCTCATTTATTAATAATGACCATTTACTAAATATCTAATTACTAATTAAATTAATTAGAAATAACATTATACTTATTTAAATAATGTATTTAATCAAATAAATTCAATTAAACACATACTTTAAATATAAAAATTCTCCACATTAATCTAATTAATGTAACACATATAATTAAATTAATCTACCACAAATTCATCGATTAATCAATTAATTCAACAATCAAATCATCAAAAATATTTATTTAATCAATAAATATTTAAAATAAGTTACAAAAATTCTCGTTCGTCACATCTTTCCCCCCTTAAAAGGATTCTGTCCCCAGAATCACGACTTGATTAACTCATCCCGTTACAATAAATATGAGAATAGAACCTTATATAGGTGAGTTAAGAATCAAAAGATGAACTAGACACATGTTGTGTTATAATAATGAAGTATACTCAAGTGATGTGAATTTAGGAAAGACCAGAGAGAAGTGTTAATGTCTTGAGGATTGATCAGTATGTCGTTTCGAAAATGTTAAAAAAAGAGAAATATATTATTCTTATTTATTTGAAGTTGCTTTATAACTATTGTTCAGTTGTTGAAGCTTTCAGAGAATATGTTAATATTCGTGTTGTTGTTGATTTTTTATTCAACTGTTATACTTACTGAGCAATTAAATGCTCACCCTTGCTTTAAATAAAATATTTTCAGCAAAGCTAGAACGAACCGTAGAATCCGGTGAAGATTAAGGAAGATATCAAGTATTTAATTTGAAGAATATATGCTAATTTTATATGCATCTGTTGTGGCGGATAAAAGTCACCTATGTATTATTGCAATAGATAAATGATGTATATATCATTATTTGTATGTACTAAAGATGTAAAGGTATTAGAACTTGGGATTAGAAGTGACATTTTGTAATATACTGAGGTTACATTGATGTTTTAATAATTTATGGGTGTTTATGTTGAATGAATAGTACGGTGACACACTGGACCCGAGTTTGAAGGTAGACCTGGATTTCGGGGGTTGTTATAGAAAAGGACCATACAGAAACCTTAGGATGTGAAAGCCTTAAAGTTAGAACTGGAGTGGTACATGAGACAAGTGCTCTGTGATCATATTTTATGCAAACCTTAAGTGTTGAGATCGTTTTCACCACGACAGTCCAAGACACTTGTTAAGCTACCCAAGCAGACTGTTAAGTAGTAAACAAATGTTGAAACAAGTACAAGTCTTCAAGTTCTGCAGTGTGTGACAGACCAGAGATTGGTTTCCATATCAGATTGTAACGCTCATGGTCTGTTAATGTTTTCTTTTTTCAAATCTAAACATATTAAACTAGCAACCCAAATCAGACCCCAAGATCATGTTTCTAAGTCTGCCTAAGTGAAAGGAGTATGACCTCAGATCAGTCAGCCTAAGATTGTCCTTCAATCTACAATCTTAAATTATGCCTTAGCCCAGAAAGCATAAAGTGACTCCACTCCGATCGTAGAGCTCGCTCACTGATCGTAGAGTAAGCTGGACCGGTCATATAGTCAATCGTAGAGTGAACTCTACAGCCGTAGAGTGACTTCACCTGATCGTAGAGCTTCACTCACCAAGTCGTAGAGTAATCTTACTGATCGTAGTGTTACCTAACCAATCATAGAGTCTCAATCAACTGATTGTAGAATGACTTCATTGATCATAGAATGATCTCATTGATCGTTGAGTTACTCCATTGATCGTAGAGTGACTCTACTAGTCGTAGAGTAAACCAGTCCAATCTCTAAGTGAGTAGTCAAGAAGGCTTTTTCAAATGGAAGTCATAAGAATTTCCTCAGTTTGAAATCATAGAGTGACTGGACTGGTCAATCGTAGAGTGACTAAGCTAATCGTAGAGTCATTGGTCAAGTCGATCGTAGAGTAACTAAACTAGACGTAGGGTGAACTGGTTAACTAGTTGAAATTGTAGAGCTCACTCACTGATTGTAGAGTCAATCATAGAGTACCAGGAATAATCTTAGAGTGTCAGGCACAATCGTAGACCACTTTTGTAAATAGAACCTAGCAGCTGTCATATGCCGTTATGCACTGGAAAGATGTGAATACAAAAGAGCCATCTTGTTAATAACAGATGGTTACATAAGCAATTTGAATATAATGGGCTGACGTGAGTTCGAGATAAGAAAGTCATATAGTTAGGTCTACCTAGATCATTATGTGAATTCAACAGAGGTTAATTAGTAGAGTGATTTATGGTTAATGTAGGTTACTCGAAGAGCAGAATCGTATAGTTAAATAGTAAGCAACAGATCAGGCAAGTTCTTAACTTACACAACTTTATATATTGTGCAAGTTCCCTCACTTTGAGCAAATCAAATTATTGTTATATGAACTGATTATTTTGTGCAAGTTCCTCGGTTAAGCAAATTAACCGTTGTTGCATGTATACACTTTGCACATCGTGTAAACTTCTTAAACTTGTGATAGCTGATATGCTTTTGTATTAAACCTTTGACGAGGATAACCAAAGCTCTAATTAATTTTGAGCCATTTTAAAGAGTACATCTATGCCACTTGATTCGGCTAAACTAAGAAATTAGACAAAGTACTAATCATTTATATTCCTTGAGAATGTTGTCCACTTCAATTGCTTTGATATGGACTCTTGAACTATGCTGAGATGAACAACCCTCATAGTAGGGATATCATTACTTATGTCGGGGAACCGACTCGTGTGCTATGTTTGAACGTTATACATAATGTGGGTGTTACGAGCCTGATCACCTCATGTGCTTGTTTTGGAGGTCTTGCGGTAGAACAACTGCTCATCCTTCTATGTGTTCATGGTCCTTTATGACCACTTAGTAAGAAAAATATTTTGAGCTGAAACGGTGATATTCTTACGCCTTTATATTCTGCAGTTTATTCATAATCTATCTATCAATTGATTAAACTTATGAAATTATTGAACCTTGAATGCTTTTTTTTTTGCTTTATGCTTGCGAAGCAAATTTGTTTCTCACCCTTGATTTACCATAAACATTTCAGTTAAGGCTTAGTATGGCAATGGTTCCGAGAAAGACAAAGGGAAAGGCAAGGCTACGGATTAGCTTTAGCTTGTTAACTATTTACGAAAACTGTGAACTGATTGTACTGAGACTTATATTAGTTATTTGTATTAACTTAAGTATGTTTTGTAATAATGAAGGTTTAGAAAACCTAGGATTACGTTATTAATTATTTATGAAAACCTTTATTATTCCGCAATGAGTTGTTATTTAGTTAGTATATGAGTGTACAGTGATGCACCAGGTTCAAGGTAGAGGTACCTAAATTTGGGGGCGTCACAACAAGTGCTCCAAGCAAAGCTTTCTTTTAAGGAAAGACAAGAAAAGCATGGAAATAGTCAACGAGGTCGAGGTCGTGGCCAAGCACGGGGCCATAGAAGAGGTGGAAGAGGAGGTCACTACTCTCCTCACAAAGAAGAAAGGGGCCAAGTTTCTTACCACACAAGACGACGTGGAAGAGAACATTATTCACGACCGTATCAAAGGAGGTATGATAAATATATCTCAAGTTCAATGTTACAATTGTCACAATTATATGCACTATGCTTCCGAGTGTAAGAATGATTCATAAGATGTAGAAGGAAAGTCAAATTATGTGGAGAAAAATGTTGATGAAGTGGAGTCGACTTTACTTTTGACGTGCAAAGGAGAGATGAGTGAAGATGACAATTCATGGTATCTTAACAGTAGTGCAAGAAATCATATCTGTGCAAGAAAAAATATATTCGTTGAGCTTGATGAATTTGTATGTGGCAATGTCACTTTTGGAGACTCGTCAAAAATTCCAGTGAAAGGAAAAGGTAAAATTTTGATTTGCTTAGGATAGGAGGCACCAAATTATTTCAAATGTTTATTATGTGTCAAATATGAAAAACAATCTTTTGAGTTTGGGGTAACTCTTAGAGAAAGGTTATGATATTTTGATGAAAGATTCTAACCTTTCAGTAAGAGATCAATCCGAAAATTTACTAGTGAAGGTGCCTATGACAAGAAATCGAATGTTCTTATTGAATATTCAAAATGATGTAACAAAATGTTTAAAAGCTTGTTTTAAAGATTCGGCATGGCTTTGACACTTGAGACTTGGGCACTTGAATTTTGGTGGTTTGGAAGCTTTGTCAACGAAGAGGATGGTGAAAGGGTTGCCTTCAATTCACCACCCCAGTCAACTTTGTGAAGGGTGTCTTTTTGACAAGCAATCTCGGAAAAGTTTTCCGAAAAAGTCAACTACTAGAGCAACCATGTCGTTGAAACTTGTGCACTCAGATGTGTGTGGTCCTCATCAACTTAAATTTCTTCCATTGCTCCATTATTTAATAATTCTATCTATTTCTAACATCATCAATGCTCATCATATTGAGAATTCACAGTCCTCAATCCACAACCTTTCTATACCCCAATATAGTTCATCAAACTTACCACACGTTATGAGTTCAGAAACTTACCACAATAATATGAGTTTAGGAACTTGTCTTAGCAATACGTAGTCCAAGAACAAATAAAGGATTGTCCATACGCTGAGGGGCTTAAAACATACCATATTATTATGAGTTACAAACTTACCATAAGTATGAGTTTCAAGAACTCACGCCTAAACTTAAAATTCTCTAACCTCAAATACAGATATGAGAAAAGAATCACCTTCTCACCATATATATATATATATATATATATATATATATATATTGATAACGCAATACAAACATTTCAACGATTATCAATGTGACAAACTGAGTAGTCGTTAAACCAAGCACAAAACCCCTGCCCATACAAAAATTTGCACAACTCCACTATCACATGAGTCCTCATTTGAAATCCCACCAAATCATAGTTTCTCTTTAGTCAATACGAACTTTCGTTAATCCATATTTTATCAATTACAACTCTTTCTTAGTTTACTTCATACTATCTCATAGTAATTCTCTTTATAGCGTCAGGCTATAATTGTTTAACAGATCATTTGTCATTCATAACTCAATTCGATCATTTTACATTACAATCTTCCTTACCCTACGATCGTTTCATCCTACGATCTGCTTTACTCTTCTCTCTAATCATAATATATGATTTTATTGCGTTTTTGTCTTACAGACCTCGTCTATTTATCAACACTTGTCATCTTTATCACTGGAGTCAGGTAACTCCTAATTCTCATCTTTTATAATGCATAAAGATTCTTCTTTGAATCGTCTCATATATATCGCGACTCTTATTATGAATTTTCTAAATTCATTTATTATCAATTAAACTCTATTTGAGTTTATTCTTTATCATCCTCTCTACGGTTATAGCCTAGGGTACCCATACCTAAGGTTTATAACCTATCAGCTTTGATACCAACTGTAGCGCCCCCAAATCTGGGTTACCTTATCCACAAATTCGGTGCATTAATTATCGTTATTATGCTTGTCTTATATAGTTCGGGACAACGTAGCATAACGTTGCCCGACTACTCGACTTTTGGAAACCAACACACTTTGGTTTACTTATCACAATTTAGACTTACATTTCAAAGTTCTTTCATAACTTTAATAATTCCAATTCATTTCATATGGTTTGCGGTTTATAATTAAATTACGCGACCAACTTTTGTTTTGCATTTTTTGTTACAGGTATAAATCAGACAGGTAACACCTCTTTGTGTTAGGTCAAATTCTATTTTAGTTATTATCCAAATAATTAAGACCTGTCTGCTTAGGAGTCTTGGTAGGGTAGTCTGCTTCAGACTATAAGTTTTTCCTTCTAATTCAGACAGTACGCACCTGTCTTCTTTAGACCAAAATTTTCTTTCTAATTTGGACAGGTTAACCTATCCGTTTTCAGGTGTCCGTTTATTAACAAAACTTATTGCAGGTAAGGACAACAACTAGGCTGAACAGTTTTTCCATACCATTAACCTGTCCGTTTTCAGGTGTCCGTTTATTAACAAAACTCACTGCAGGTAAGGACAACAACTAGGCTGAACAGTTTTTCCATACCTACTTTGCGACTTCGTAACTTGCTCATTTCTTATCGAAATAAGTTCGTTCTTGAGCCCACTTCCTCCTTGTTCTACATACTACACAACCTATAGAAGAAATTTCTTTTCCAAAGACTCTAACCAGTCATAAAACTGACTTAAAAGTCAGGGGTCATACTAGATTTTTAGCTTTTTAACGTTTTACGAAAAATTTCGCCATAACTTCGTTATGGCGTATTTTCTTCTGTTCCACTTGGAACAATTACCTAACTCATTCATCTATATTTCTTCCTTTCCAGATTCCACAAACAACCCACTAAAAATATTCAGAAAGTCCTTTATATAGTCCTCTAGCAATTAAATTCTATCCTTTTTGCTTTGGCTTACAAGTTTTAGTTATTCGTTTACTCGCATGGCAATTACCGGTAGATTTAAACAATATTCAACTATATAGCCTTCTCACTCCAAGATCTTTTTTTGATCTCATCAAATATCAACAACCACCAACAAACACTTCTTTAACAAACTAAGAAGCTTTTAAAAATATAAAAAGATAAAAAGTTAGGGTTTTATTATTCTTACCATTGTTGGTTCTTCTTCTTCTTACTTAGCCTTCCTTGAAGATCAAAGTTACTTGTAACGACCGGGAATTCTGAAATTTCCTTGTAATTCGAATTTTTGAATATTAATGAATATTTTATATTTTATTAATATTATATTTGTGTTACGTGTTTAAGGGTTGCGTGACAACCTGGATTATGTGGATGCATGAAATTTTACGTGTTACAGTTTTGTTTAAGTGAATAATTGATTTCGCGTAGCGTCGCTAAATCACTATTCACGGGGCACGTTTCCTGAGGCACTATTCATGCCAGATATTTTTTGTGTCTTTTTCGACTTTCATAAATTTCATAAATACGTGTATGCGTACGAATAATTTTTCCAAGTGTCGGAAATTTTATTTGAGCTGATACGTGATTTTATCCGTATCCGAAATGTGTTATATGGGTGTTCCGAATAAATGGACAAATCCCATAATAATTATTTTTATACATCCCAATAATTATGGGTGTACCCATTTTAATTTTGGGTAGAGTTATTTACCAGTTTTGGTACAAAAGGGGGAGTTTTCGGATATATTTTTGGTATTTTCGGGTATTTATTTTGGCTTGTTATTTCAAGTGGGAACCACTAAACCATTTTCAACCAATCAAATGAGAGCTTGGGGGAGAGCATTGCCGGCGCCACCTTGAGTTCCAAACCCATTTTCTCCCTTAATTTCCTCCACTTCTCCAATAATCATTCATCCAACTCTCAACCCATTCCATTCCATTCCAAGTTGCTCAGCTGATAGAGAGAGAGAGAGAGAGAGTGAGGGAGAACTCGCCGGAAGAAGGAGAAGGAGAAAGAAGTCGCCGGAGCTCGCCGGAAAAAGGAAGAACTCGCCGGAAAAGAAAGGAGGAAGAAGAAGAAAGCACGGGTGGAGGATTCAAGCAAGGAGAACCCTCAAAATCAAGCCTAGCCGAGCTTCTTAACATCTAGGAGGGATTTACAGAGGTAAACAATCAACCAAATCCTTTCCATTCGATTTCTTGTTAAACTTTTCAAGTTTTTCTTAGTTTTAAGCTCTTAAGCTTGTGGGTCGAATTTTTAGCGATTCTTGGTGTTTTTGTTTGTTGTTAGTGTTTGTAAATATTGTTAAGAGGTTATGTAAGCTATTAATACCTTTAAAGTGGAACAAAAACACAAGAAATCCTTACCTTGGCTTAATGGAGCAAGAACAATGGACAAAACATGGACTTTGGACATTCGGACTATTTTAGAGGACTGTAAAGCTATGATTTCGTGTTTGTTAATTTTATTTGTTGCTATGGTATTGTAGTTCAATGGGTTATGAAGCTAACCCAGTTGGAATGGACCAAAAAGGAGTTAAAACGAGTTCGTAGTAATGATTCTTGTAAAACATGTCAAGAACTCGAAGAACAGAGTATGAACTTTACACTTTGGCTTAGGATTTGACCATGTTAATGTTAATGGGTAGCTCTGCATTTTTGATATGTTGTAGCCCCATGAGTTAGGAGTCCATAGAGTCCGAAATGGACCAATTTTCTTGTGTATTGAAGGAGTTATGGAGGTTGGAATGGTCGGAGGTCGAAGTCGCGAACTGGGAAGAAACCCAGAATCCGGCTACTGGAGAGTCGCGCCGCAGCGCCACCCATAAGCCTTGCAGCTCACGCTGCAGCGAGGGGCAAGTGGGGAAAAACCGGGACTCGCGCCGCAGCGTGAGGCCCAAGCTTTAAGGCTCACGCCGCAGCGTGAATCCCGGTCATGGAGAAGACACGGGACTCACGCCGCAGCGTGAGGTCCAGTGCTTGGGCTCGGCGCTGCAGCGCCAGCTCCGTGTTTGGGCCAGGTTGGGTTAGTCAGACCGGGTCGGATCGGGTCGGGCCTAATGAATCCTTTTCAAACGGGTCCAACACTTATATATTTCCTTGTATTAAATGATTAGACATGTTAACTAAGCATATTTTGTTAAGCCCTAAATGTTTAATTATTTCTCAAATGTCAACCAAATTGGTATTGTCTTAAGGCGGAAATTGTATAATCTAATTGCAAATTGGCATATTTTGCTGGGCAGCCGCTCGCTCACCGGGGAGCGAGACCCCCGACTGGGTAGTCGTAGTGGCAATCAATGTGTTTTAATGATGCAGCGTCCGTTTTGAACCATTATTTGGAATGTGACTAATTGTTATGTAAACATGTACTTAATTGTGTAGGATATTAAGGAGCGTGTGTTATAATATTGTAGCAGCGCATCAGGCAAGTTTTCTTAACGCTTGTCAAACCCTTGTGTTGGGCAAGTTTCCTTAACCTTACTCGAATTATATTTTGAGCAGGTTTCATATTTTATACAGGTTGTATATTGTTGCAAGTTTCATGACTCAAATTGAGTTATTACTTTTGAATCATATTAGTGGACTAATTATTGTCAATTACTCCACCTCCAAGATAATTATTGATATTCGCAGCTTATGCATTTGAATTCATTATTTGTTGTTGGATTGTGAAACGTTTAAGTTCTTCATTCATGAACTGTTTAGGGAAATAGTCTATGCCATTCGTTTCGGCTAGACATGTACAGGTTATTACTTTAAAAGCTATCCAAACCGATTGTCGGTGCGGATTCTTAGACTGAGAGAGCAACCCTTATTTAGGGGATTATAATGTGTCGGTTATTCGATGCAGTCAGAGTTAAATGTTATGCATATACATGGTGTACAAGAGGCTGATCCCCTCGAGTACAACTGACGGGCCCAGGTTTTAAAAGAGTTAGTTGAATGATTGACTCTTTGGCCAAAAGTTCATGGTCGGTTGGACCACTCAGCAGTAAATAATCATTTTTCATTGTTTCATTTGGACTTTGATTATATCATTTCAGCTATTTCATCAATGTTCATAAATTGTTGATCTATGCAGCTATTATTCTTATTCATTCATGATATATCTCCTTTATTCATTTTAAACTTGCTGAGCAAAGTAGTTGCTCACCCTTGTTATATCATGAACCTATTGCAGCTAAGCCGGGGAGTTCCAAAGCGGACAAAGGCAAAGGAAAGCTTAAGGAATAGTTATATGTACTATCCTGTTATGTAATTCGTGGAATCATTTTGTATTATTATGGTATTCTGCGATGTATTTTATTTAAGGTTTTAGACCTTGGGACCGTAGTAAACCTTTTGTAATGAACAACATATGTTTATTTATTCCGCATTAGTTAATTTATGTTGTTTAGAGGTGTATGGATGTATTTTATCGTGAGCACCAAATTCGAGGTATTGGTACCTTAATTTGGGGGTGTCACATTACTTCCTTCCTTGCTCCCTCCTTGTCTGTCCCTCTTCCTCTCTTTTCTCTCTCAAGCTTTTGCTCTCAAGTTTTCTCTCTCTTTACTTACGATTTTTAATGAAATGAATCTAAGAGAAATGCAAGTATACTTGCAAATCTATCAAAAAGTAAACTAAGGGTGGAGGTAACATAGTCTTTTAGGCCTTAACCATGCTTTAGTTAATTAATCTAGCTTCAATTAAATTAACTAAATCTAGACAAAATAATGACTTAAGGCCTTGTTTGGTTTGAATTAAAGAGAATGGAGGAGACAAAAATCTTTTACTTGATTTCTTTGGATAAAACTTACTATATATAATTAATGACTCATCCTCCCAAGCTCTTTTAGCCTCATGGCCGGCCACCTCCCTCCTTTCTCTCTCTCATGACTCATTTTTCTTATTCAATTAACCACATGCACAATTCTAATCAAGTGACACATGGCTATCAAGATTACTTACATGTGACACTTGTAATTTTCAATACTTTGGCTCCAAGTACTTAGGTTTTAATCCTAAGCTTGAGCCAAAGCTCAACCCTAGCCAAACCAGTTAAATCATTTGCTTAACCCTAGCCAAGTCATATTAAACCCTAGCCAAACCAATTTTAAACCCTAGGCTCAAATGCCTTAGTTACTATTAAACTAGTTTCTTTTCTAGTTAGGGCTTCCTAACTAATCCGATTAGTCAAACCAAAAATTTTATTACAGATTTTTTTTATTAGAGATTATATCTCACATTTCTAAATAAACGTTATGCCGTAATTCGAAAACACAAAAAAGCATTTTTTTTGTGAATAGTGTTTTTACGTTTTTTTTGATAAAAATATTTTTATTGGAGATTTCATCTCCCATTACCAAATAATTAATATGACATCGCTCGAAAAGTCGAAAAACGAAATAACGAGTCCATTGTGCGATGAATAGTGTTTTTATGAATAGTGATTTAACGGTTTCTCGAAAAAATTTATTCCTTCTATGAAACCGTGACACATGCTAAAAATCAAATATCACATTCATTAGGTCCAAATTGACCTTTAAACACATAACATATAAACATTTCCGTTAGAATATTTATTTTATTTAATAAATATTTAAAACCCTAATTACAAGGCTACTCGATTTCTTGGGTCATCACATTCTTCCCCCCTTATAAGGATTCCGTCCCCGGAATCACCAGCATAATATTATTCTAATTCTCAGAAATCTTTCATCAACCACGTAGCCTGATCCTGAAAATAATATCTTCATTTACATTTATAATATTCTTTTCCTTATTTGGAAAAATTCTGGGATATTACATTCACCATTTCTTCTACGAATTTTGCCCTCGAAATTACAGTATAATCATCTTTATCCATCTTATTCACCAAAATTAGGTTATCAAATAAACCTTTATTTAATCATATTCGATTACATTCTCATTCTAATGGTTACTCAACTTTTTTCTCCTTTGAGGATCTTTTTTCGATCATCGCATTCTAGGATCACTTTCCTCTATGGAATTTATTCCTTATAAACATCCAATTCCCAGAATTATGGAACATCTTTGAGAAATCTTCACAATTGTTCAATAATTGTGAAGTAGCTTGAACAAATAGGGAATAAAAGAAATTCCCTTAGTTTCATACTTAGTTTCCTTGAACAATATTTATTAATTATTTATCGAAAACCATCCGAATATTTGTCAATCACAAATACTGAAAATATTCTCTGCAAGTACTCTAGGTGATCAACCTATCGTACAACATTCTACTGAAACGACTATATGTGTTTGTTTATCACCCAACAGGGTCAATCGGTATTACTGACCAAAAATTTCCTCAATATTAGGGTTGTTCTTCTCAGACTTAGTACAAAATTCCGCACCAAAATAATTTGATTTGACATAAATTCTCAAAGAATGCTTGAATTTCATAAACATATCCCAATTTTTGTCTAGCCGAATCAAATAGCGTAGACTTCATTAACAGTTAGGACATCAATCGAAATATTTGCCTGGCCGACTCAACTGGCTTTGACCTTCTTTAAATAGTTTTCATAAACTCAAAAATCATTTTTATAACTTTGTCATACTACAACATATATACCATAGTAGGTTGACGATTCTATGATCACATCCACAGTACGTTAGATTGTATTTGATGATTCCATCATTTGTCATATTCACACCATAGTGTGATGACGATTTTAAAAATATATTTTGATATTTTCAAAATTAATTTTGCCTAGCCGAAACAATTGACATTGACATACTTCATAAAATAGTTCATGTAAATTGAAAATCATTTTATAACTTTCTCATACCGCAACATTTTACCGTGCGTTGATAATTCTATTATTTGTCATACACCATGTTTTAAACGGTGCGTTGACATTTTTAAAATACATTTTAGTGTTTTCAAATCAATTTTGTCTAGCCAAAACAATTAGCATAGACAAATGAATAATAGAACTTTTAAACTTACTGGTTAAATAATCTGATCCAATATCTTTCAAAATGTGAATATCAGCACGATGTCAATAAATCTCGAAGCCTAGCATAGCTAGAAGAATTGGAATATCCATTTTTCTTAATCATCTTCAATTTCCTCCTCCCACCATCCTTTAATAACTCTATTTGTTACACTGAAAATTCTTAGTTCTCAAGCTACAACATTTCTATACCCCAGTATAGTTCATCAAACTTACCACACGTTATGAGTTCCGGGACTTGCCATAATAATATAAGTTTAGGAACTTGTCATCGGAATATGTAGTTTAGGAACTCGTCATCGGAATTTGTAATTTTCATTATATAACATAAGCCAATTTAGAAATAACTTATCAAAGTAATTAAATCAAACCAATTACTAGCTTTCACATTATATAAATCAATCTAACACATACATATACATTCTCATATATATATATATAGGGTAATGATCCATAACATCTATTTGTTATGGATCAAAAATTAGCAAATAACATCTTTACCTTTCATTACATAAATAAAAGGCCAAGATTAAAAATGACAGGTTATCGTCTGCTAGTCATTCTAGCGGACTGGATTAAAATAAATTTTGGACGCTTATACCCCAATCCGAGCAAGTCAGTCAAAGTATTGAAATCGAATTCAGTTAACCCCGCTGTGAAATCCGCTGTGAAATCGAATTGGGGCTTCACTGTGAAATTGAATTGGGGATGTGAAGTTTTGTTAACCTCGCTATGAAATCAAAATTGAAATCGAATTGGGGCAAAAAACTGGTAACAGAACTCCCAAATGTTATACCCACTTGATTAGTTTTCATCTTCACAACCAAATTGTAAACAACAAAGAGCACTAGCTCGACCAGCCTTTTCCTATCTTTAGACATGTATAAGAATTATCTCCCAATTTAAGGTACAAGGGATGATCTCCAAGGGTAAATTCCTTTGGCGCCTTACCAAAACACCAACAAAAAATGGGTATACTTACAAGCTCAACTTCATGCATTAAATTGCTTCAGTGGACATAATCTCAAGCTCCGCCCACTAAAGAGGTGAAAGTTTTGGGACAGCTCCATCAGCTCCAATTCCTGTTACCTCTTTAAGTCCTGCAATAACTTCCCTCATCGACGGTCTTTGTTTGGGGTTGGGATGGCAACAAGATTTTATTATTTCTCTAAAATTTCCAAGCTGCTCCAAATTAAACGAACTCAAATTTGGATCCACCATTTCTTTTAAAGGGTTGACCCCTCTCAAATAATATCCGATGCCCAGTCCTGGAGTTAGAAACTGTCTGCTGAGTATGGTTGCCCCCCTCTCAAATAATCGAACTACGAATTATGTTGAACAATTTTCAAGATGGGGCCCACATGTATTGTTTTGAGGTGGGGCCCACGTGTATTGTTTCAACTCCAAGGTATTTCGCTGGTGTTACTTCATGTTGTTTCAACTTCAAGGGTGTTTCACTGGTGTTGCTTCATGTTGCTTCACTATTGAGTTGGCTAATTAAGTCGTCCACTAGAATAACTAGCGGATGGATTAAAAATCATACTTGACTTGCTCGAATTGGGGGTATAAGTGCCCAAAATTTATTTTAATTTAGTCTGCTAGAATGACTAGCGGACGACAACCTGTCATTTTTAATCTTAACCTTTTATTTATGTAATGGAAGGTAGAGATGTTATTTGTCAATTTTTGATCCATAATAAATAGATGTTATAGATCATTACCCATATATATATATATATATATATATATATTTATATAGCTGAGAGAACTTAGAATTGATATGCAATTCGGGCAAAAATACCTCAGCCTGACACTGTGATACTTGAAAGCTTGAGGACATAATCCGAGACCATCGTTAGATAGAAGAATCTCCGGTGTGAGCTTTGGTCTAGATCTAGGAACTTTCTCGGTTTCTCGGTAGACTTTGAAGCATCACCACCGATATGAGTGTCCTCGACCTTGACAATATAAACTCCATCCGTAACTATAGAGTTTCAGTATATATTCTCTTTTACAATCAATTCTAAATAGAGCAAGAAACAAAACAAATTAAAGAAGTAAAAACAAAACTTGTTTACATTAGAATAAATGTGACGCTCCCAAATCCGAGTACTTGAAACCCGTATTTGGTACATCACGATACCATTTCTTTGAGCTATTTAATATATTACAACCTTAATATTTATATCAGAGTTGTCTATTCCCCAGGTATGACAACCTTTAATTACATTCTTTACATGTTACATAATATATATGATCACAATACAAAAGACTAATTATTATAGATAACACCTTAAAACCTATTTCTTGAACTTTCCTTTGCCCTTGTCTTTGCTAGAGCCTTCTGAACATTCATGCCTAGCTGAAAATATTTAAGTCGAAGCAAGAATAAGCATTCAATTGCTCAACAAGTAATAATATTTATAATAATGCGCTGAAGAAGTAAATGTTTTCTTTGAGGAGTACTTCTACCACGAATTAATAGTGGTGAAGTCATTTGAAATCATTCTTAACAACATATCAAATTATTTTAAGATTTTTGAAATAACATATTGACTTTTGAATAATGAGTGGTCAAAAGACCATGAACTATCATTTTTCATTTTCGAAAAGGTTTAAACAGAAATTCATCTGTAAACCGTTTGGTCTTACGGACACAAAGCATGATCAGTCCCGTTGTGCCCTGTATTGATCAACACTATATAATAAATCACCGTCATTGGCGCATAAAAATTAAATCACCGCTTTTAGCACATAAAAATTTCCCATTTAGGGTTGTTTATACTCAGTTTGGAGTCCTAACTAAAACAATTTAGTTGGACGACTCTATCATAACTAATAATGTTCAAAAATGTTTTTCAAATTAGGTCTAGCTGGTCAAATAGCTTAGACAATCTTTAAACTAGGTATACATATCGAAATTTAATAGTATCTATCAGAACTTGTCAAAGAATTTCGAATTCAAAGGTAATTGATAATGTACAATAGTTCATACAAGTGGGGACACTTGCATAACGAAACTTAGAATGCAAATTTTCAATATGAGTCAATAGCAATTCAGTAATGAGATACTTTTAACAATGAACGAATCGAAGAAAATTTAATAAAATAGTAGTACTTGCATAATATACGGATCCATTTCATAATGTAAATGAAAAGGATAGAATAGTTGCTCAATAACAGATTGAGTTAAAAGCTTGCATAAACCTGAATCCATTGCATAAAGTAAATGCAAACGATAGGGTACTTGCACATTATATACCTGTTGCATGAATTAAAAATATTGCATAAGGTTTAGATACTTGCCTTTGTCGTTGTTTACTGCTATACAGTTTAGCTTAAACTTTTATACGTAGTCCTATCATCAATAAAATTATTCTTTTGATTAGAATAATACCACATAACATATAATACTGCTTATTTGCAGTCACTATACAACTTAAACACGTTGTCACATATTCATATCAGTCGTTAAATCATATAAGAACATGTATCAAGTCAAATTATGTCAATCTGGTATTATTTCGGTATCATTTCAATGTCCCAATTGCGTTATCGGATAATCAACGAGTTTATTTTCTATAAAACTCTATTTAAATGCTTTAATATTATTTTGGATAATATATTTATCATTTATAATATTTTTTGGAAGCTCATAATAATTTTCAAATAATTATTATCATGTATAATAATTTTTCAAATATTAATATCATTTATAATGATTTAATTGCTAAATAATTTCATTATCATTAATATTTAAATAATTTATTCTTAATTTTAATTTAATTAGTTTTAATCATTATACAAATTGTGATTGTTTAAATAAAATTGAATTGATATAGTACTAGTAGTTGAAAATTATTAAATAGAGATTCCATGTGGCTTCAACACTCTATCTTATCACTTTATTATTTGTTGATCGCGTATACTTGCACGTAATTGTTGATTGTGAAATCTGACAACAATAACAACTGTTTGTGATCTTTTTCTGGATGCTGATGATGATGGTCGTTGAAGCGCTTCCTTCTTCTGGTACATAGCAGATGTAGATAATCACTTCTGTTGAACACTGGTTGACTTGTCCAAGTCACTTCTTTATCTATTCAGCTTATAGTGTTCCTTGCTTAATCATAGAGTTGTCCGTTCTGGATCTAGTTACTCTAGATCTTGGCTTCTTGGTCATTCCACTCTTAGCACATATGCCAGTCCTTTGGCATACCTCTTATGTCGCAGTGAAACTTCTAGTTGATTTTACAATTTGTGTTCTTGCTCTCTTGCTTACTGCATGCCAACAACACACTCACTTTCGAATGTGATTTTCTCTTTTGTAGTTCTCCATTTTCTTCCCGTTGGAAGCTTGTCGTTGATATCTTCCCGTTGCACTTCTTTCTGTTGGAGACTAACATTATGCTGATTTGTTTATTATACCACTGAGTATTTTACTTCCTTAAGTCTGCTAGTGATGGCTGAGTCAGCATCCATTAACTGGTACCAAGATAGTGGAGTCACATGTGCTGCTTGTTGACTGCTGTAAATATGGCTGTTTGGACCCCACTCAGATTGGTTACTTATTATACTCAATTAACTACTCAGTCATTCATCTTGGGATAGAAACCCTAAGTGCTCTAATACTTTTAATCCATCTGGCACTTACTTACTTTATGATCGTCTGGGGTGCAGCCTGTTGCTTCTGATCGTAGAGTTAACTTGTTTTCTTTAGACAGAAGACTTTTATCTTGGATCATAGAGTTAACTGTTAGCTTCAGTTGTGGCCTTGTGCTGCCTTGCAGTTCGTAGAGTGGCTGACTGTTCTTGTATTGTGCTTTGATGTACTTCTCATTATACTACAGTTTGTGTTCCTTTATGCTCTGTGATCTCCATTTGGCTTTTCGTTCCCAAAGCATATCATTATGATCTTCGTTGAGCCATTGTTGCAATGTGCTTATCATAGAGGCCTGCCCTATGTTCTTTAGGTGTTGGCTCTGCTGTTGTGTCATAGAGGACTGCTCTATGATGTTATGTTGCACCTTTGACGTAGAGGACTGCTCTACTTTAATCTTTAGACATTCTCTTTTATGCCTTATCACAGAGTACTACTCTATGATCTTCCTGTCGCTTTGCTGAGACTGCAAGAGTGCCTTTGTTGTCTTAGGCTTAACTCTACGATCACTTAAACTTGTTGTAGCTTTCCTACTCTACGACCTTTGTCTTTGATGCAGGTCTAGAGTCTTGATGGATCGTAGAATGATTACTTGAGCTTGTCCTGTGATCTCTGTTATGGCTTGATGCTTTGGTTGTGCTCAGAGATCTTGTTATGTCGGATAGCTCATGCTCAGCTTGCTTGGTAGTCTTGAAGATTGCCACTTTAACTTTGGGTGCTTCAGCAGAGACTTCTTTACTTTGTTGCTTGGTTGTAGACTGTTCATGGGAGTCGCAGAATGGCTGACATGGACTAACTCTACGAACCTATGTTAGCACAATGATTTTCTCTTTGCAGTGCACATTCTACGATCTTGAGTAAGCTCCTTGTTCTGTCGAGCCACACTTTATGATTGCCTTGCAAGCTCTGCATTGACATGCGCAACTCTACGATGCCTAAAGAGTGCTGCCGAGTGAGCTCTACGATCTGCCGAGCTTGTTACTATACTTGCCTGGCAGACTCTACGATCTTGGGATTTAGTGCTACAATGCCAAGGCAACTCTATGTCCTACCAAGAGTGCTTTACGTTCTGCCGAGAGAACTCTACGTCCTGCTGAGAGTGCTCTACGTTTGGCCGGGGCAACTCTACGTCCTGCCGAGAGTGCTTTATGTTCTGCCGAGAGAACTCTATGTTTTCCTGGCAAACCCTGTGATGACATACTTGGCGCTGCGATGTTGACTGACTGTTCTACGATCCTTCACTTAGTCAGTGCAGTGCTCTACGTTCAGTATGGTCCTTGTTTGTACATATATCATTACAGCACATAAGATCAACCTGACAAGTTTGATCTTTTTCTATTCTCAGTCCTTGTACATCATATTCATCTAAGGACTTTACAAAGCCTAATCTTACAAACATGCTTTGATCAGATAGATATTCATTCAGCTTAGATCAACCTAACATATTTGATCTTCTAAGTCCTTGTACATGTATTTCATTTAAGGACTTTACAAGGCTTCAATAGTATGAATGTTTTTCTTATCATTTTGCCTTCAATCAAATCACATATAATGAATAAAGGTAATCGCATGCAGATCTTATAACATTCTCCCCTTGTGATAATGAGTTTATCGATCGCATGCTGATTCCCAACAATCTCCCTCGATTTGATGATGACAAAAACACTAATAGTATAACATATAATTTAAGCAATACATGCAGATGTATGAGTGCTGATGTGACTTAAGATACAGTAAGTCACTGTATTGCTAGAACAAGAGATACGAAATGAAATGATGTGCATAATTATATCATACCAATGAAATTTAAACATACGCAGTTCACAAGCTATATTAGTCTAACAAGGAGATCCTAGATACTAGCGTAAGACAGTTAATTCCTCCTTGCTTGTTAGAGATATACCTTCTTCTTGATGGTATCTTGTAACTGCTTTCTCCTGTTGTCGTCCTCTTATTCTTCTGCATTTCCTGCATCCTCCTTTGGCTTCTGCTCCCCCTCACTTCTTGCAGCTGTTTCTTCATCTTCTTCTTCTCTTGGCTTCCCCTCAGTTGCAGCTGTTTCTTCGTCTTCTTCTTCTCCTGGCTCCCCCTCAGTTGTTGGTGCCTCATGTTTGTTCTTCTTGTTCTTCTTCAACTCTTTTCTTTTCATGTCAGGTCTCATCCTCTTTTTGTTCTTCATCTTCTTATGCTTCCTCTTTTTCTCCCCCTTTTTGTCATCAATCATTTGGGAGAGATACTGAACATGCGTAATGAGTTGTTCAACTAAGTAGGAAGTATTACCAATTTCCATTTTCACCTCCTGCTGGCTAAGTTCCATCTGCTGAGTGAGGTACTGGCTAAGGTTCTCTACTTTAGCTGACAAAGTCTGAATATAGTGTGTATTCTGTTGTTGGAGTTTCAGAGCTTCAGTCCTCTGCTGCTCAATTGATTTGAGATATATCTGATCTCGTTAATGGAGCTTTAAGGACATATTTATGAATGAGGCTTGCAACTTCTTGTAGAATTCATTGTCTTCTCCTCCAGCCATCTTCTTTGTTACTTTTGTGACTGAGGAAATGTTTCCAAGCAATTCTTCGAAGTTCTTCAACAACTTTTGGTCAAGCAAGACATCTTCAAGGATTGGGGCAGTTGACTTGGATTTCTCACTCTTGTACATGTTGTCAAGAGCGGTGACTATATCAAATAACTCTTTGTTGGATGAGGAAGGGATATTAGAAGGTATTTTAGTGGAGATATCAGGGAGTTAGATATTTGGCTGGGACTAGAAAGCTTCAGTCGTAGAGTTAGAAGGTTCCACAACTATTGCCTTTACGAACTGGTATGCTGATTTGCCTTTATCACTGTTTTCTAACTTATAGTATGGAATGTATATACCTTCAGCATGGCGATAGACTTTGAAATGTTGAGTATCCTTGATCAGCATTTTTGGATAAGATTGAACTCTTGGGAAGTTCTGAGAAATCAGCTTCAAATTTGGAAATTTTGAGTGACACCAGCTGATGAAGCTTATATCTCCAAATTCAATGGCCTTTAACTAGGGCATCCATGGGTAAAATCATGTCTGTTCATTGTCAGGATCATATAGAACTGTAGTGCGATCAAGCTCAATGTCTTGAAAATTGTTAAGAAGATCCTCTATGGTCATTGATACCACTTTCATTTGACCGTTGCCATAATCTATCCATCTCGTTGGCAACACAGCTCCTGGTTTGTCACAGGCCTCCAACACAATCCTCCTTCGCATTCTTGTGGTTACTAGCCTAAAGTTGCTTTCTGATGCACTGTTCTCAGAATCAGAATCCTGTTGTACTTCATCATCATCCTCTACTTCCTTTCCTTTACTGGATTCTGTGATACTCATGTTCTTTGGACTTGCTTCCTTCATAGTCACTTCCTTTGAATCCTCTCCTTTATCAGTGTCAGCTTCTTTGGTACTCTTTCCCTTTGAATTTTCTTCCTCCATAATTGCTCCTTTTGATTTTTCAACTGACTCACCAGTTGACTGATCTTCATAGCTTGCTTCCATGTCATCATCATCTTCTGTTGAGTTATTAAAACTCTTTTCAACAGACATAGCTATATCCTCACTTTCTAATTTAGACATATTTGTGGTCACATCCTTTCCAGTAGATTCATCACTAGATGCCACATTTTTACTTATCTTTGCAGCTTCAACTTCATCACTCTCACTATCATCATCAAGATCAACAGTTGCTAAAGGAGTTCCTTCTTTACTCTTATGGCTTGGGAGTTTCATCATTTGCTTCAATCTTGCACTCTGTCTCCTTTTTGAGGGCTTGACCATAGGTGCCTTGGATGCTTCTTTCTCTTCTTTAGATTCTTCTTTCGAGGAGGAGGAACTCTTTACTGGGGCTGCCTCAACTTTCACCTTCTTCTTGAGTGATTTGGAGGGAATGGGCTCAGGAGATGAAGATTCTTCAGATTGTGATGACTCATCTTTCAATGTACTTGCTTTCCTCTTCCCTTTACCTGCCCTTGAATTCCTCTTGCTACTGCTACTACCAGATATTCTCAGTCTCTTGTTCTCCATGGGGTTCTTCTTCCAATTGTCAAACAATTTGGGTGACATGATTTTGTGGACATTTAGGGTTTCTCCCTCATCATTCCCAATCTTGCTTTTCAGCCTTTTCTTCAGTATGATGCTCAAGAACCTTCCATAGTAAACCTTTAAGACATGTTTCTCTGAGGTCTTCACTTTCTTGGCTTCTTTGACAAGCCAATCAGTCAGCATGGCTCCAAAATTCATCTTTCTCTTCATAACAATGGCAGTCATAATCTTCAGTTACAGGTCATTCACAGTGTCATGGGCGGTATCTTTACATAGAATACATTTGCCCACAATCTCAGCTAGGAATTCGAACTTCTCAAGAAATTCCTTTTTCTTCATTCCTTTCACATGGGGATTCTTCACATAGCCCATCAGTTTCTTGCCTTCTTCAGAATCGATTTCTTCTAGAGATGACATACCTTGGTTTTTAAATCCCAAACATTGATTGATTTCTGCAGCATTCATCTTCAGTTTTATTCCATGAACTTTAGTAGACAGAGCATCACATCGATTACTGCATTATGGTAGAATTCCTTGATTAGATCAGAGAAGATCTTGGTGTTTGACCCTAAACATTCTGAAAATCCTACTTGCTTCACACTTTTAAGGATGTCCTTGAATTTCTCATCTGATTCTTCAAATTTGTCGAAACCAAGTTGAATACCTGATACGATTTGACAGTTTTCCATGATAGGGGTTGAAGAATACTTAACTGTTGATAGAGATTTGAAGTAATAAGGTTTTTTTGGGGGCTTCTGGAGGTTGCTAGTTTTGGTTTGCTGAAGATTTGATGATTTTAGGGTTTTGAAAGATCATCACAGCTTTATGAGAGAAACGATATTGTTAACTGATAGGAAAAAGCAACCGTCAGTATTTGAATTTTGACTTATATTGGTTCCTTCTTTTTGTCAAGTACACGTGTGAGAGACCTATTTGCTGGATGTGGCCAATACTGTTAAGATTTCCATAACTGCTGCACGTCAGTTACTCTAGCCAAAGAACGTGGCCCATGTCCTTTTGACTCTTGACTTTGCCTGTTCCTAGAGTGACTTGATGTCTTTGCTCTTTACGATCATGTCTTTGAGAATAGAGCTTGGTTACACCTACTGCTTCTCAGATGCTAATTTGCACTTATGTCAGTGAGTGCAGATTTTGATGAAAGAGTCTCCATTTAGGCTTGTAGTGGATTCCTTCTAGAATAAGTAATCTTTAAAGGAACCTTATTTTCTCTTGACATCTGAGATGACAATCTTCATGCTTTGTATCTGATCCTGTAGTAGAGCTGAATCATTTACTACGTGAAGACTTTCCTTTAGGACCAGTTTCTTTCTCTTCTAGAGAGTCCCATGATCAACTCTTTTTTTTAAGGGATCAACTTTTCTCCTTTGTTTCATTTTCATCTTAAAGCTTTTGGAGAAATGTTAGTGATGCATTCTCATTTGGCCTTTCAACAGGACTAAGGAAGCTCAGAAAGGGCAGGCCTCTAGGTTTAAAAACTTAGGGCTTGATTTGTCTCTGAGGCACTTATCTGAAGAAGGACTGTTTGGATATGGTGTATAGAATGTCATCACTGTACTCATTGGGTTTGGTTAGATATAAAGTATAGGAGTAGTGTCTTAGTAGGTTGTGGTCGTAGAGTCAACCTACTCTACGATCATGTTGTTAATCATAATAACTCTACGACTTTGAATAGTATGGCTGACCTGGTTTTACAGTCGTAGAGTTTAGGGATTTTATGATGAGGATTCATTTAGTTCATCAGGCACAGAGTTTTGGGACTCTGAGTCTGAGACAGGGTTATGTATGATGGAGTGTCACCTTAAGTACTATAGGAGCTTCATTTAGCTTGAATCATGAACGGTTGAGATCATATGTTAGGCTCAAACACTTTCTTCTGCACCAAAGATTGTAGCTTTGTGACTCTTTTCATTTTCTCCATCTTGTAGCTTCACACTCTTCATCTCTTCAATTTCTTTGACCTTTTGTCAAACTGAGCACTACTAAGCTTATCAGATTGTTGCTCCCCCATAATTGATCTTTCAATCTGAGATGAATGTCCATCTTTCTTCATCTGATCGTAGAGTGTTTTCTTTAGAACTGGTTACTCTACGATCCTTTTCTTTATACTGTTATTGTAGATATGATGAAGTCTTGGATCCTTGATTACTCTACGATCCTTTACACTACGATCGTAGAGTTGTTGAAACCAGGTTCTTGTATGCTTCTTGAGGAGCTTCATTATACTGAATGGAGCTCCATCTTCTGAGAGAGATTTACTGGAAAGCCATGCCTTTGCCGCTTGTCAGAAGTTTGTTGATGAGGATCATCCCATTATAACTTTTTCCTTGGATGTGCTTGAATGAGGATAGAGCAATCATATTACCTGTAGATTAACTAAATTTCTATCTTAGTACCCAATATTCTTTGGGTCCTGCTGAGTTAGTCCTTTTAAAAGCTCAAGTCTTTTCCAGACTATGGTTTCACAATTTTGCATTATGCAACTTATATGAGATTATAATTAAACATGTTGCATGACTGTGTGTGTGTGAGAGAAAACATGATTAAAATAGATGTGGGTTCTTAAACCTTTTCCTTAGATGAGATTCTGCTTTTATCATTTTCCAAGTATCTGAACCTTAGTAGAGTAGTGGTCAGTTCTGCATGACGTACCTAGATGGTTCGTATAGTTGATCAGTCTGTACAGCCTTTCAGTGTACAACTGCAGACATGACTACACTCTACGACTTATCAAAGACTTAGATAATGAAATAATGCTTCATTCATCCACTAAGGTATAGGGACTAAGGTAGGATGTAAATAGCTCATTAAGCACAGTTACCTATTAAACGACAGAGTTAAATAGTCATAAGGTGATATTTCATATTACAATCCCTGAAAAACTTGTTTTTCCACATCTAAGAATAAACTCTCAATATCAAGATAAATAATTATGAGTCTTTATTAATACACACAACAACAATTGCAAAACAGTTTAAGCACATTTTTACTCATTTAGCAATAAGATAGAAGAAGACTCTATTTGCAAAGACTTCAGATATTCATCTTAAGAGTTTTATTTTTAGCCTCAAATATGGATGGACAACAAAGTGATTGTTAAACCATTATTCTCACTTTCTTTCATTTTCCTTTTGGGGTAGAAAATGATTTCTTAATATGTTGCTGAAGTATGAAGACATATAGCTATGTAATACATATTAACAGTTAAAGACATTTGCATTTTAGGGAGACAGAGATAGATACCTCACTGATGTCAATTTCTTGACAGTTAGTGGTGTTGCAAGCAATGTTTCACTTCCTTGTTAGTTAAAATCCCTCAGGCCATTGTTGGTTTTATCATTTGTTCCTTCATTATACTGTATCGGCCGATATATTGAGCACATCTTTGAATTCTGCACTTAGTTAGTTATGACATCCCATAATCATTGATACGCTTGAATGAATCTCTAGGTTCATATTTTGTAAAGTGGGAACATGTCATAAATGCTGAGAAGCTCATTAAGTCGTCGTTCTAAGTGCATTGATGATGGCGCATTATCATTTAGATATCTCCTTGATCATCATTTGTAGGGCTTCCCAACATTTTCGGTGGAGATGCAGATTCCCTTTTTAATTAAGAATATCTTCGTTCTTGCTGCAACTGACTATTTCCTCCTTATGAGATGGTCGGTATTCTCAATAACATCAGCATGCCTGGTGATGATGATTTCTCCATTTAAGCCCATGGAATAACCTGGATAGCTTACGATAGTTTTTCCTGCACATACAATTTTCAACTTGTTAGCTCATTGTCTTGTCAACCAATACCTAGACTTAGAACTTGATAAGTATAAAATATGTTATGTTTTTATCTCTTAATGTCTAGTCTTTTATACTTATTTGGCACCTAAATGTACTCACTATTCTAAAATTTTGATTTAGGTTGCAAATGGAGCTATTAAATGAAAAATGAGTTATTTCCGCACTTTTGGATTGTTTTGAAATCAGTCCGTCCACTTGAGGCTCCATTTTGTCCTTCGTCCAACCAATATCTCTCAAAGCTCAAAGAGGAAAAGTTGTAAATCTATTTCTTAGCTTCCAGATCATCTTGAAACGCCTAAATCAGAGCTCAGGTGAGAAAGTTATGACCATTTTACCAACGGACGTCAAAGTTGAAAATTTCAAATCGTTTGGCTTTTGGACAAATTGACCTTTGGGATTTCGTTTGCGATTTGAATTATGTTAGAGTTTCCAAATGAGAATGTAGTCTTCTTGAAGTTTTTAGTGGACTTCTCAAACTTTTCGGAATGGTATGGTGAGCAAAAATCCGAGTTCATTTGGGCCTCCAAATATTACTTTTTAGACAGCTGATCTGAATCCCGCATGGACTGGATTCCTGTTCGGACCAGTTGGAGTATTTGGGCCATAACTTGAGTTTCCCAACTCCAAATGAGGTGATTCAAAATCCCAAATTCATTAGAAACTCCAGGGATACAACTTTTGTTCTTTGCCTAAGTCCAAATTCGATGGTTTGCTAATTCAAAAATAGCTTACAAGATGATGATCAGTTTAGTTGTTAGATTTGGACTATTTGTGCATCACATGTACACGTTTTTGGGTTGCTTCTTCCTTGGTTGGCTGATGCACATGAGTAGATTGGGTGTTTAATATTGACTTATGATGATAGGTTAGCACACCATGAGTTCCTATAAATACCAAGTTAAGCTTGGCTTGTATTTTTGCTAATTCACACATTAACTCACCTACTATTCTCCATCTTCTCCAAATTCTAGTATAATTAGTAGGGAAAGAGGATCACCTCCATAGTGAGGTTGTTGTCCTCACCCCTTTTATAATTTAGAAGGGAAAGAGGATCACCTCCATAGTGAGGTTGTTGTCCTCACCCCTTTTATAAATCAAGAAAATATTCATCGGACTTATTATGTTAGGCTAGTTCCTTATTCAGTTCGAAGGGGATGTTGAACCTTGTTTACAGGTAATGGTTTGATTAAGTATAAACTATTTATTTCTTCTTACATGAAGTTCATTCTTGATAATCTATTTAAATATTGAATGATTTTTATTCCGATTGGTTTAATGTGATCAGTTAAGTCAATTTGATTAATCTCATCTGCTAAATTAAGGGACAGTATTACGTGTAATTGATATTGTTCCTAATCATAAGTAGCAATTAGTGATACATGATTATGGTCAAACTTTTGATTATTGCTATGATTATCGGAAGACAAGTTGAATAATCCGAACTTGTGTGATTGTTGCTTGGATTAGTCTAATTCCCTAGTTCTTTGCTATTATATTAAATCTAGAGAGCTTGTTCTAGGTTGTATAATGGTTAGAATCTTATGAAGAGCTTGTTTCATTAAGTGATAATCTAAGGGGAGTTTCGGGTAGTAGAGCTTGTTGCTACCTAGGGTTATTAATTTCATTAAAGGATGAATATTGTTTTACTTAATTATTCTATTGTTGTAAAAAGGTGATATTGAATCGAAGAACTGAAATCTTTGATTAATTGGTTATTCTTATCACTTTAAATTCTGTTCTTGATAATTAGTGAAATCAAATTATAAACCCCCCCCCCCCTTTTTGGTAAACAAGGCATAAATTTAGACTAATCACTCTCTGTAGGATCGAGTCTTACTTGCACTGCTACATTATTATTTTTTGTAGTAAGGTTTTATTTTTGGTTTCTTGTGACAGCACACCAAATTTTGGCGTTGTTGTCGGAGAGTGATTTTAGTTTATTTTTCTTTGTTATCATTATTTTTATCTTTATTTATTATTTTTTTTGTTGTACTCAGGTAATTTGAATTTCATTTGATTGTTTATGTCCAAAACTCGATCTACTAATCAAGGTGATTTAAAGTGTGATCCAGAAATAGAGAGAACCATTCATAGATTAAGGAAAGTAGCTCGAAAAAATTGTGAAGAGAAGGACACCATGGCAGAAATGCGAACTTTGAAGGAGCTTGCGACTCCTACTTTGAATCAACAACCTTTATGCATAACCTTCCCTAATCTAGATGCTAATACTTATTTTGAATTAAAATCTGGACTAATATATCTTTTACCTACTTTTCATGGTTTGGCAGGTGAAGATCCTCACAAACATTTGAAGGAATTTCATGTGGTATGCACAAGTATGAAGCCTACCGGAGTAACGGAAGAACAAATCAAGTTGAGAGCCTTTCCATTTTCTCTAAAAGATTTGGCTAAGGATTGGCTTTACTATCTACCCTCCGGAAGTATCACAAAATGGGAAGAGATGAAAAGATTATTCTTAGAAAAATATTTTCCCGCTTCAAGAGCAGCCAACAATCGAAAAGAAATTTGTGGTGTGAGGCAGAATAATGGAGAAACCCTATACGAGTATTGGGAACGTTTTAAGAAACTATGTGCAAGCTGCCCCCATCATCAAATTAGTGATCAACTCCTCATCCAATACTACTATGAAGGTTTTTTATCTACAGATAGGAGCATGATTGATGCTGCTAGTGGAGGAGCTCTGGTGGACAAGACTCCTGAGGCTGCAAGAAATCTCATTGCAAATATGGCAGCTAATTCTCAACAATTTGGCGGTCGACTTGATTTCTCACCTAGGAATGTGAATGAGGTAAAAGTTTCTGCTATTGAACAACAAATTGCAAGTCTAACTTCTCTTGTTCGTCAAATGGCTACAGGAAATATACCAGCAGCAAAACCTTGTGGTATTTGTTTGTTAACAAATCACAATACAGATGCATGCCCAACACTACAAGAGGATGATACTATGCAACAGGCAAATACAATGGGGAATTATCAAGGACAACCCCAGAGAAAATATGATCCTTACTCTAACACTTACAATTCCGGATGGAGGGATCATCCCAATTTGAGCTATGGGGGTACTAGGCCACCAGTGTAAGGTGTTTTCCCAAACGGACAGCAAAGTTTTCAACCAGCTCAACCACAGGCCCAACCTAGACAAGCTGCTCCTGTTAATTCTGGAATATCTCTTGAGGATATGTTCAAGGCATTCATGAATCAAACACAACAATTTCAACAAGAAACAAGGACTTTCATCCCTAATCTAGAAAATCAGATGAGTTAACTTGCTACGACAGTTGGTCGATTGGACTCTCAAAGTTCAGGGAAGCTACCTTTTCAAACAATTGTCAATCCGAGAGAGAATGCATGTGCCATAACCTTGAGGAGTGGAAAATAATTGGAAGCACCAAAAGCTACTGGTGAATTTGAGGAAGATAAGGCTAAAGAGGATGCAGAAATATCAAAGGTAAAACCTAACACTCCTATTCAACTAAAGACCAATCCTTTACCTTTTCCTCCCAGGAATCCTAAAACTTCAAGGAAGGATGAGTAAGAGAAAGAAATTCTAGAAACTTTTAGGAAGGTAGAGGTGAATATTCCTTTACTAGATGCAATTAAGCAAGTGCCCAGGTATGCAAAATTTTTGAAAGAATTATGCACTAACAAAAGAAAATTAAAAAATGATGAAAGAGTCATTGTTGGTGAGAATGTATCAGCAGTCCTTCAAAGAAAAATGCCCCCTAAATGTAAAGATCCAGGCATGTTACAATTCCATGTAGAATAGGTAATACCAGATTTGAGAAAGTTATGCTAGATTTAGGAGTTTCAATTAATGTCATGCCATTATCTATTTTTGCTTCTTTAAGTCTAGGTCCTTTGAAACAAACTAGTGTTATTATTCAATTGGCTGATCGTACTAACACTTACCCCCAAGGGGTAATTGAAGATGTCTTGGTGCAAGTGAATGAACTAATCTTTCCTGCAGATTTTTACATAGTGGATATGGATGATGATAAATCCCCAAATCCTGCACATATACTTTTAGGGAGGCCATTTTTGAAAACAGTAAGGACTATGATTGATGTGCACAATAGAACCTTAACCATGGAGTTTGATGGTGAAAAGATACAATTCAACATATATGAGGCCATGAGGTACCCTAGTGATATTCACCCTGTTTTTGCTATTGATGTACTTGACTCTTTAGTGCAGAAGTCTTTTGAACAGACACAAAGGGAAAGTTTGGAGGTCGCCATCGCCATCAGTTTGGAATTGGATAAAGAAGAAGAGATTGAGCAGAATCAAGACTTGAAGGAGACTGTAGTTGCATTACATTCTTTACCTAAAATCTCAGCTAAATATACAGTTTATTCTATTCAATTGCCTAGTTCTCATCAAAAGTTATTACCATCTGTTGTGCAGGCCCCAACCTTAGAACTGAAACCATTACCTGCACACTTGAAGTATGCATTCTTAGGGAAGAATGAGACGCTACCAGTGATTATTGCTAACAATCTAACCAAAGTACAAGAGGACAAACTGCTCAGAGTCCTAAGGGACCATATAACAGTCTTTGGTTGGACTATAGCAGATATCAAAGGTATAAGTCCTGCTATGTGCATGCATAGAATCCTTTTGGAAGATGGAGCCAAGCCCACTAGAGACGCACAAAGAAGACTTAATCCACCCATGATGGAGGTAGTGAAGAAGAACGTGCTGAAATTTTTTGATGCAGGCATAATCTACCCCATCTCAGACAGTCAATGGGTAAGTCCAGTACAGGTAGTACCAAAGAAATCTGGAATCACAGTCATCAAAAATGATGATAATGAGTTGGTGCCCACACGTATGCAGACAGGATGAAGAGTTTGTATTGATTACAGGAAGTTAAATGTTGTAACTAGAAAGGATCACTTTCCTCTTCCTTTTATTGATCAAATGTTGGAAAAATTAGTTGGACATGCTTATTACTGTTTTCTAGATGGTTTTTTAGGTTATAACCAAATTGTGATTGCACCCGAAGACCAAGAAAAGACCACATTCACATGTCCTTTTGGTACATTTGCGTATCGTAGAATGTCCTTTGGATTGTGTAATGCACCAGGTACCTTCCAACGTTGTATGGTAAGCATCTTTTCTGATTTTCTTGAAAACTTCATTGAAGTATTTATGGATGACTTCACAATACATGGTGATTCTTTAGATGTATGCCTCGATAATCGGACTCGTGTGCTAGATAGATGTTTACAAACTAATCTTGTTCTTAATTGGAAAAAGTGTCACTTTATGGTGGAATAAGGTATAGTACTTGGCCATGTAGTTTCAGCTAAAGGATTAGAAGTGGATAAAGCTAAGATAGAAATTGTTACTGCTCTGCCTTACCCCATAAGTGTGCGGGAGATTCGTTCTTTCCTTGGTCATGCAGGTTTCTACCGTAGATTTATTAAGGACTTCTCAAAAATAGCTTTGCCATTGTGTAAGTTGCTGCAAAAGGATGTGGAATTCCAATTTGATGATGAGTGAAAGGAGGCGTTTGACAAATTGAAGAAGCTATTGACCTCAGCACCAGTAATACAACCACCAAATTGGAAGTTATCGTTTAAGATCATGTGTGATGCAAGCAACTATGCAGTATGAGTTGTCTTAGGCCAAAGGGTTGACAAAGTTGTCCATGCCATTTATTATGCTTCTAGGACTCTAAATGCTGCTCAGATTAATTACACTACGACCGAAAAAGAACTCTTATCTGTTGTGTTTGCTTTAGATAAGTTTAGATCGTATCTGTTTGGTACTAAAGTTATAGTTTATTCTGACCATGTTGCTCTCAGGTATTTGCTAACCAAGAAGGAATCCAAACCTAGAATCATTAGATGGATTCTATTGCTACAAGAATTTGACTTGGAGATCAAGGATAAGAAGGGAGCGGACAACTTGGTGGCGGATCACTTGAGCAAACTGATTAAGGATGAAGAGGCGATACCATTGAATGATTCTTTTCCAGATGAGCATTTATTTTCCATTGATGAGGCTATACCTTGGTATGCCAATATCGTGAATTACTTAGTGAGTGCCTATGTTCCTAGTGAGTTCTCTAAATTCCAAAAAGAAAAGCTTAAGAGTGATGCCAAATATTATATATGGGATGATCCATACTTATGAAAATTTTGTGCTGACCAGATAGTTAGAAGGTGTGTGCCTAAAAGTGAATTTTTATCTATTCTAACTTTTTGTCACTCTTATACTTGTGGAGGTCATTTTGGACCTAAAAGAACAGCTCATAAGGTTTTGGAATGTGGTTTCTTTTGGCCGACTATTTTTAAGGACTCTTATCAGTTCTGTAAGTCATGTGAAAATTGTCAAAAGACAGGAAATATATCAAGTAGGAATCAAATGCCACAAACACCTATTTTAATTGTTGAGATTTTTGATGTTTGGGGTATTGATTTTATTGGACCATTTCCTGCTTCTTATGGTAATGTTTACATTCTTTTGGCTATTGATTATGTTTCTAAATTGGTGGAAGCTAAAGCCACCAGGACTGATGACTCTAAAGTTATTGCAGATTTTATCAAGTCTAACATATTTGTCAGGTTTGGAACGCCAAGGGCCATAATCAGTGATAAGGGAACCCACTTCTGCAATAGGATGCTAGCGACACTATTCAAGAAATACAATGTGATGTATAAAGTTTCTACATCGTACCATCCACAGAGCAATGGGCAAGCTGAGGTATCCAACCGGGAGGTCAAGTCTATTCTGGAAAAAGTAGTCAGTCCAAGTAGAAAAGATTGGAGTCTGAGGTTAGAAGATGCACTTTGGGCCTATAGAACAGCTTATAAAACTCCAATAGGTATGTCACCTTATAGGTTAGTGTTTGGGAAACCATGTCATCTACCAGTGGAGTTAGAACACAAGGCTTTTTGGGCAGTTAGACAATGTAATATGAGCTTAGATTCAGCTGGAGTCCATAGGAAGTTACAGTTGCAAGAGCTAGAGGAATTGAGGAATGATGCATACGAGAGCTCTAAAATTTACAAAGAGAAAACAAAAGCCTTTCATGACAAGAAGATTACTAGGAAGAATTTTGTTATTAGACAAAAAGTTCTCCTTTATCATTCAAGGCTAAAATTATTTTCAGGTAAGTTGCGCTCCCGTTGGGTCGGGCCATTTATTATTACTGACATTTTTAATCACAGTGCAGTGGAAATTCAAAGTCCAAACACAGGGAAGATTTTTAAAGTGAATGGTCACAGGCTCAAACCCTTCTATGAAGGATATCAAATGGAAAATATTGAGCTGCTGGATTTGGTGGATCCAGTTTATGAAGATTGAGAGGTTTAATGTCAAGCCAATGACAATAAACAAAGGCGCTGCTTGGGAGGCAACCCAAGGGGAGTTCATTTCTTTTTATTTTTCGCATTTATATTTCGGTTATGTTATTTTTCTTTTCTTTGCATTTTACTTTACATTAGGGACAATGTAAGTTTTAAGTGTGGGGGAAGGATTTAGGGTGTTTTCAAAAAAAAATATAATAAATAAAAATTTTAAGTTTGATTTTCTTAGTTTGAATTTTGAATTTTGTGGGTATATTCTCTGCAAACCCTCACGAGACAAAACTCGTCCACTTGGGGTAACCTTGGGGTTTAAAGGCTTGTTGTACATGCTAAGTGCAATCGTATTTCCTACGAAAATGGGATAATTTTTAAAATAAGTCACTTGAGCAATGAGTTAATTTGGATTTTAATTTTTGACCAATGATAAAATTTTGATTCTCGTTGATAACATTTTGAAAAATTGATAGACGTTGTGTAATTTGAATTTGGTTTTCTTTGTTAATTTTTACTTTATTTGAGACCCTTTAATTTTTTTGCACTTGTCCATTTGGTCAGCCTAGTTTTAACTTAGAAAGGATTTTATTATTTATTTATTTATTTCAATTAAATGTCGAGGGGAGAAATTCTTGAACTCTATCATTTGTTTGATCATAACTTGAAGTAAACATGAGGTTTTATTTAAGAAAGGGGAAATGATTTAGGCAAAAGTTAGATGTTTGATTTAACAAAAAAAAAATTATGATTCATGTGGTGAATTGAGACGGAGCGTAAAACGCACTCATTCATAAACGTGTGGAATGCGAGATGGAGCGTAAAACGCACTCGTTGGTAAGACGGAGCATAAAATGCACTTACCGAAGGAAGAAAAAGCCTCTTGATCTTCTGTTGTTATTTGCTTATGTTAACTGCGAGTAGTGTTCTTGATCTTCTGTTGTTATTTGCCTATGTTAACTGCGAGTAGTGTGAAAATAGGTGTTTAGAGTTTTTCTTTCTCCTTCAAGGCTTTGATTTCATAAATTTTTCTGAGTTTTAATTGGTTTGATACATGTGGATTCACACACACACGAAGGGTTAAGAGTAGAGAAAGATTGATAAGTAAGCTTGAATTTTAGATGGAGCAGTGTTTTGAAGTTTTTCAAGAGTTACTGTTTTGAATCTTTGAGGTCAATGTTGAAGTTCATTTTAATTTTTGGCTCAAAGATGTCAAGTTTGATTAGTTGAATTTTTTGTTATATTTTATTTTTGTTTTGCCCGAGGACGTGCAAAAGATAAGTGTGGGGGAATTTGATAAGTATAAAATATGTTATGTTTTTATCTCTTAATGTCTAGTCTTTTATACTTATTTGGCACCTAAATGTACTCACTATTCTAATATTTTGATTTAGGTTGCAAATGGAGCTATTAAATGAAAAATGAGTTATTTCCGCACTTTTGGATTGTTTTGAAATCAGTCCGTCCACTTGAGGCTCCATTTTGTCCTTCGTCCAACCAATATCTCTCAAAGCTCAAAGAGGAAAAGCTGTAAATCTATTTCTTAGCTTCCAGATCATCTTGAAACGCCTAAATCAGAGCTCAGGTGAGAAAGTTATGACCATTTTACCAACGGACGTCAAAGTTGAAAATTTCAAATCGTTTGGCTTTTGGACAAATTGACCTCTGGGATTTCGTTTGCGATTTGAATTATGTTAGAGTTTCCAAATGAGAATGTAGTCTGCTTAAAGTTTTTAGTGGACTTCTCAAACTTTCCAGAATGGTATGGTGAGCAAAAATCCGAGTTCATTTGGGCCTCCAAATATTACTTTTTAGACAGCTGATCCGAATCCCGCATGGACTGGAATCCTGTTCAGACCAGTTGGAGTATTTGGGCCATAACTTGAGCTTCCCAACTCCAAATCAGGTGATTCAAAAGCCCAAATTCATTAGAAACTCTAGGGATACAACTTTCGTTCTTTGCCCAAGTCCAAATTCGGTGGTTTGCTAATTCAAAATTGGCTTACAAGGTGCTGATCAGTTTAGTTATTAGATTTGGACTATTTGTGCATCACATGTACACGTTTTTGGGTTGCTTCTTCCTTGGTTGGCTGATGCACATGAGTAGATTGGGTGTTTAATCTTGACTTAGGATGATAGGTTAGCACACCATGAGTTCCTATAAATACCAAGTGAAGCTTGGCTTGTATTTTTGCTAATTCACACATTAACTCACCCACCATTCTCCATCTTCTCCAAATTCTAGTGTAATTAGTAAGGAAAGAGGATCACCTCCATAGTGAGGTTGTTGTCCTCACCCCTTTTATAATTTAGATGGGAAAGAGGATCACCTCCATAGTGAGGTTGTTGTCCTCACCCCTTTTATAAATCAAGAAAATATTCATCGGACTTATTATGTTAGGCTAGTTCCTTATTTAGTTCGAAGGGGATGTTGAACCTTGTTTACAGGTAATGGTTTGATTAAGTATAAACTATTTATTCCTTCTTACACGAAGTTCATTCTTGATAATCTATTTAAATGTTGAATGATTTTTATTCCGATTGGTATAATGTGATCAGTTAAGTCAATTTGATTAATCTCATCTGCTAGATTAAGGGACAATATTACGTGTAATTGATATTGTTCCTAATCATAAGTAGCAATTAGTGATACATGATTGTGGTCAAGCTTTTAAGTATTGCTATGATTATCGGAAGACAAGTTGAATAATCCGAACTTGTGTGATTGTTGCTTGGATTAGTCTAATTCCCTAGTACTTAATGCTGCTATTATATTAAATCTAGAGAGCTTGTTCTAGGTTGTATAATGGTTAGAATCTTGTGAAGAGCTTGTTTCATTAAGTGATAATCTAAGGGGATTTTCGGGTAGTAGAGCTTGTTGCTACCTAGGGCTATTAATTTCATTGAAGGATAAATATTGTTTTACTTAATTATTCTATTGTTGTAAAAAGGTGATACTAAACCGAAGAACTGAAATCTTTGATTAATTGGTTATTCTTATCACTTTAAATTCTGTTATTGATAATTAGTGAAATCAAATTATAAACCCCCCCCTTTTGGTAAACAAAGCATAAATTTAGACTAATCACTCTCTGTAGGATCGACTCTTACTTGCACTGCTACATTATTATCTTTTGCAGTAAGGTTTTATTTTTGGTTGTTTGCAATAGCACACCAGAACTGATCTAACTTTGTGTCATAGATCTACTCAAAGCGTGAGCTTTAACATATTCATGAGAATATGCTCTGATACCAATTGTTAGTTCTGGGGGACACAATGTGGATCTAGAAGGGGGGTTGAATAGATCCTTTAAAACTTTTTAATTTAATTCATGAAAGTATAATAGTTATGAATAAAGAATCAATTCATGCACAGCGGAATAAACATTAATAACCCCTTCATAGATGCAAACATAATCTCAATTCATTTTACAAATCTATGGTATGGTTGATAGCAGATATAGCAGTTAATGTACAAAATATAAATGACATAAAATAAATAATACAAGAGATTTTAAGTGGTTCGGAGACTGAATAACTCCTACTCCACTCTTCTACTTCAACAAGTAGGAATCCACTAATTGTTTTAGTCACAAAGACAAGGACTCTACGCCATCCTTAAGTCCAACAGACAAGAGTTATTTTTAGCCACTAAGGCAAAGATCCTATGACCCTCCTCAAGTCCCGCAAACATGGATCCTCTGACCCCTCTTGTGTCCCATAGACGTGAGTTATTTTTAGTCCCTTCGACAAGGATCCAATGACCCTCTTTAAGTCCAGCACACTTGGGAAACCAGTTCACAAAGAACTCTTCAAGGCTAGCAGCCTTAGAATCCTGTAGACTAAAGCCAGCAGGCTTAGTATCTCTTGTACCCTTTGGTACTCAACAAGTCCAGCAGACTTGACTTTGTTTAGTCACTTAAGACAAGGATGCCCCGCCCTCTTTGGTGTGTTGATTGTTTGTTGGGTTGTGCTGCCAAGATGAACTTTGATCTCCTTCATCTTCAGGTACTTGGCAGCTGTTTGTGATCTTCTTCTGGATGCTGCTGACGATGGTCGTTGAAGCCCTTCCTTCTTCTGGTACATAGCAGATGCAGATGATCACTTCTGTTGAACACTAGTTAACTTGTCCAAGTCACTTTTTTATCTATTCAGCTCATAGTGTTCATTGCTTGATCATAGAGTTGTCCGTTCTGGATCTGGTTACTCTAGATCTTGGCTTCTTGGTCATTCGACTCTTAGCACATATTCCAGCCCTTTGGCATACCTCTTATGTCGCAGTGAAGCTTCTAGCTGATTTTACAGTTTCTGTTCTTGCTCTCTTGCTTACTGCATGCCAACAACACACTCACTTTCGAATGTGATTTTCTCTTTAGTAGTTCTCCATTTTCTTCCCGTTGGAAGCTTGCCGTTGATATCTTCCCGTTGCACTTCTTTCCGTTGGAGACTAACATTTTACTGATTTGTTTATTATACCACTGAGTATTTTACTTCCTTAAGTCTGCTAGTAATGGCTGAGTCAACATCCATTAGCTGGTACCAAGATAGTGGAGTCACATGTGCTGCTTGTTGACTGCTGTAAATATGGCTATTTGGACCACACTCAGATTGGTTACTTATTATACTCAATTAACTACTCAGTCGTTCATCTTGGGATAGAAACCCTAAATGCTCTAATACTTTTAATCCAGCTGGCACTTACTTACTTTATGATCGTTTGGGGGTGCAGTCTGTTGCTTCTGATCGTAGAGTTAACTTGTTTCCTTCAGACTGAAGACTTTTATCTTAGATCATAGAGTTAAATGTTAGCTTCAGTTGTGGCCTTGTGCTACCTTACAGTTCGTAGAGTGGCTGACTGTTCTTGCATTGCGCTTTGATATGCTTCTCACTATACTGTAGTTTGTGTTCCCTTATGCTCTGTGATCTCCATTTGGCTTTTCGTTCCCAAAGCATAGCATTATGATCTTCGTTGTGCCATTACTGCAGTGTGCTTATCATAGAGGACTGCTCTATGTTATTTAGGTGTTGGCTTTGCTGCTGTGTCATAGAGGACTGCTCTATGATGTTCTATTGTTGTAGCACCTTTGACGTAGAGGACTGCTCTACTTTAATCTTTAGACATTCTCTCTTATGCCTTGTCATAGAGTACTGCTCTATAATTTTCCTGTCATTTTGCTGAGACTGCAAGAATGCCTTTGTTGTCTTAGGCTTAACTCTATGATCACTTGAACTTACTGTAACTTTCCTACTCTACGACCTTTGTCTTTGATGCAGGTCTAGAGTCTTGATGGATCGTAGAGTGATTACTTAAGCTTGTCCTGTGATCTCTGTTATGGCTTGATGCTTTGGTTGTGCTCAGAGATCTTGGTATGTCGGATAGCTCATTCTTAGCTTGCTTAGTAGTCTTGAAGATTGCCACTTTAACTTTGGGTGCTTCAGCAAAGACTTCTTTACTTTGTTGCTTGGTTGCAGACTGTTCATGGGAGTCACAGAGTGGCTGACTTGGACTAACTTTACGAACCCATGTTAGCACAATGATTTTCTCTTTGCAATGCACATTCTACGATCCTGAGTAAGCTCCTTGTTATGTCGAGCCACACTCTACGATTGCCTTGCAAGCTCTGCGTTCACATGCGTAACTCTACGATGCCCAGAGAGTGCTGCCGAGTGAGCTCAACGATCTACTGTGCCTGTTACTGTACTTGCCTAGCAGACTCTACGATCTTGGGATTTAGTACTGCAATGCCGAGGTAACTCTACGTCCTGCCGAGAGTGCTTTACGTTCTGTCGAGAGAACTCTACGTCCTGCCAAGAGTGTTCTCCATTCTACCGAGAGACCTCTACGTCCTGCCGAGAGTGCTCTACGTTCGGCCGGGGCAACTCTACGTCCTGCCGAGAGTGCTTTACGTTTTGCCGAGAGAACTCTACGTTTTCCTGGCAAACCCTGTGATGGCATACTTGGCTCTGCGATGTTGACTGACTGTTCTACGATCCTTCACTTAGTCAATGCAGTACTTTACGTTCAGTCTGGCCCTTGTTTGTACATATATCATTACAACACATAAGATCAATCTAACAAGTTTGATCTTTTTCTATTCTCAATCCTTGTACATCATATTCATTTAAGGACTTTACAAAGCCTAATCTTACAAACATGCTTTGATCAGATAGATATTCATTCAGCTTAGATCAACCTAACATATTTGATCTTCGAAGTCCTTGCACATGTATTTCATTTAAGGACTTTACAAGGCTTCAACAGTATGAATGTTTTTCTTATCATTTTGTCATCAATCAAATCACATATAATGAATAAAGGTAATCACATGTAGATCTTATAACATTCTCCCCCTGTGATAATGAGCTTATCGATCGCATGCTGATTCCCAACAAAATCATTAACATGACATTTAATCTCTAAGATGTGAAGTGTATGTATGAAAGAATGAGAGAGAGAGAGAGAGGGAGAGAGAAAAACCAAACCTGTTTTGCTGCCAATCGGTGACGCCACTGCCAGATTTGGCGATTTGGCCTCAAAAACCTTCATTCATATGTTGATTTGGCCTCAAAAACCTTCATTCATATGGCAATTTGTGTTGTCCAATTTCACAATCAAGAATTACGTGCAAGTATACACGATCAACAAGTAATAAAGTGGTAAATAGAGTATCGTTCTCATAGAAAAATATTATGTTTTATACTTTTGACTACCAATCTAATTACTCTATTTTATTAATCAATCTCAATTTGAATATTGATTAAAACTAATTAAATTAACAACTAAAATTAACAACTAACACGAAGGTTGAAATTCAGATTTAAAAGCTTAAGACTACAATATTCCCAGTTATGTAATATAAATGATTCTAACTACATCATCCAATTATTTACTTCAATGGAGTTGTTAACAGGAATTCAAATTTATTTATAAGTCATTTTCCAAGTGATCAAATAAATTTATCTAACCCAATTAATTCTGCAATATTCCTATGCAAAACTAAGGGATTAAATTCATTAAGCATCAATTCTCAATAGTTACATGCAGCGAAGAGATATCCCTATTTACTTCACAACCCTAATTATTTATCACATGCAAATAATTAAGAATATATGTTATCCTATTCAGGTCTAACCCTAGATTTCATCTCCCAAATTCACCTAGAGTATCCCGCTAATTGTTGGTCAGACAATTAATCAATAAGCATAGAATAGGATAGACAACTTGAATTGAATAAATAACTGAAATCAAAGTAGATAATTAATTCATAAGCATAGCTTGTTCAATTGTAGCCTTAATTAAAGGTTTAGTTCATGCTGAAAATAAAAACTAGAATTCCAAAATAAGTCATCATAATTAATTACAAATTAGAAATAAAAGATTAAAAGAAAACTCAATGGAATCTTCAATCTTCAATCCACCAATCTGAATTCTTCACAATGCTTGTCCCGATCTCCAATTTCCTTGCTCAACTCTGAAAAATCAATCTTCGTGTTGGTATCGTCAATGTGTTGTATATTCAATCCCCTCCTCGTTTTCTTGCCTTCATGTCTCTTATAGTCTCCTTATTAAATTAATAAAAAGAATCCTTGTTAGCATCGACCTTCTAAAATAACTGATCTTGCTGAAAATAATCTTCTTTTCCTCCAGCCGCATCCTCGCCCCGGTGAGAAAACAAGCTTTAAACTCTTGCCCTGGCGAAGATGTCCTGCACCAAATTTCCTTGTTCTTTTTTCCAATCTGCAGCCAACCCAACCTACAACATCAACACAAAAACAAATAAAAAGATACTAAAAACACTTAAACATTGTAAAGAATTAAGCCAAAGATGTATTTAACTCGTAGGTTAAAACCCACTCATCAAATATCCCCAAACTCAAAACTTTGCTTGTCCTCGAGCAAAAACACAAAACAAACCACAAATAACAACTAAACTAGCTACCTACATGAATGCATATGTATGATTGTCCATACTCAAGCAATTAATCAACATACATCATAAAAATACAGCCTCAGAAATCAGTAACTAATAATTCGACAGGACTTCAACCTCATGCACCATTAACAATCCAACTATCTTCAGTTATATCTTTAGTCTCAACCCTCCCATGTGTGTGTGCAAAATATCAAACCAATCAAAATCTGAATTCAACCCTTAATATCACAGTGCTCAGAGAAAGATAAGTTTACATATTTTTACTTTTAAGCTTTACTTTTACCCACTTGTCTTCACTTTTCATATCTTTTTCTCTTTTTTTTCTTTCAACGAGTGCGTTTTACGCTCAATCTTGTCGATAAATTTTTTTTTTCTTGACTTATGTAATGTTCATCTTTATTAGGCTTTTCAATGCCACCCTTGTAATGAACTTTCGACCAAAGACTCCCAAACCAGACGATTTTAGGGCGCTAAGTATAAAGACACATCCTAAGGGCTTACTTATTCAAATGACACCGGCCACAAAGATAAACTAGTCAAGATCTGCTCTTCTCTATCTATATCCTCCCCTTTTACATATTTCTTCTTTTTCTTACAACTTAGACAGACATCAAAGCAGTGTTTATTCAACAACATTTTTTTATCCAACAAGTGATAAAAGTCAATATATCCTTAACGAGCACTTAATACAAAAATTGAACCAAATCTTGACCAATTCAACACATAGTCGTGAGTAATTAAAAACCAAGGGTCCCAAGTAGACACAACTAGAAACAGCCAAACTCCTAACTTAGCATTCCTTATCCATCCTGTTAAACTAATTAAGAACTGATCAAATTTTCATCATCGGTGTTCTCTAAATGATTTACATTAATTCATTGCTTGAATATCCCTACTTAAATTCAATTCTATATGATCATACTCTACTATATTTTTGGTTTTTTCTTTTCTTTTTTTTTTCTTTTTTTTAAATAAATAATTAACTGAACTGAATGCAACACAACTAATAAATGCAATTTACCATGAAGTTAATGAAACTATTCATATTAAACTAATGTAATAATGCAACTACAATGCAAATAAATAAAACGATTCCTACTATGCAATTTACACACCACCAAAACATAATAAAACTAATGCAATTCCCAAACCTCCCCCAAACTCAAACAAAATAATGTCCTCATTGTGCTGAAAATAAAGAAAATAAAGAACGGAGGACTTCCCTGACAGGTCAAGCGGTGGGTCCGAACTCGTCATCATCATCTGGGGTTGATGGTGGAAAAACTGGCAACAACTGAGCCTCTAAAAAATGAACATAATCCATCAATAGTTGCATATTAGCATACATAGTGGCTATTGCTTGCGTGCAACTCATCTGATAAGCAAACGTATGTTCCTGTCAGTCCGCCAACCATTGACTCTGCCTCAATATGGTCTTATGCTGAGAATCGATAAGTCGCTGCATTTCGCAAAATTGAAGACTGAACTTGGATTTGCCTGTTAAAGTCGACGTCGAAGGACCTGCTACTTCTTCATCAGCCTCCTACTCCTCACCTTCAGAAGGAGGATGAATGATATATCCCAAGCCACGGGGATGTGACTCACCACCTTCCCATTCCTTATACCTCGCAATTAGTCGGTGGTCCAAAAGAAGCAACGGTTGATGGAAAACTTCCTCAGTACTCCAACGAACGCCCGCTCGAAGGCATAACCCACAAATCATAGAGGGGTATGGCAAACCACCTTGAGTATGTAAGCTTCATAAGCTTCGGCGAATCGATGCCTCAATCACCTCCCCCACATTAGTCTTTATACCCGTCACAATTGCATATAACAACAGAGCTTTCTCCTTTGGGACATCACTCACATGTTGTGATGGCATCAATGTGGCTGACAGAAAGGCATACCAGACCTTTCCATGACAACTAAGACCTTTGCTAAGGAAAGATATTGCTGCACGTGGTCCTCTAGATATCCAAGTCGTCCCCCGTTTACACAAGTCAATCACCACCTTCTCCAAATTTGGCCCCTCAGCAAGAAATTGAGAATATCTGCAGCGTTCGTCAGGCCTCAAATTATAATATTCATTGATAGTCCAGGCACTGAACGAAACCTTCTTGCCCCTGATTACAACCTCGCATGGTGCCGCGTCCTCTGCATTGGCATAGAACTCCTTGACGATGACTATACACGCAGCTTCTAGATGGGCTATGAATGTTTCCCATCCCCTCTCTATAATCTGCAACATCATCTCACCATCTACCACCTCGTCAGGTTGGAGACCGCGCTCGGCAGTTAGAGCCTTACCCGATATATACGAATCAAATCTGTCAGCGGTCTCAACACTGACGAATTTCCGTCTATCAAATTGTCGTGATGGTGTTGAAGATAAACTCTCACCCCGATGCCTTTTGGGAGCCATGTGCATTGCTATTGATGTAACTGATATGGTAGATTCCCCCCAAACTCAAATTATAGCAACTTTCAACGAACCCTAATAGTAGCAAAGAACAATGCAAGAGACTGTGTGTCTATGGAATGGGTGCACCAGTAGAATTGCTTCTTCAATTACGTAAGAAACCCTAGCACTTGTTCATGCAAAGAGAAAAACCCATGTAGCTTTGTAGTAGAAAATAGAGAAATCCTATTTGAAGCGAGATTTGGAGTGAGAGGTGTGTAAGGGTTTGGTTTTGGATAGAGAATTGATGTATTTTGTGATTGAATCCAAGTGTGGGTAGGAGAAGAAAAGAAATTGGAAGAAGAATGGGTGTGGGGAAGTTCGGTTGGTGTGGGAGAGGGAAGAAATAAGGTTTGGGCAAGTTGAATAAGATTAGGAATGAAAGAAATTGATTTAGGAACGAATTTAAAAAACTGAATTTTGCGATTCTCGCCGGGGCGAGAACTTTTTGCCTTAGAATCTCGCAGGGGGGAGAAAGTCCAGAGAAGTTTGGGCTGGGGCGAAAAATGGAAGCGCTGGGGCGAAGAATTGCAGAGGGGTTCTCGTCGGGGTGAGGATTCCTAAGTCATTTTTCTCGTCGGGGTGAGAACTCTGATTTTTGAGAGTTTATTTTTTTTCCCTCTTTTCTTTAACTAACGTCATCCCAAAACATTGTTCCTTCTACTAATGCATTCCCCAAAGGCTTGTTCCTGATCAATGCAAAATAGCATGGATTAATATAACTACGTAAGATTGGAGAAATACTAACAATTTAGGAACAAATGAACTACTAATTATACTAACTGGAAGCAAAAATTATTCACTACGCTAAATCTACTAAAGCAATAAAGTAACATGATTGGGTTGCCTCCTATCAAGCGCTTCGTTTATAGTCGTCAACCCGACTTTCTCTGTGGTCTCATGAATTAGTCTAATCGAGCGAAGTGAGATAAATCGATGTTGCTTGTCGATCCACATCGTCTCCCCAATAATGTTTAAGTCGTTAACCATTGACCTTAAATATGCGCTTTGTGTTTGATTCCTTGACTTCGATTGCCCCATGGGAAGCTACAACAGTGACAACAAAAGGACCTGACCATCTAGACTTCAGCTTCCCAAGAAATAACTGCAACCTGGAGTTGAACAACAATACCATCTGGCCTGGTTTAAATTTCCGCTCACTTATTCGCTTGTCATGCCATTTCTTGACTTTTTCTTTATACAGCTTAGCATTCTCATATGCGTGGTGTCAAAATTCCTCCATCTCATTTAGTTGAAGCAACCTTTTCTCGCCAGATGCTTGTAAATCAAAGTTTAACTTTTGAATGGCCCAATATGCATTATGCTCAAGCTCGACCGGTAAATGGCACGCTTTTTCGTAGACCATGCGATATAGTGACATTCCAATGGGATTCTTGTGCATAAAGCATCGTCTAACTTCATTGCCCAATCCTTACGAGATGGATTCACCACTTTCTCCAGAATTTGCTTAACTTCACGATTTGACACCTCCGCTTGGCCATTTGTTTGGGGATGATAAGCCATAGTAATTCTGTGTTTGACTCCATACTTAGCTAGCAATTTAGTGAACTGTTTGTTGCAGAAATGGGTACCTTCGTCACTGATTATTGCCCTTGGTGTACCGAATCGGGTAAAAATATTTTTCCTCAAGAACCGCAGAACCACTTTGGCATCATTCGTGGGTAACGCAGCTGCTTCAACCCATTTTGATACGTAATCCACTGCCAAAAGTATGTACTGATTGTTGAAGGATGACGGAAATGGCCCCATAAAATTAATGTCGCATACGTCAAAGAGCTCAACTTCAAAAATAGTGTTAAGAGGCATTTCATGTCATTTTGAGATATTGCCGACCCATTGACATCTGTCGCACTTTGGAACAAAGAGGTGGGCATCCTTGAACAACGAAGGCCAGAAGAAACCTGATTGGAGCACTTTCGCTGCTATTCTATCTCCGCTATAGTGTCCCCTATAATCTGAAGAATGACACCGATTCAAGATGCTTTCCGTCTCTTCATGTGGCATGCAACGTCGTATCATATGATCCGCACAAGTCTTGAAGAGAAATAGTTCATCCCAAAGGTAGTGTTTGACATCATGGAGAAATTTCTTTCTTTGCTGAGAATTTAAATCAGGCGGGAGTACATTACTGACTAGGTAGTTCACGTAATTAGCATACCAAGGCACTTCGGTGTTGATACGGAATAGCTGCTCATCCGGAAATGACTCATTGATCACCACATCATCCTTTTTCTGAATTTTTGTATTCTCTAACCTCGAAAGATGATCAGTTACCTGGTTCTCCATACATTTTCTATCTCGGATTTCCAGGTCGAATTCTTACAAAAGAAGGACCCATCGAATTAACCTTGGCTAGGCGTCCTTCTTTGCACTCAAGTATTTGATGGCTGAATAATCAGTGTAGACTATTACCTTGGTGCCAATCAGATATGCTCAAAATTTATCAAAGGCAAATACTACTACAAGTAACTCCTTTTCTATGGTAGTGTAATTCAATTGTGCATCAGTAAGTGTTTTACTTGAGTAGTAAATGGTATGGAAAATCTTATCCCTACGCTGACCCAACACTGCTCCCACTACATAATCACTCGTGTCATACATCAACTCAAATGGTAACGACCAATTAGGAGCAACTATGATCGGTGCTGTGACTAACTTCTTTTTCAGCACTTCAAAAGCCTCAATGCATGACTAATCCATCTTGAAGGGGACATCTTTCTCAAGGAGTGCACATAATGGTTTTGAAATTTTGGAAAAATCCTTGATAAATCATCTGTAGAAACCTGCATGTCCGAGAAAACTCCTTACGCCCTTTACAGATGTCGGTGGGGGTAGCTTTTCAATTACTTCAATCTTTGCTTTATCTACCTGTAAACCGGCAGCTGACACTTTGTGACCCAAAATAATCCCTTCTTTAACCATAAAATGGCACTTTTCCCAGTTAAGTACCAGATTTGTTTCCACATAACGCTTCAACACTAAGATGAGATTGTTGAGGTACAAATCAAAACTATCACCGAATACGGAAAAATCGTCCATAAATACCTCTAAATTCTGCTCAATCATATCCGAGAAGATAGCCATCACGCATCGCTGAAATGTAGCCGGTGCATTGCATAGCCCGAAAGACATTCTCCAGAATGCAAACGTTCCATAAGGGCATGTAAAAGTTATTTTCTCTCGGTCCTACGGAGCTATTACTATCTAGTTATATCCTGAGTATCCGTCAAGAAGGCAGTAGAATTGATGAGCCGATAACCTATCCAACATCTGATCAATAAATAGCAGTGAAAAGTGATCCTTGCGCGTCGCTTTATTCAACTTGCGGTAATCCATACACACTCGCCAACCTGTAACTGTTCTTGTAGGAATAAGTTCATTATTTTCGTTTTCAACCACTGTCATTCCCCCTTTCTTGGGTACACACTGTACAGGACTTACCCAAGAACTGTCTGAAATCGGATAGATAATACCAGCATCTAACCATTTGATGATTTCCTTCTTTACTACTTTCTTCATGATCGGATTCAATCTTCTTTGTTGCTCAATAACCGGTTTTGCTCCCTCTTCAAGTAAAATTTTATGCATGCAAAACGGCGGACTGATTCCCTTGATGCCTGTTATTGTCCACCCAATTGCTGTTTTATACTCACGCAAAACCCTTAACAATTTTTTGTCTTGAGATTCATTCAAATGAGCAGAAACTATCACTAGTAGCATGTCAGAATCTCCCGAGTAAGCATACCTTAGATGAGAGGGAAGAGGTTTGAGTTCAAGCACAGGTGGTTCCTCCATTGATTTTTTGGGCCTCTTTTCTCCTTCTTTCGGCACGTTAAGTGTATCAAATTGCCTGTTGAATTTCCAAGAGATGGGTAATGCATCTAATACCTTGACATAATCCCACTCGTCCAAATCATCAAAAGTGTATATTCCAACTAAGGCAACTTCTAATGGATCTTCTATATAACTTGCTTCAGTCCTTTCAGTCACTATTGCGTCCATTAGGTCTATCCGTAAGCACTCTTCGCCTTCCTTAGGGAATTTCATTGAATTGAACACATTGAAGGTGACTTCCTGATCTTGTACTCTCATTGTCAATTAACCTTTCTAAACATCTATTAGAGTTTTCCCTGTTACTGAGAATGGATGACCTAATATAATGGGGATTTCCTTATCCTCTTCGTAATCTAATATGATAAAGTCAGTTGGGAAGATGAATTTATCGACCTTAACCAAAATGTCTTCCACAAAACCCCTTGGGTATGTTACTGACCTGTCTGCCAATTGCAAGCTGATATTTATCGATTTAGGTGCCTTTAGCTCTAGCTGAGTGTAAACTGATAACGGCATTAAATTGATACTTGCTCCTAAGTCACACAATGCCCTTCCAAAAAACTGGTTACCAATTACACATGGAATATTGAAGCTTTCTGGATCCTTTAGTTTGGGTGGCAGTTTATTCTGTAAGATTGCACTGCATTCTTCGGTTAATGCCACTGTCTCGAATTCTCCCAATCTTCCCTTCTTCGATAAGACCTCCTTCATGAATTTTTCATAACTGGGCATCTATTCCAGGGCTACTGCAAATGGTATGTTAATGTGCAGTTTCTTGAAGACATCTAAGAATCGGGAAAATTGCTTATCTAACTTGGCTTTCTGAAATCTCTGAGGTAATGGAACGGAAGGCACTACACTGTCTTGCTTGAGTTCTTTTGGCTTTGCCTCCGAACCTGTATCCTTCACCTCAGTTTTCTCCTTCTCTTCTTCGTTCACCACAACTTTTTCTGGTTTAGATTTTCCTTCAACCGTATCAGGAAGCTCTTTTCCACTCCTTAAGGTTATAGCCTTGCAATGTTCTTTTCCATCTGTTCTTGGGTTAACCTCTTATCGCTTGGAAGTGCTCCTTGTGGTCGACTATTCAAAACGTGAGCTACCTGTCCCAGCTGATTCTCCAAGTTTCTAATTGACACTACTTGGCTTGTCATATTCAAATCTACCTGAGTTAACAGCTTATCTTGATCATTCATTCTCTTCTCAAACGCTATAATGAATCTTGCCAACAATTCCTCTAAACTCGGTTTTCTCTCTGCCTGTTGTGGAACTTGGTTCTGAAAGCCTGGTGGATTTTGTGGCCTTGGAGCTTGGTTTTGAGCCTGGTTATTACTACTCCACGAGAAACCCGGATGATTCCTCCACCCTGGATTATAAACATTCTGATATGGCTATTATGGTCTATTGTAACTCCTTATGAACTGTACTGACTCTGCATTAATAGCACATTGATCCGTAGCATGATTTCCTGCACATAATTCACAAATGATTTCCACTTGCTGAGTTGTTTGTGGTCCCCATGCTTCAATCTTTTTCGTTAATGCTGCCATTTGTGCTGATAAGGCTGTTACTGCATCTACTTCGAATTTCCCAGCCGCTTTCGATGTAGTTACCCTCGCAGTAGGCCACTAGTAATTATTGGCAGCCATGGTTTCTAATAACTTAAATGCTTCATCAAAGTTCTTAGCCATGAGTGTCCCTCCCGCAGCTGCGTCTATGCTCGTTCGGGTATTACTACTTAACTCGTTGTAGAATGTCTGAACCTGAAGCCACTTGGGTAGCTAATGATGCAGGCATCTTCTCAATAAGTCCTTGAATCTCTCCCAAGCTTCTTACAGAGATTCTCCATGTTGCTACTCAAAAGAAGTAATGTCGTTTCTCATCTTCGCAGTTTTCACTGGCGGGAAGAATTTTGATAAAAAATTTTGGGCCAAGTCGTTCCAAGTAGTGATGGATCCCAGTGGAAGCGAGTATAGCCAACTTTTTGCTTTATCCCGCAATGTGAAGGGAAACAACCGTAGTCTCACTGCGTCATCCGTAACATTGTGGTACTTGAACGTATCGCAAATCTCCAAGAAGCTCACCAAATGCTCATTCAGATCATCATTAGCCAATGCCCCAATCTGTATTGAATTCTGAATCATCTGAATTGTACCCGGCTTAATTTCAAAGGAATTAGTAGTGATGGTCGACCTTGTGATACTTGACTTTAACTCATCAATTTGGGGCATAGCATAGTCCCTTAGTGATTTCTGCTCTTTGTTAGCCATTCTCTCTTTTTCAAGCGTCTCTTGGCAAAATTTTCTCAATTGACGTAACTTGTTCTCAAGATTATCCTTACAGTGCACAAGCTCCGGTTGTTTTGATCGCGTTTGCATAAACGAATCAAAAGTCACCTGAGACAGGAAATAAAAGAAATAAATAAAAATGCTTAATTAAAACAGAATTAATTGAACTGATATTGAAAATTATAAACACAAATAGTTTCCCAGCAACGACGCCAAACACTTGTTGTCCGATTTCACAATCAACAATTACGTGCAAATATACACGATCAACAAGTAATAAAGTGGTAAATAGAGTATCGTTCCCACAGAGAAATATTGTGTTTTATACTTTCAACTACCAATCTAATTACTCTATTTTATTAAACAATCTCAATTTAAATATCGATTAAAACTAATTAAATGGAAACTAAGATCAACAACTAACACGAAGGTTGAAATTCAGATTTAAAAGCTTAAGACTACAATATCCACAGTTATGTAATATAAATGATTCTAACTACGTCATTCAATTATTTACTTCAATGGAGTTGTTAACAGAAATTCAAATTTATTTATAAGTCCTTTTCCAAGTGATCAAATAAATTTATCTAACCCAATTAATTCTGCAATATTCCTATGCAAAACTAAGGGATTAAATTCATTAAGCATCAGTTCCCAATAGTTACATGCAGCGAAGAGATACCCCTATTGTTTGCCTAAATCTATACTAGCAAAATACGCAAGTATACGCAGTCCGCAAGTAATAAAGAGTAAGTAGAGTATCGTTCCTACGAGGACAATATGCAATTTATAATAATAAAAATCAATTCTATACTAACTCAATTGAAGTAAACAAGAGATCAATTGTGTGTTGGTTTGAGAATTTTAATAAAACTACGTAAATAAATTTCGAAAGCAGATATTATCGGACACTTAAGATTACAATTTCACTTATTACTTCATTTAAATCCATATACTTCCTGTTAAATTATGATAGATACTTCATATTGTTAATCAGGAACTCATCATTATCTAAAACCACTTCTAAGTGTATCCTAGACAAATCAACCCAAATCTACAAGGATTAGAATTGAGTTGAACACCCTAAATAACTAATTCACTATATCTCTATGTGAATTACAATTAAAAAGGATTTCAAGCTCAGGTTCATTATCAGATTACATGCGATGTGTAGATATATCTCTATCCTAAACACAAATTATGAGTCTCAAACGTAAGTAGAAAACATAATCACATGTTATTATGATCAGATCTAAACCTATAATCCATCTCTCAACTTCATATAGGTTATCACGATAATTACTGGCCAGTTAATTAAATAATTAAACTCAAATCATAACAGACAATCTAAAAATACATATCAATAATTAACCAGGAAGCACATTGATAAAAACTACACAATAAGATCCATTGCAATCTTAAAAGAAAATTAATTCATAGCTAAATTGAAATCCATAATCCACAAATTAAATAGCATTCAAAATTGCAAACTAGGGGATAAAGAAGAGAAATAAAACTCTGATTGTAGCCTCCAATCTCTCCTTAGCTCCTACAATGATTTCTATGTGTTATCCAAATTGCTTCAAGTCTCCAATTGATTACAAAATAATAATAAGTCTCTTAGTTCATAGATAAATAAAAACTCCTGAAAACTAACTATTTATAGTGCCTACTAATCGTCCAAAACCACTTAGAAGAAAATAAGTTTGATTACAAATCAAATTCTAATCCAAAACTGCAAAGTCAAACTCTGCTCCTGGTCAACTCCCGACCTAGCACGGCCGCGCTAGGTCCCAGCACAAATCTAGCGCGCCCGCGTAGCTCCTCAGCAAATCTCAACTCTGGCTCTAAGCGCGCGCGCGCGCTAATTTTCTTCACGCTACGGGCGCGGCCGCGCAGCTCTTCAGTACTCAATTTCCATCAACTTTGGTTCAAATGCAAAATACCTACAAAAACACAGAAAACACATGAAAAGTACTAGAACTCAAGGATTTCAACAATAATACAGTCAATTGATATCCAAATCGTAAGTATGAAACCTACTCATCACCTATTCACTTCACAACCCTAATTATTTATCACATGCAAATAATTAAGAATACATGCTATCCTATTCAGGTCTAACCCTAGATTTCATCTCCCCAATTCACCTAGAGTATCCCGCTAATTGTTGGCCAGATAATTAATCAATAAGCATAGAATATGATAGACAACTCGAATTGAATAAATAACTGAAATCAAAGTAGATAATTAATTCATAAGCATAGCTGGTTCAATTTGTGCCTTAATTAAAGGTTTAGTTCATGCTGAAAATAAAAACTAGAATTCTAAAATAAGTCATCATAATTAATTACAAATTAGAAATAAAAGATTAAAAGAAAACTCAATGGAATCTTCAATCTTCAATCCACCAATCTGAATTCTTCACAATGCTTGTCCCGATCTCCAATTTCCTTGTTCAACTCTGAAATATCAATTTCTGTGTTGGTATCGTCAATGTGTTGTATATTCAATCCCCTCCTCTTTTTCTTGCCTTCATGTCTCTTATAGTCTCCTCATTAGATTAATAAAAAGAATCCTTGTTAGTATCAACCTTCTAAAATAACTGATCCTGCTGAAAATAAACTTTTTTTCCTCCAGCCACATCCTCGCCCCGGCGAAAAATTCCTTCACAAAATCCTCGCCCCGGCGAGAAAATAAGCTTTAAACTCTCGCCCCGGCGAAGATGTCCTGCACCAAATTTCCTTGTTCTTTTTTCCAATCTGCAGCCAGCCTCAACCTACAACATCAACACGAAAACAAATAAAAAGATACTAAAAGCAGTTAAACATTGTAAAGAATTAAGTCAAAGATGTATGTAACTCGTAGGTTAAAACCCACTCATCAATTTGGCCTCAAAAACTATAATTCATATGGCAAATTGGTCATAGAAACCCTTGATTGAGCGGAGGAAACCCTTATAATTATTTTAGAGGGAGGAAGAGATTTACAATTATATATTAGAGAGAGAAAGAAGAGAAGATGTGAGATTATGAGAAAGAAGATCCATATTGAATGTGAATCGTGATTTGGGGATGGAAAAAGAAGAGGGAAGGCAAATAATGAGAAGCTAATGAAAGGTAATGGTCTAAATGAATTGAGTTGCTCAGATGTGGTTCACAAAATTTATTGAGAATAAAATAAAGCTTGATTGAGACTCGTTTAACTACTGAGTCGAGCACGATTTCAAATCGAGCCCGAGTAGTTTGAACTTTTCAAACGAATATGATTCGAGTATTAATAAAAAATTACAATTTGAGGAGTTTCGAGTAATTTATTGAACTTTAAAATTTGTTCATATTTAAATCATTTATATTTCGAGTCGAGTTCGAATCGAACTTTTAGTCGAGCGAGTACGAATCGAGCCCGAACTGTTTGCTCATTTTACAACCTTAATGAAAAGTAAAACAAAATGGAAAAAAGTAGCAAAATGAGTTTATACCAACGATCTTATGTATGACCCTCATTTTTTCTAATCTATTCCTATGACCAACATGCGAGCTACGTTTTTTCCTCGCGACTATAGTTATAGGTCATAGCAATAGGTCAATTTTTTGTAATGTTACAAGCATACTATTCTAAGTACTTTTATTTCCTTTTCCCTTACTTCCAGAACTTTCGGGAAATTCCTCCTTAACTGCAAATAAGATTTTATTCACAAGGATGAACAACAGATTGCTCAACAAGTTTTATAGTTAACATATAACAGAACTCAGAAATATCTGATTCAAATGAATACTAACTCAACAAAAGATTTTAACAATTGTTTTATATCGTAAACTGAGGGTTATTAAACCAAGAACTAGTTATTGTTCGTCAGTGATAAGTGTGACTCCCCCAAATCCGAGTTACCTTAACCACGGGTCCGGTGCTCCATGTACAATACTACTCATTCTACACTGTGACTCGCATCCATCTATAAAATCTTACAAACATAAATGTAAATACAACATTATAAACATATATCTTCATCTAATCCTATGTACGAAGACCTTTACATAACTGTATCAATTAATATTACAAACTTAATGTAATATTATAACACAAGAGCTCCGAAGAAGAAAAATTCCAAAAGAAAAAAGGGTTCTTTTCTTTCAACAAGAATCAGTCATATGAAGCTTCAAAATTGACAGAAGCAATTAGAATTGAAACCCTCGTAATCTTGATTGAATGATGGTGAAAAAATTAGGGGATGAATTAGGGTTATATTTGGGGGGGAAATTTGAATGGGGAAACTTACCGAGCTTAAGAGAGGTGGCGATGGGAACTGTAGACGGCGACGACGAGAATCAGAAGAAAGGTGACGACGAGCTACTCACGGCAACGACGGGAGGAAGAGAGAAAGGAAGAATTTCGCACGGGGGAAGAAAAAGAATATGCTAAAACAAATTAAACTAGGACTGATTAAATAAAGAGTTATTCTCGACGGCAGTGCAGTCGAGATTACTCCCGTCGATAATGACTTAATACCAACAGTAACTCCCCGTTGCCAATGACCTGAGTCCGTCGCCCTACACCCTTACCGCACACGCGAAGTGAGAAAGATGGCGTGGATGAGTATAAGTAAATCACTGTCGACGACAGCCATTCACGACGGTGATGTTGTAGCCAGTGATGTCATTACCGACGACGTTTACCCATCGGCAATAAATCCGTCGGTTATGACCCTTTTTTGTAGTGTAGTTTGATACTGAAAAGGGTGTTAATGTTGATTGTAATCGAATCGTCACAGTAGATATAAAGTCAAAGCTACAGTCTGATGACGTAGTCGTGTTAGCCAGTCAAGCTACTCAAGTATACTACGCGCCTAATGTCATCAATTGTAGAAGCCCCTAGTATATAGTTGTCACAATGAAGACTCGGACATTTGATGGTGCTAATTTGTCTAGGATGGATGACCCGTTGCAAAAAAATATTAGCAATCCTAGGGAGGTAGTGATAAATGATGACGATGTGCTGCTAAATGATGTCATTGGCGTACCCGATGATGAGGAAGCTGAGGAAAATGTGGTCGTCAATGACTATTTCGTCGTTAAAGATGATAACGACGAAGAAACTGATAATGAAGAGGAAGAGACAGAATCTGAGGATGATAATGATATTGATTCAGATGGATTTGATGATGTACTAAATCTAAACTTATTTATGTTTTGTAGATAATTCAGTAGTAGTAACGATTATTTTTAATTAAACAAACTGCAAATTAATTATGTTATTTTGTTTATTTTAGTAGTACTATATTTATGGCTAGACATAGTAGTGGAGGTCGCCGCGGTGGTGGTCGTACAGGATCTATCGATAGGTCCTAGGGCGGGTCGTCTTCAGTAGCTAGTAAGTTTCTGTCGTGATGAATTCACATTCGTTTTGTTTACATTTTTATAGTTTATGAAAATGATATATTTACACAATGTCATCACTTATACTTACAGATATTGGTCGTCGACGTCACCGAAGGACTAACCTCGGTTTATTTGGTCGTCCGCCAGCAGTTCTACACATAGTCCGTGTAGATGTCGACTCGACGCAGTAAGTGTCAGAGAACATATATTATGTTTAATTAAAATACTTTATTTACTGGCACAATTAAAATAAAACAGTATTTTTTTATTTGTATTGTAGTATTTTTGGACCCTGTAGCTAAGACGACCATACACGTTATCTGTTTGACACACCTCCCGACCAGTTGTATGCGATTTAGCCAGTACGCGCAATATGATACCTCCTTTATCGAGACTGTGTTACGCGAGTTTCACGTAACTCGAATTACATAAATTAAACTTTGTGGGCAAGGAAATCGTACCGTGCTAGGGTTAGGGTTTCGTGTTGGCTGAGGAGGAGAGAAATCCACGAAGAGTACGAAATTGATTGATGAATTGAAGAGGGGAGAAGAACAGATGAGGAATTACTCCAGTAACACGTGGCAGAACTCCTAGGATCCAAGTGCCTTCTAGAGTAACTAGGATCCAGAGAGCCTTCTTGAGTGTTTAGAGTTCAGAGAGAGTCCAAGGTCTTTAGTCTTTTCCAAAGTCCCCTCCTCAATGAAATGGAAGGAGTATTTATAGGGTTTCCTAGAAAGTGGTCATGTGCCAGGCACATGCCCTCGGGGAAAATTCCAAAAGTACCCTTAGTTACTCGAGTAATGCCCAAATCGTCCTGTCCTTCTAGCTACCAATCCAATCCCTCAATCAATTTCCAAAATAATGAGTCGCCTCCATGAGTCTTCTGTCTCGGGACACATGGAGGCTTCTCTCGGGTCTCGCACATTTATTTCTGGCTTTTTCGTTTATTCATTTAATTCAGTTAGGTCACAATGCAAACCCTAATTTGTGCATTCAATTCGATTACACTACTACAAAACAGTAAAAAGATGGCACTTAAATAACAACGTTTTTATAAAAAACATTGTGGTGTTTTTATACACTACGTGTTTTGAAAAAATGTTATCGTTATATATGCAAAAACGTTGTGTATTTACAGGGACAATTTTTGGTTTTAAGGTTATAAAGTTTTCTTAAAGAAAACGTTATATGTATAAGGTTAAAAAACACGGAGGGAAGCCTACTTCAAAAACACCAAGCGCGCGAAAGCTTTTCAGCTTGAAAAATAAGGAGGGAAGCCTGATTATTAAATGAAAAAATTTCATAACAAAGGAAAAGTTCCACTACCCATCCAAAAGAAATCCATCCCCACAACTGAAGTAGCTCTCTCTTGGCCCCAAACTCATTTACCTCACTCATCCTTAACTTAGCTCTCTCCCCTACTCGTTCAATCTAGACTAGAAATCACGAAACTACGGGCAAGGGAATGCTAGTTGTTGCCTCTACCCCATATTTTTCGCTCAGGTATGGAAATAAAAGTTACGGTTTTAATTTTTCCATGACCCATTTCAATCATCTTATAATCTTCTTCTTTTTCTTCCTCAGCCACTAATTTTGGCCATATATATCTACTGCGTGGTTGTCGTCTCACTTTCAGTCTTTGCTAAGGTAAACAATTTGCTTCTTCATCATTCTTTTTTCTTTTTTTGTTTCATTTTTCCTTTAAAGTTGTGATGGTTTAATTTTGATAGGATTTTGCACAAATTTCTTTGTGTTTTCAGATGTTGCCTACAAAGTGTTTGTTCAAATGTCTAAGAGTGATGATTTCTTAAAATTTATCTGCCAATGCTCATAGCTACCATCGAAAAGTGACCATTTAAGATATAGTATGACTTCCGTGTGCTCTGCAGGATATGGAAAGAGTGAGTTGTTGTTAGTTTAGCTGGCTTTTTCATTTTTTAAACTTGCTTCGTTGAGCTGTTGGACTGCCTTCCTGTTGGTGGTCATGCCCAGCTTTTTCTTTGTTTTGTGGTTTTGGTTTGCTGGGTTCTCCAGCTAGTTTCTTTCAATGAAATTATTTATTTTTAATTTAATATAGTTTAAGAGTGCAACCAATATTTGAAAGTAGGGCTGCAAGTGAAATGAATTTTCTATCCATCTTTTTTAAATCAAAAATATAAACTTTGTTTATTGTGAGTGTTTAGCTACACAAAGTGGATTAAGAAATTAAGTTTAGGTACCCAAAACAAAGGAAGAGATTTGTAATTAATAGATGATAAGTCACATTCAGTCTCGATTATGTACTGTTAATCAAATTTTCGACATAATCATATATAAAACTGCAACCTATTTTGTATTGACTGTTATATTATATGCTTTACATCGGCTTTCATGTATTTTTTTTTAATATTTAGTGTTGGACTCTACATGACATGATTTGTTTTTTTAAGATGGATAAGTCATGGATGTGTGCTGATAGAATGTCATGAGAGTATGAACTAGGCATTGATGAATTCTTAAGGTTTGCGATAGACAACGCGAGAAATATGAATCTTATTCATTGCCGTTGCGTAAAATGTGGAAACATTTTACAATTCGATGTTGGAATTATAAGGGATCACTTGTATTTTAATGGTGTTGATACTAGTTATCAAACTTGGATATGGCATGGAGAACCTAATATGTCAAATGCAGATGCAAATGAACTTTTTGTAGGCACTACTAAACAAGGTTATGTCTCTAAAATAGTAGATATGGAAGATGATGCTTTTGGGGATTTCTCAAATGATCCGTGTGAGTTTCTTAATATGATTGGGGATGGAGATGAGCCCTTGTACCCTAGTTGTAAATTTAGTAAGTTAACTGCACTTGTTAGACTCTACAATTTGAAAGTGAAGCATGGGTTAAGTGATGTTGGTTTCACAGATCACTTGATTTTTCTGACTGAACTTCTTCCAGAAGGTAACCAATTACCTTGCTCCTTGTACGAGGCAAAGAAGACTTTACATGCCTTAGGAATGGATTATAAGAAACTACATGCTTGCCCTAATCACTACATCTTGTATAGAAAGGAATTTGGCCAGGCAACTAATTGCCCAAAATGTTGTCTCTCAAGGTGGAAGATAGATAAGAATGAGCATGTAAGAAAAGGGGTGCTTGCGAAGGTGTTATGGTACTTTCCTCCTATCCCGAGGTTTAAACGTATGTTTAAATCTAGTAGGACATCTAAGAGTTTGACTTGGCATGCTAATAATAAAATGAGCGATGGTCATATGCGTCATCCATCAGATTCACCATCTTGGAAGCTAGTGGATGATAAGTGGCCGGAGTTTGGTAAAGACCCTAGAAGCCTTAGACTTGCTCTTTTAGCTGATGGGATCAATCCTCACGGTTCTCTTAGTAATAGATGCAGTTGTTGGCCTGTTATAATGATTATTTATAATCTTCCGCCTTGGTTATGTATGAAAAGAAAGTTCATGATGTTGACTTTGTTGATCTCGGGTCCTAAACAAGCCGGTAATGATATAGATGTCTACTTGGAACCATTGATTGATGATTTGAAGTGTTTATGGGAGGGGGTTCCAGGGGTGTATGATACATTTATAGGAGAATACTTCATGCTCAAAGCACAATTAATGTGGACTATCAATGACTTTCCTGCCTATGGGAACTTATCTGGATGTGTTGTAAAAGGTTATAAAGCATGTCCAATATGTGGCGAGGATACACCTAACCATAGGTTGGCACATGGTAACAAAGTTTGTTACATTGGCCACCGAAGATTCTTTCCTCAAGATCATTCATTTCGGAAATAGCGAGTAACATTTAATGGAGAACAAGAATTTAGACCACCTCTTGTGCCACTAACGGGAGAGGAAGTATTTAGAAAGGTTAAACATTTGACTCATGGTGTTGATGAGAAGGATAATAGACCTTGTTGGAAGAAGAAGTCAAACTTCTTTGAACTAGAGTATTGGAAGTTTCTTCATATTAGACATTGTCTTGATGTTATGCATATTGAGAAAAATGTATGTGATAGCATTATTGGTACATTATTGGAGATTCCGGGGAAAAACAAAGATGGGGTTGCAGCTCGATTAGACCTCTTAGAAATGGGGGTTAAGACTTATTTACGACCAAATTTTGGGGAAAAAAGGACACGTTTGCCTCCAAGTACTTGGAATCTATTGAGGGCAGAGAAAAGAATTGTATGTAATTCTTTGTATGGAATGAAAGTCCCAGAAGGTTACTCTTCCAATGTCAAAAGTCTTGTATCATTGCAAGACCTAAAACTCTATGGGCTTAAGTCTCATGACTGTCATATCTTAATGCAACAATTGTTCCCTGTTGCCCTACGTTTGGTGATGGAAAAATCGGTGAGGTATGCAATAATCAGATTGTGTTTTTTCTTTAATGAGATATGCGACAAAGTCATCGACATTTCAAAACTAGATAAAATGCAAGCTGATGTAGTGGTAACCTTGTGTTTGCTTGAGAAATATTTTCCACCATCATTCTTTGATATCATGATTCATGTCATGGTGCATCTTGTTAGAGAAGTTCGATTATGTGGGCCAGTTTACTTTAGATGGATGTATCCATTTGAAAGATTCATGAAAGTATTAAAAGGGTATATACGTAATCGTAATCGGCCTGAAGGTTGCATGGTTGAATGTTATATTGGTGAAGAAGCTTCAGAGTTTTATGAGGAATATTTATCTGATGTTAGTACTATTGGAATCCCATCAAGGCGAAATATGGGTCATACACAACCCTTATCTGGTGCTACCGTAGAATCTATTGTGCGTGACATATTAGACCAAGCACATCGTTGTGTATTAGACAACACGGATGAAGTTAAACCATATATCAGGTAATTTAAACGTTTTTCGATATAAGAGAGAAAAATTCCGTCCTATAATTCAACCACTAAAATCTGATTGTCTTCTATTTCATGTAGTGAACATATGATACATTTGAGAGATACTTATTCGATATTCAAAAAAAGAACAAAATGGCTACAAGAAAAGCACAACCGCACATTCATTTGTTGGTTTTGCAAAAGGGTAAAATTGTGTTTATCTTTATAAATGGTTGCTGGTTGCTCTTGTTTGTTTCTTGATTTGTACTATTTTGGATTCAGGTTGCACATGAACTTACCCAAGCATCCAATTACATAATAGAGACTTTGCGGTGGCTTTCAGATTGACCGTGTATGGAAGTACTAAAGTATAAAAGCTACATTGTTAATGGGGTGCACTTTAACACCAAGTCACGTGATGATGTGCGAGCTATTCAAAATAGTGGAGTGCACCTAGTGGCAAAGATAATACAACTTTCTACTGCAAAGGATAAAAATCCTGTTATGGGAGACATCAGTTTCTATGGGGTCATTCAGGAAATATGGGAGCTAGATTATCATAAGTTTAGAGTACCTATCTTTAAGTGCGATTGGGTTGAGAACAAAAATGGCATTAAAGTAGATGAACTTGGATTTACTTTGGCCAATCTTGGTAGGATAGGTTTTAAAAATGATCAATTTGTTATGGTTAACCTAGTCAAACAAGTCTTTTATGTTGAAGATCCTTTAGATTCTAGGTGGTCAGTTGTATTATCAACTCTAAATAGGGATTATAATAATTGTGCCAATGATGATGAGCTAGGGGATATTGTAATTGACCACGAACCCTTTACAAGGGAGGGGTATGCTACCTGTTGAGACATTTGATGATGTATTGAACGAGGACTGCTCACAATACATGAGATTCGACTGTGAGGATATTTGGATTGATAAGGACTAGGAACTCTTATATGTATATTAATAGTTCATGGAGTGATGTTGTTTTAGTGACATTGTATTATTTGTTATAACAGGTTATCGTTATTTTAATAGATGAATATCATGTATGCCTTAGAATGATAATATTTGGTTATGCCACTTTTTATTTATGATTATCATATTAACATTTGAGCTTGTGTTTTTAATATTATAGCAAGTTATGGGTTCTCAAAAGAAAAAAGTTATTTCATACCCTCAAAAGAAGAAAGCTATTTCATCCCCTCATAAGAAGAAAGCTATTTCATCCCCTCGAAAGAAGAAAGCTATTTCATCCACTCAAAAGAAGAAAGCTATTAAATCCACTCAAAAGAAGAAAGCTATTTCATCCTCTCAAAAGAAGCAAGCTAGTTCAAAAGATGCAAAGAACCAACCTGTCACGGCTACTCAAAAGAAGCAAGTTGCTTCAGAGGCTCAAAACAATCACAGTAGTTCAGAAAATCAAAATCCAAAAGTTGATACATGCCCAAAAAAATCCATCTGAGTCCTCCCAAAATAAGAAAATTCAATCTAATGAAGCAGAGAATATTGAGACAAGCTCCAGTGCCGCAAAAAGAAAACGAGGTATTAATACAATGCACCGAATAGTGAAGCGAAAAATACAAGGCGTGAGAAAGGTTGTGGAGTATAATAAAAAGGGGCAACCTCGTGGGAAGACAACAAAGGAAATGCAATCTTACATTGGGGTCTTAGCACGCACGAAGGTCCGACTTGACATTAAAAATTGGAAAGCTGTGGAGGTAGATACAAAAAAGAAGATTTCGGAAGCTGTAGAGGTATGTGAAATATTAAATTCCCCATATAGTTTTATTTTTCTTCATTGTCAATTTCAAGCAAAAGAGGTAGAACCCAAAAAGCTTCTTAATATATGTGATCTCTGCTTGTACGTAGATGGCGTTTGTGATAGCTCCTCAAAGCAGGAAAATGGTTTTATCATCAGCAGCACGTAAATGGCGAGAGTTCAAGTCTAGACTGACCAATACCTATGTTTATCCTTTCGAAGATGAAGAACTCTTATATCACCCCCCTGAAGAATATCCTTTCATTGATCTTGATGCTTGGAGAGCCTTTGTAGCCCATAGGTTTACTGAAGAGTTTAGGGTACATTTTCTGCCATTTTTATTACAAATAAATCACTGCTTTCCAAAGAACATAATCACCTTTCCCTTCATATTTTGCAGGAATTACATAAGAAATAATAAGAAAGACGTGCACAAAATCACTATAATCATCGCTTGTCACGCAAAGGATATGTTGGATTGGAGGATGAACTGGTTAGTACATATTTTGTAAGAAACTTAATTATTTGTTCAGGTTAAATGATGTTATTAGATTATTGTTTCTGTATATGAAATAGCTGGAAAAAATGACGGAAGATGACATAGATCGAGCAACATTGTGGAGGAAAGCCCGCGAAGATAAGTATGGAAAAATTCCAGATGAGAAGACAGCTGAGAAAGCAAAGAAAATAGTAAGAAAATTGAAGTGTCTAAATTAAAATTTTAATGTCTCATTAAAAATATAATCAAGCTGAATTAAATATGAAATTGGTTACAATTTGCTTTTCAACTCATCTATCTAAATTGATGTTCTGAATTCTTTCTTAAGTTGTGGCAGTATATTTTTTTTTATTGTTACTATGAATTCTTTGTTAATGTATTAGGATGAAGAGAAGAAAAAAGTAGATGAAGGTTCGTTGACCGTAATCGGCAATAATGATATTCTCATAATGGCATTGGGGACTTCAGAGCATGCTGGACGAGTTAGAGGTGTGAGAGGCTATGTGACTCCAAGTTCCTACTTTAACCAACCAAGACGCCAAAGAGAGTATGTGAGCGAGAGCATTAAAGAAACTGTCAAAAAACTTCTTGAAGAAGAGTGGGATAAGGGGTAAGCTTTAGCAGAAAAACTTGTAGCGGAAGAGCGAGATTTTTGGGTACATAAGATTATGCAAATAGAGGCAAAAATTGATGGAAAGTGTACGGCCCCATGTGAAACAATTCCCCCAGGTCACTTGACTCACCCCACCCTTAATGGTGCATATTTTTCAGACAAAGCTAGTTGTCCTGCTGTAAAAAAGTTCGATAAACCAGATGATGAGAAGGAGGATGTTTACAATAGTGAGAACAAAGACAATGAAAACAAAAAGATGCCACCATTAAAGGTATATGTCATTCATGGAATTGTGATTGGAGCTTTACATAGTCTTGATTTCATTAATATATATTCTTGTGTTTGTATCTAGGAACACGGAAAATGCTTCAAGTTCGAGAAGACAAATAATGAATAGCATAACCTGCACCCAATGCCAAGTTCATTAAAGGTGTTGTGTGGATATGCAAAAAATACCCTCCAGTTGAAGGGAGAAGCCATAAGCTTTGTGACGGAGGAGGAAGTTTTTGGGTTGCCTCGTCCAACCCATATTTTGTATGAAGACATTCTACAATTTGGTGTCGTGTCAATCACGCACTTGCATAGTGATATACATGAGGTATAACTAAATAAATCAGAACTGAATAAAAGTAACTAAGCTAGCATATTGATACACAACGACTAATAAATAAAATATGATCTAGCATGTGTGTTGAACTGATTACTTTTGTGGTGTTATGAAAGAAAATTGATTTAACAATGCTCAATTATTAGGTACTTATATGATGTGTTGAAGAAGAAAAAAATGGAAAGGATGATTACTTTTGTGGACCCTGCTCGAGTTGGTGCTAAAGGTTGTGGAAGTTTTTCTCAAAAAACACGTTACATAGCATCTCAGTTTTTAAGAGCACATCCTGGCACAATTATCCCGATACCTTACAACTCCAGGTTAGTAGTGGATGTATATGTTCTTAGAGTAAAACTTGATGACTCATTAAATCTGATATTTTGTTAGAAGACTTCATATCTATTTACTTATTATATTTAGTTCGATCTGGAATGGTAAAGTTCTTTACCTTTTTTATTAAAACTCCTGATTATAAAAAACTTTTTGGTTTGACTATAAAAATGTGTTTTGGGCTGATTTTTGTATAGAGCTCATTGGGTATTGACCATTATCAATCTGAACAATACAAATGTGTACTTTATGGACTCCCTCAAGCAAAGGATGATCGATGAGGAGTGGAAACAAGTTGTGAATATGTATGTTATTCCAAATTACTTTGTTTTAATGTAGTTCAATTGGAAAATTTTATAATAAAATTTCTTCTATTAAATCGTGTCTCTGATTTTATATGCATAATGTTATATGTGTCACCCTCTTGCTCATGAAGTGCTATTAAAGCTTACAATGGGCAAAACAGTAAGTAAATACGAATATCACCATAATGGAGAATTTTAAAGGTTGCTAGCTTATATGTGTGTGTGTGTGTGTGTATATATATATATATATTTAATTACCATAAGATGTTTAATTATGGACATCTGTTATTTTTGTTGATTTATCATGACACAATTACTAAATGTGTTTAGGGAACACCTATACAACCAACACACAAGGAGTGCGGGTATTTTGTGATGCGCTTTATGAAGGAGATAGTTGAGGATGGTAGTTTGGACTTTGTAGCCAAGGTTAGTTATTTTTTTAAGCTTTATTTTTTGCATAATTTATTTTCAAATCTTAACTAATAGACTTGGCCAATTAGTCTACAGTGGGAAACTAAACTTTTTGTTATTTTATTCAGTGGGATAAGAAAAATGGATTAACGTACACATAAGACCAAATTGACGAAGTACGGAGTGAGTGGGCAGCTTATGTGAGCAGGTACATGTAGAGCCTCGAGTTAACGGTGGATGTACAGGGATACACCAATATTTTGGGAGAAGACTGTTTTGCACATGATTTTATGGATAGTTTTGTATATTTTGTGGATGTACAGCTTAACGGTGGATGTACAGCTTAATTTTATGGATAGTTTGATATATTTTGTGGATGTAGTCAAATTCACAATTCAATATAGTAGTAATTATATTGAAAAGTGAATTTGAAACTATAAACGTATGGTATTATTAGGATGTATTTTGAAACTGAGAATGCTTGATACATTTTGCTTTAAATGAGAATTTAGAGCCTTTTTAGCTATATCATGGCATTAGCAGTCCTTGTAGCACTTACACAACATTGTAGGTATTTCTAAACCACTGTGTATGTATTTTCAAATACAGGAAGAATTTATAAACGTTGTCAACATTTACTAAAACCACAACTTTTTTTTTCTAAACATCGTTGTATATGCATCACAGCTACAACGTTTTTGACAAAATAAACGTTGTTGCTTGCTAAGGTAGAGATCCAAACACGTTATATATATGCATATATTATAACGTTTATAAGTCAGACACGTTGTGGAATCATACTACCTGCAACGTCTTCACGCATCCAACACCTTATTGAAATTCTAATCTACAACGGTTTTTAGAACAAAAACGTTGTGTGATGTTTAAAGCTACAATGTTTTAAAAACGTTGTGTAAATATGTCTACTAGATGACACAGCTAACTACGACGTTTCTGGGGGCCCAATTACAACATTTTTAGGCGTTATATATTTACTTTTTTCTACTAGTGTTAGGTCATATGTAAACCCAAATTTGTACTTGGGCCCACATTTGCCCCCTGCACGCAAGTTGTGCCTTTCGAGTGGTAATCGTGCAAAGTACTTCAAATCTTTGAGTTCAGCTTCAATTTTTTTGAACAATCCGCGGAGCTCGATCTTGCAAGTCTTGAAAACGAAAAATCTTAGAAGAGGGAACCCCTAGGGGAGCTCTCCTAAGATATCTTTGGACATCAAATCTTTTCAAAGCTTGCAAAATTTTTGTTTCCTTAATTAATCCGGAAATAGTTATATAATATATATATATATATATATATATATATATATATATATGTATATATATATATATGTATCACCAATCAACGTTCTTCACCACTTCTTTGGCTTTTTGGATCTTAATTCTTCAAATCAAGTTCCTTTCTAATTTCCTTCGCTTCAGATGAGAGACAATATGCATCTGGACTAACACCTTAATATAAATATATATATATATATATATATATATATATATATATATATATATATATATATATATATATATATATACATATACATATATTATTATTATTTTATTTTTTTTGGAAACTAATTCAAGATAAATTAAAGTATATATTATCAAATAAAATATAAAAATCTTATTTTATTTTAGGAAATAAAATCAAATCCTTCATCATATTTTGGAAACAAAATCAAATCATTAGGGAACGACATAGAGTATTTGTTTCCATAATATATATATATATATATATATATATATATATATATATATATATATATATATATATATATATATATATATATATTTATGAAACAGCCCTCTCCTAATATTGCTCCATAATTTAAAAAGTATCCTTCCATTTCGTCAATCTGTATCAGCAGCAGCTTTTAACCAATGATGGGAAATATACCACACAAACATATTAAAAGTGATCATTTTCCTTAAATCACACTTCAAGTACTGCAGGAGACCTCAACGTGGGCACCCCTTGTCTAGACTCGTGAATCTCTACACCCACCTTCGCCATATAGCTCCCATCCGAATTACAATAGTGAGTCATGTTGCCACATTACTTTAGTGCTTCTATTTGCAATAGGAATGGATCCCATGGAAACTATATATGTTATTCCTATAGCCATGTTTAATTTCAATCCACCTACATATACATGGTTAACTTGACAAGTCCTAGCCGTGCATGGATCCTAATGAGAAAAGGATATACGATCTTTCATTGGAATCCTAAATTATCACCTATATCTTCTCTTGCCATTCTCGCTTGGAGCAAAGCTTTTCATTCTTTCTTGGCCATCTGTTCACCGCCTATCTTATCAGTTTAATCCACAGTAAGTCCTCACCCCAACTTTCCGTTTGCTTTTACCGGTTATTCTTCTTCTATTGTATCGATTTTCTGTTCCCTTGATGTCGTGTGGGTGAATTTATTTGATCTTTTTACTCCACTGTTAACATAAATTTGAACTATAATCGAATCAGTAAATTTTGGGAGTCCTCTTTTAAGTTAAAGATGGTCAGGACTAGGGGAGTACATCATAACCAAGGCGCCTGACCATTCGTTGGTGATGTCCGACCCCCCAATTTGATTAATATTCCCCAGTAACCCATGAAATTCACTCATATAATTAACAAAGATGTCTGATGTCACGACGAGGGCACGTGGGAGAACCACCATCCCTCTCTTATACGGCTAACAAATTTATCAAATGGGTATATTTTTCTCTATCCTTCAAAATCAGGAATTCCTCGAGAAGACATCAAGCAAGCATTCTTCAATCAGGAAAAACACAAGGACTAAGGCCAGAAGGACTTCTCCCTGGGTAGCTAAACCATAGGAGTCTAGCCTTATAAGGCCGAACCCTAGGGGGTGGCCGAACCCTAGGAGTTCCACTCCTTCTCGTCTCCGCTTTCTTTTCACTTTCTTGCTTATTTGAGTCGTTTCTTTGGGTTTTTTCTCTTTTCAGGTGTTCGTGATCTGTTTTCTTTCTGCCCAAGTCTTTCCATTGTGAATCTCATACCTTCTTCCTTGCTATGGTAGGCACTTAATTTTAAATGCTTATTCATTTTCTTTTATTATTCTCCATAATTCTCATGCTAAGTTTTCTTATTGTAGGCCAATTCCAATGAACGTTCTACAAACCCAAAAACTACTAAGGAAGTTCCTTTCATCAGTGAGTGAGGAAAAGCTCCCTTCTATGGGTCTTTTGACACTTTCTGGGAACAAGTGAAGAATTATGATCGTGCAACCTTTCCTCCACATGAGAAAGAAGGCTCATTTCTATATGCTGCGGACTGCGAAAGTTCAGACAGCTTTCCATGTTCTGCTCACATTCCCCGCATGTGTATAGAAAAATAGGAGTACCCCTACAGTCCCATTCGCATCTTACCCGACTCATCTAGTCGCCTTTAGGGATGGCAATATTGGACCGACGAGGTCCATAAAAATTCTGATTATATGGGTATATTGGAGCAGGCTGGCATTCTGCATTGTATTCAGCTATGCAGGGATCTCTGTATCCAACAGGACCATGATGCTCTTATCGTCTTGATTTCTCGTTGGTGCTCCTCTACATGTACATTCGTCACTGCTTGGGGGGAATTCACCTCTACTCTAGAGGATGTTTATGCCATTTATTAGTAAGCCCCTCTTTTGTTTCGTTCATTCTGCTTTATTTTTCTTTGGTTATGCATTTGTTCTAAATTATACCTTGAAATCTTCTTGTTGCTGCTTCTGCTTCTTGTAGCCTATCCAGCCTGTCCCCTAAGGATACTGAGTGTGTTACTTATTTGACAGAGGCCTTCAAGCAGACTTCCAACTACACTTCGCGGTTTCAGGGGGATTCGATCCTTTCGGATTTCGAGACCTCTAACCGGTATAAGGCTTTCTAGCTTTCTTAGGTACAGTACTTCTTCCGGGATTACAAACCTGGTCAATAGAACAGTTATGTCCATGGCGAGTTTGTTCTCGCTCTTCATAAGGAGCTTTGCCCTTTTCCCCTGGCTACTTATCTGGCTATGTTGTTGTCCCGCTTTATCTTCCCCTGGTCACCCATCGACGGTCCCTCAGCCCGTATGTTTAGCTTGGCAGCTATGTTATCTCAGGGTCTGGAAGTTCCTCTTGCTCCTCTCTTCTTGGGGACCCTATATCGCCGCTTGGACAAGACTGTCCTTACCATGAGGGAATCTGTAGGAAGGTACTCTTTTTTCGGTTTTATTTTTGTGTCGGCAATCTTTTATACTGCATTTCTCTTTTGTTTATCAACCTTTCTCTTATTTATTCAGGTATGATATGAACTGCTTTATACCAGGCTCCTTTCTTCAGATCTTTCTCTTCGAGCATTTTTTGGGGCCATTCCACCTCAGTGTATCTTTCCAAGAAGAAGAAGAAATTTCCACCTCCCTTCTCATCGCCCCACATTATTCCCCGTACAGCTCGTTGGATTGACCATAAAACTAGTTCGGATTTGCAGCTTTACATCGATGACTTTTTATGCTTAATTGCTCGTCCTTACACCATTGTTCCGAAAGGCGATCTTCTACCTCACTTCTATAGGAGCAACTTTCGCTCCTTTTCGAGCGTTAGAGAATTGAGTGGGTCTTCGCTTTCCTAGTTCTTATTCCTCCGAGCTACAGAACTCCCCTATTTCGTTGAGGATGAGGAGTTTGGTACTGTATTCTACTCTCCTCACAGAGTTATGCGGCAATTTAGATTTGATCAAGATCAGCCTTTTGGCCAGTCTTGCCAGGGGTATTACGAGAGTGCTCTCCTCAATTTCATCCTAACATCCCCTTCATTTACATGGGAGTTTCCGAGGTCTTCAACTACTCCTCATGACCCTCTGTCCTTCGTCATACTAGATGATTCTCGAAAAGGGCGATACACTACTAGCGAGCGTAATTTCTAGCTCATCAACCTAAAGATGTGGCAGGATGATACCATGATTTGGTCGTTGCCGGTTTCTCCTCCCAAGCATCTCGAATGGGCCAAGATGTTATGTTCTCCCAGACTCAATACCCATTCAGAGCGTTGGCCAGCTAGCAGTCGGCTTATTGAGCAAGAGGCTTTTAATGCCTAAGTCTCCTCCTCTCTTGTCAGTAGAGGATCTTCCTTAGAATGTTCCAGATGCTCCTCCAGCACAGGCCCTTACTACTTCTAAGCGTCTTCCACCACGGGTAACATCTCGGATTCTTCGTCCTCCAGCAGCTCCTCCCTAGGGATCTATGACTATCGAGAAGATGAGGGTTACTCGTTCTAGGGCGAGGGCCCCCACTAGTATTTCTGCTGAAGTAATGCCCCTTGCAGATTTTGTCGTGGCCCCAGTCGGTCAGTCTATTATTAGGTTAATGTTAAATGGGACCACCCTTATATTGAAGCGTTTGTCAAAACTTCCTCATGACGATGCTAGCTCTAGTATACCGGCAACCATGGATTTGGGCAAGAGACGTCGAAAACTCGTGGTATACCTTGTATTCAATTCATTTATATCTGTCAGCATTTGCATTTTTCTTTTATATTTCGTTATGTTATTTGTTCCTTGCTTTTCAGATTGCTGAGGAAGAGGAGGAAGAAGATGATGACAATATCCCTACTGGGGTTCTTACATATGCTACTAACGGGGCGGTGACTTCCACTACTTGAGAGCCTTCTCGACTCGCCCTATTCCTATCGAGTCCTCTTCATCTAATGTGGACTGGCTTTTTGGAACATTCCCCTGGTTCCAGGGTCTTCTTCTTCTCCTTCTTCTCAGGCACAAACTTATCCACCTGCACTTCCTTCCAGCTGGCTAGTTTCAGAGAATTAGGTTTTGCAATATGATTCTCCCCTTCCTCAGTGACATCATCAAAGAAAGTTATCTTGGTGATGTGTGCCTCCTCTGGTCCAAAGGAATTCCTCATTGTTGGTACCTTCACTTCTCTTCCCTTCCAAATAGCTTTCAAGCATTGGTGAAAGACCGAGAGTACTACCCCATAGTCATTCTGCCAAGCCCTTCCTAGCAAGACATGATATGTTGCATCCACTTTTGTTACATGAAACATCACAGGTCCCCGGATCTTCTCAACTTGCATATCTACCTTGATATGTCCAAGGGTTCTTGTGCTTTGGTTAGAAATCTACGAAGAGTACGGAATTAATTGATGAATTAAAGATAGGAGAAGAACAGGTGAGCGATTACTCCAGTAACACGTGGCAGAACTCCTGAGATCCAAGTGCCTTCTAGAGTAACTAGGATCCAGAGAGCCTTCTTGAGTGTCTAGAGTTCAGAGAGAGTCCAAGGTCTTCAGTCTTTTCCAAAGTCCCCTCCTCAATGAAATGGAAGGAGTATTTATAGGGTTTCTCGGAAAGTGGTCATGTGTCAGGCACATGCCCTTGGGAGAAATTTCAGAAATACCCTTAGTTACTCGAGTAATGCCCAAATCGTCCTGTCCTTCAAGCCATCAATCCAATCCCTCAATCAATTCCCCAAATAATGAGTCGCCTCCATGAGACTTCTGCCTCGGGACACGTGGAGGCTTCTCTCGGGTCTCGAACATTTATTTTCGACTTTTTTGTCTATTCATTTAATTCAATTAGGTCACAATGCAAACCTTAATTTGTGCATTCAATTTGATTAGGTCATATGTGAACCCTAATTTGTACTTGGGCCCACAAACTTTATATGTAAATAGTATTTACACATTGTTCTAATTTTTTCTGATAAGTTATCATTTTTTTATAGATTTATTTTAGATATGAGGAGGACACCTCTCAGCTAGTCGGCGACTCTGTTATTATTGCACATATTGCGAAGAACTATGTCGGCTGGTTGTACGAGATGAGACAAAGGGTCGCATGGGCTGTTATAGACCGGCCCGGGATTATCAACCCTAGATAGTCTCAAATGTAGCATGGGAGGCCATGTGTACGTATTGGGATGTTGATGACTTCAAGAAGAAGTCCGAGCAGATAAAGAAGAATCATGGCTAGCTCCGAGTCATTCATACTACTAGCTCACAGTCATTTAAGAAGTTGAAGTCGGTATATATTTCTATTTAGTTGTTTAGTTTAATATTGTCGGGATCTATACTAAATAAATGTTATATTAATATATTTATTAGGTCATGCGGGCGAGCTTGGGCCGACCTCCCACCATAGTCGAGTTCTGGGATAGAGCCCATATGCCGAAGGACTCGACGATGTCTCCCGTAGCATTAGCTATACGGGTAATACAACGAGTTATAATTTTTTGTAATTATTATATTAGGCACTTAATAAAATAATTTAATTAACTCACACATACATAATAAATTACATGACCGATTTTAGAAGTTCTGGGATTAGCATGTAGCTGAGTTACGGGATGCTATGGGAGATTCCGAGACGTTAGATTCCACCATCCCTCCGCCCAGATTAGTTTATCTCAAGATAAGGATATGACTCTTTGGGTCGCATCACAGGATCTCCTTAGTAGCACCAGCAGCAGATATTGAGTATTGGGGCTGTTGAGAATACCAGCCTATACACTACCTGGAGGCATTCTTTAGTATGTTTCTCGTTTTTTTATAATTTATATCGCGATATAGATTATTAGTAATGTAATATTTATTTTTGCAAGTTCTAGTCAACGTCCGAGAGCAACTGTTGGACCATCTCATACGAGCGCTGGCTTGGACGACGAGCTATTCTAGATGGTCATGGCGGCAGTGTCAGAGACATTTGGTACGGATTCGATATTCTGTCGCCATGACTTGCCTAGTCGTTCTCACCTTCACCAGCTTGCTCAGACATTGCAGTAGGGTCCACCGTCGAGAGTACGGGTATCCCTCCTAAGCAGTTCGTCGTGATATGTGACGAGGTGGTCCGATTGGTGGTTACCCTACTGTCGGAGGCTTTTCGCCCGATGCTGAGTTAGCCCCCAGCTATTCAGGTATTTTATTCATTTTAAGTTGTATATTCTACATGTTATTTAATTATCATTTAGCTGTGATTTTAATTCTCAATTACGAATTAATAAGTTATATTTTTAATTGTATCAACAGAGTGGCGATGTCGAGCAGTTGGTGATGTCAAGTAGGCTGGTGATGCCGAGCAGGCTGGCGATGTCGACCGTGAGTAGGGGATGATGACAATGATTTTCAGACACCAGAGCAGCACCGTCGACCCCCACTCAATGATCCTTCTCACACCAGGGGTAGTACTAGCTTGATTTAGTTTTGTATATAATTTTTAAATAATTTATCTCTATTTACTTTAGTTTAGCTTAATTGGATGTAAATCATTGTGGTTTAGTTGAGTTTTGTAAATTATTGTACTTTTAAACAATTTTTTGTATAACTTATGAAAAACAAGTTTATATTTGTTATTGTTGTTAAGGTAATATGTTGTTGTTGTTATAGTTACATTGTATGTGAACATAAGATATAGATTACTATATGTGTTGTTGGGATAAAGCAGGTTTACAGGTGCAAAAATGTGATTTAAAAACCTAGAAACTGCACAAACAAAGATTTTTTTTTTTAAATAGTTATTTTTGACGGAATATCTAATTTTTGACGGAAAATCCGTCGAAATAAATTTATTATTTACTAAAAATTTAATATTTTTGATGGAAGATACCATTTCCAACGAAATTTCTGTTGAAAATAAGGTTAACTAACTGACCGGGAAGACGCCACGTGGAAGCATTAAATTCGACCGAATATTTCGTCGAAAATAAGTTTGCCAAAACTAAGATATTTTCGACAGAATATTGGTCGAAAATTATTCCGTCGGATATACTTACTTCCAACTGAATTTTCGACGGACTAAATCCCGACCAGTGTAGATCCGATCGAATTCTGATGGAAGTTTCCATTGAAAATAATCTAGTTCTGACGGAATTAGCTTATTTTTAACGGAAACTTTCGTCGGAATTAAACCATTTTGTTGTAGTGTGTTAGTGGGACAAACCAAGAAGGAATTATTGACCTCTTACTTTCATACTTGTTTGTTATATTGTAGAATCTCTGTTGTTCGGCAATGGAATAAAGAATAATCATCAAACATTTTTTTTAAGAACATAAATTTGTGTTAACTCTTTTAATTATCTAGAAAGAAGTGACGAGGTTAGTATATTTACACTATCATCTAACTGCAAACTTACAAACTGGTTTTGTTTCTTTATAATCAAAATGGTTGCTTGTTAACGGCCACTAAATTGCAATTTAGGATTTCAAGATCAAAGAAAAAACATCGGTTAGGTACATGCTTAACAAGTGCCTTGATTTAATTCTGTTTTTAAAGGAATTTGTAGCACACATGCATGTACTAGAATATGACACTGCAAAACTTATTAATGTTCTATTTTCTGGAAAGATTAGGCCCGAAGAAAAAGCGTTTAATGATTGAATATAGACATTGAAAAATCAGCAAATCAACTTCAGTCCAGTTGTTTTTTTGTCACTAAATTAAAGATTAAATTGTAACTTGTTACTGCAAATTGTCAGTTAGTTTCCTTATAGTTCTCACTTAGTATCAATTTTGTTTCTTGGGATGACTTGGCCAATTTCATGTCACGTGCTAGTCATGACCATTAATAAGGGTATTTATGTCCCTTGAGGATGTAAATACTCAACCCGTGCATGTATTCGTTATGAGAACTTAGCTAGGTATTTTACATCATCAAATGACAAAAATACTCTTCTTAAACAAACACATGACTAGCATGTGACACGAAATTGTGAGAAAGTTCACTCAAGGTACATATCTGTATTAGGAAAATGATATATATTGTGAATGTTTACGTCAACTTTTTGATTGTCAGTTAAGTAAATAAGTATTAGTGGTAACATTTTTGGAGATATGTGTAATAAGTGGAGTCCTCTTATAATTCCCACCAATCTCATTTCTGATAAATTTCGCAATTATAATTCGACGTAAATTTATCGCAATATATAGTATGACTATGTGTACTAAGTGACGACTATAAGGAGACAAGTGTTCGCTTTGATAGTGCAGGGCTACTTAATAAAATTAAAATTGACTAACAACTTGTACGAACAGATCTGTAATTCAGTACTAATTATTTAAACAACCTAGAGCTTCCTCACTATATATAAACCAGATATTTAGTAGGTTATATACCACAAGCAAATAGCTTTTCTTTCACTCGAAAAAAAATGTATTACACCATAGATTTGAGAATTGGAGTTCCACCATTAGTAAATATCCTCCTCTACCTACTACTAGGCTTACATAATACATATTCTAAGTCCAACAAAATATTAAGATCTATTAAAAGGGATTTAGAGTTTAGGAAAGAAAATCCATAAACTCTAGATCCATAGATTCAACAAAATACTAACAAAAATCACAAATATAATACTAACTACATCATAGGAAACTAATTAAATCTATAAAATACTAACTACGTAATGAAAATCAAACTACACCAATAAGATCTAACAAAGAAATTTAGGATCTAGAGATTGAGACTCATAAATCAAAAACTTCGTAAATCTACCAAAATAACACTAACTTAACCCATAAAAACAAACACCAAAAGGATTTCCTAGGATATTTAGGAGAAATTTTTATTTGTGAGAAATACTCCCAAACAACTCATAATCCAAAATAGGGTCCAAACACCACTAGTAATAAACTATGATGCTTAGAGAGCCTCAAAATGGGGTCATAAACATCAAGTAATCAAGCCCAAATAACAACAATTCAAAATAAAGGAAGGAAAAGAAAAAGGGAGATGAAATGGACCTTGAGAGGACTAGATCTTCAACTTTGATGGTTTTTTCCCTTCTTCAGGCCTCTAATTAAACCCTTAATGATATATTTAACTGATTGGGTTTTTAGAAATGAAGAAATTGGGGTTCTAAGCTTTCCTAGTGGGGTTTTCCTTTCATTTTTGTGTTTCTCGATCTCTCTAGTTCTTCCTTTTTTATCTCTTTTTTCACTTTATTCTTCTCTCTTTTTCGCCCAAATGAAGAAAATGGCCTAATATAGCTCAAAATGGCCAAGAGCTATCACGTTGGCGCCCAAGTAGGCCCCACCTACTTTCCTTTCGTCACGTGCACTAAAAGGATCATATCTTGTAATTCAGGAAGAATTAGGAAATGTGTCACCTAATCCAGAAAGTTTTTTCTGAGACCTTCACAATGGTACCAAATTTGACCATATTTGGATCTATTATGAGGGAGAAAAATGGAAAAAATATCTCTTTGCAAACACAGGTGATGCCTTGAATCCTCCTTTTTGTATTTTGGTATCCCAAAGTATATGTGTGCTCTCCAAGTAAATATCCTTATCTTTGTGAGTTATCTCTTGACATCCCCAACTTGGTTGTATATTTACGTTGTTGCTCTCCTGTTATAGAAAACCAAGAACACGTGCAATTTTTGGGTGTCTACAAGCTCTAGCTGTAAACTAATATTTAATACTCCCTCCATCCCGAAATAAATGTCCTAATTGATTTTGGCACGCTGATTAATAATATATTTTTGTTACCTAAATTGCCTTTTTGAATTACTAATTAATTGAAGTATTTCTCCACTTTTCTATGAAATATTACTACTTTTCATGTGAATTAATTTTTTAGACCATTCTTTTTGTTATTCACAGTTTTCCAAAAAGTACTAAAAGCTAGAATGAATAGAGAAAAAGAGTTTAGAAAGTCATTAAATAGAAGACATGTTATACTGGTAATATGAGAAAGAAAACGGTATAATAATTCATCACTTCCCAATGTAAACCTTTTCTCATTTCTTCAATTTCCAACAAAAGTCGAGTAAAAAGATTATGAGAGTATAAGTGGAAAAATAGGATAAAAGTAGTTACAAATATAGAAATAGGACATTTACTGTGGAACATCCTTAAAAAGAAATTAAGACGTTTAATACGGGACGGAGGGAGTACTATATTTTTCAAGAAAAACATCACAAACAAGGCATCTAGTGCCCTGATCAGATCTCAACAATTTAATGTGATACTCACTTTGTATCTCTACAAAATTCTTAAATTGGTAAAACATGTCACAATTTATAGATTTTTCTCTAAAAAAAATAAACTCTTTTAACTAAAATCATAAATCAATGTGATAAAGCGTACCGACTACTACTGCACGAAGGAATTTACATGAAACACAAAATTGAATGAATTATGTCAGGATATGCATGTTTAAATTAATTTGATGATGCGTTTATAGTAATGTATAATTGTTCAATAGTTTTTGTAAAGTCATTTAATTGTATAAGGACTTAGAGTAGTATGATCAAACTTGTTAGGTTGATCCTTTGAGTTGATTTTATGTATAGTTGATAAGATCAAATCGATCGTATAACATTGTTAAACGATTATAGAGTTACTCTGCCTGTTAGTAGTGTATATATTGTTCGCAGAATAATCTAGTTGTTTGTAGAGCATCAGTTCGTTGATCGTAGAGCTATAAAGTAGTCTCTTAGTTGAAGTTAGAATCGTAGAGTAAGCAGTCAGATCGTAGTACAGTCTCTTGAATCGTATAGTAAAAGATGTGATCGCAGAGTGAAAAGAAGTTCGCAGAGTTCTGATCAAGCATCGTAGAGTGCTGGTCGTAGAAAGCCTTTCGTCGAGCAGATCGTAAAGTTGCCTATTCAATCGTAAAGTAATTATTCATAAAGTTCAGACTGTTGAGTAAAGCTAGTCAAGACTCTACGTTCCTCTCTAAACTCTACGATCAATCAAGTTCGTAGAGCATGTCAGAACTGTCAAAGGACTGACAAATGAAGAGCATTTCAAAGCAAAGATTTCATGATGTTTCTCACCATCTTCAAATTCAAAGAAAAGATCAAATTAGAGATGTGTCTAAACTGCTAGAATGAAAATGTGATACCACTCTCAAGTGGTAGGTGAACTTACAGTCTGATGGGACATGGCTGAGCCGAAAGCAAGCTACCTACCTACCCTCAAAGTCAACATCAGAGAACATCTTGAAGCAGGGCATTAAATGCACCAACGGGAACACTCCAACGGGATGATTTCCAAAGGTCTATAAAAGGCGTACGATGATTCAAATCTAAGTACGAATCACCAAGAACAAAAAGTTGAACATCTGCTAAACTAAAAACTCAACTCTACGATTCAGTACAAGCTGCTAAGTACTAAAGAAGCCAAGCATATTGCAAGCTTAGCAGCACATCAAAACAACTATTCTTCAATAGTGATTCGATCGTCTTATTGACTTCCATCCAAGTCTAAGCGACTTGAAGAGGTCTAAGTGACCTTTGCTGAGACTAAGTGCCTCGAAAGAATCTAAGTGATTCAAGTGTAATAGATCTTAGTGATATGGTCTGTGTGACCTATCCTTAGTAGATTTCCTACTTGTTGAAGTAGAAGAGTGGACTAGGAGTTATTTGTACTCCAAACCACTTAAACATCTTGTGTTATTTACTTTCAGTCATTAACTGTTATATCTGATAAGTGACTAATCTTCACATGTGCTAAATTTAGAACTGAGATTTCATTAAATCTTTAAGGGGTTTTAAACTAATATTCTGTTGTGTTAAATTAATTGAACTTATTAATTATCTGGTAATTGATCTTTAAATATTGAAAAAGTTTAAAAAATCTATTCAACTCCCCTTCTAGATTTTTTTTGTATCTCTGAGAAACAACAAATTATTTTCAATGGCTCTTTTGCTTTTCGTGATTTTATTTATTTATTTTCAACAATGGCATCTCTTACTTCTTTCCCAAAATACAAGTATAAAAATTCGATTAAGAGATTCAATAACACTTAATCATCAAATCTTTCGAATCAAAAACGTCAAACTGTTAAAATTCCAGTGCCCAAAATGCATATACCATAACCAATTTTTATTCAAAGTTATACAAATAAAGCAAGTAATAATCACATGTAATATTCAGCCAAACCAAGAGATTTAATGTCATTTTAACTTGCTATTAGTCCACTTTCATCATCACTAATGGTACACGTGTTGACACAAACTTTCATGTTGTGTTCTCTTTATAAAAGTTGTTCCATTCTGATATAGATTAGGCACATAAAATACATCATAAAATATTATTATGGGACACATCCTTAAGACTAAATGAAATTTACGTTCCCCATAACAGGCATAAAAATAAATCATTGTCAAATTTTATTTTTATAAGAAATGACTCATTAACTTGAGGAAACAGCTTCTTTTTCCTGAACATATGATTACTAAACCTAAAATTCAAAATTAATGTATTCTTCTTATCAAAATTCTAAAGACCATATGCCAGAAGCAAAATTTTAGAATCATTGTATTGAAAAAAATAGCAACATTATTATTTTTATTTTTTTGTAGCAACATTAGATTCATGATTTCTACTTCTACTATTTTTCTTTTTAAATCTGCATTTAAATATTTTATGATCATAATTTTCACAACTATAGCACTCACCAAAAAAAATTTCTTAAATCGACTAAACTACAAAACTAACTCTCCTATTTGTATCTTTTTTACAAACTCCTTTCTCAAATTTTTTTTTTAAGCATAACTCACCCTTTAAGTTACATAAGTGCTTAAAAAGAAATTCACTTTTTCGTTGAAAATAGTAATATGAGTAATGGATGTAGGGGTAGAATAGAAATAAATAAATATAAAAGAAAATTACAGTTTAATTTTGTAAAACGGGTCAAGGACAAAAAAGTAATAACACATAATACAGGTAAAATAAAACCCACAATTCTTCTTCCTCATCTTATTGCGTGGGAAAAAAACAACCGAAATTGAAGCTCTAATCACACATCCATCTTTCTCCTTCATATTAGTAAGAACCCTAACTCATCAATCCATACCCAAACACACCTAAACCAAGTCTCCTTTAGTACAGTGGTTAAGTCCACTTCTTAAGCATCAGAAGGTCTTGGAAATCCATCTCTGCCAAAGACAGAAATGTTAAATTTCATCTAAACTAGTTTAAAAAAAATTAAAAATAAAAAAATAAATAGTGAAAATAATCCCAACCCTTGCCACTATTCAAATGTCTTCACCACACCAACCATCACCGAAACCCTAACCCAACTCAAAAGCGAAACCCATAATCACAACAGAACAAGATGAAAGAGAAGGAGTACTCGTGCTACCACCGCGAGGTGCCGGCGCCGATGCTACTACCAAGAAATTGGCGCGGCTGCGCCACCAATTTTTACAAATCAACCTTCTGCAGAGAAAGATTGAATAAAAATTAATAGCTAATCGGTGAGAGTTATCAACATCGTGGACAGAGGCCGGCGACATTTATGCCTTCATCTTTTTGTTTTTATTTCTTTTCCGACTAACTTGGTTATGTTGACTCTGTTTTGGATCGAAAGCAAGGCTCGATGTGTGGTTTGGGTTGGTTAAGGGGAGAACTTGCATGCTAAAATTGTGGGAATTAAGTTGTTGGTGAAACATGGCAAGTTTTGAGCTGTTGATGGTTGGTGTTTTGTGCAGGTGAGCAATGGTGCAGCAATGGCGTTAATGAGTTGTTCAGGTATAATTTGGCATGAGGACAAGGGCTTGAGCTCTGGCCATGGAGACTGCGGCGATAGAGAGGTATCGGGACGGAGATGGTGCAAATCTAGATGATAAGGTTTGTGGGATGAAAGGATTTGTTAGTTTTTATTATGTAATGGACCAAAGCTTGAGCTCTGGCCAGCGACAAAGAGATAGTGCAGATCCGGATGTTAGAGCATCTCCAACTGATGAACTATTTTGTGGACTATATTTAGTCCATATGATATTAGTAAATATCTTTTAGTCTTCAATCATTCCAACAGATGGACTATCTCGTGAACTATAATATAAAAAGATTAAAATAATCAATGAATTCAAAAATCAAATATAATAAAAATATAAATTATTATTAACAAAATACTTACAATTGTTAAATGTTGAAGTAGTTGATTGAGAGATGATAAAATGTATTGAATCATTATACATATTTATAGATTTTTTCAATCAATATTTTCAATTTCTATCCGTTGTTATTATATTACCATTCTGATCATTTTTTTTTACCGTTCTGACTTTTTTTATTTTATTTTATCCGTTGGAGCATTAATATCCTGCCCTTCATCTTCTTCTAGGTCACTATCTTCTTCTTCAGCGGCCTTCATCTCCTTCTTCTTCTTCTTTAGCTATCTCTCTCATTTAAATATATTTAAAATAATGGTCAAAATTATAGTCCATCTTGTATCGGAAAATCCCATAGACTAAATTTAGTCTGACTGCTGGAGAGGGATTTGCGTGTTAGACTCTAGGATTAGGGCTTGTGGAATGAGAGGGTTTGTTAGTTTTTATTGTGTAATGACTATATTGCCCTTAGAGTGAAGTACATGTAACTAGCACGTGTTGGATTTCCGTCAAAAGTCAATGTCGTCTATTTATTTTTTTAACGAAATAGTCAATATGATCTCTTTTTTAGCACTTATGTAACTTAAAAAGTAAGTTATGTTAAAAAGAAAGTTTGAAGAAGGAGTTTGTAAAAAATATATAAATAAGAAGGTAAATTTTACATTTCAGTCTACATCTGAGCATTATCATTGCCTCTTGCCAAGTCATATCTTATCTTGGATAATTGTTACAATATTCTCTTTTAGCTCTCAATTTTCGTTTCAGCCATTGGCATCTTATACTATCTCTATAATTGCCTCTTTTTATTCATTTGTCATTCCATCCATGACCTTTGCAATGATAAGCTTGACTTTTGTTTATTCTAAACTTGTCTGTTTTGACTTGCTAGCTAATTTCGTTTCAACCCTTCTTTATCCTTTGCTAAATTTAATTAATTTTCGAAGACACTTCAACTTAATTTGCATATTGTCCTCTCCGCTATTCGTTGTTCATGTATATGTAATAAAAAATAAAAAAATAAAAAACTTTTTAATCTTCCATTGTCATTGTAAAGTGTGTGTGTGTGTGTGTGTGTGTATATATATATATATATATATATATATATATATATATATATATATATATATATATATATATAATGAATCAAAAAAAGATGAACGAAGAGAATATGTAGATGTTGCACGTATTATATGTGTGTTTTGTTCATAGGAGATGGGAGTCCTATTTATAACTTACATTTACGATAGAAAAACGTATACAATAATCTAAGGAAGCTTGATAGAAGAACACAGTGTACTTGATATATGGAACTTACATCAATTCAATTATGTCAATATTCTCCCTCAAACTCAATATGACTCAAGATGATTGTGTCAAAAATAGCTGGAGTTCGTAAACCAAATCACAAAAACATCATGGTGAATGAGGTTTACTAAAGATTTTATATGACAGTTTGATCGAGAGTATGTATATTTGTAAGTAATTATATTCTTACAATTTTTATGTTATTTTATTTAATCCCAATAAAATATCCAAGGATGTTAATTGGGTATGTTTAGGCTTTGCGTGCCCTGAAATTACACATACTTAATTATCTGGGATTATAGGTTCCAAACCTATAATCCTCAGTATTATCTTGATCGATAGACTTGAGAGTCGTTTTAAAGTGTCACGAATTGTTGATCAGTGATACCAAATTGAGTATTCATGAAGACGAAGCATAAATTTGTTACAACTATTTGTATATTATTATTAGTAGTAGTAGTATATTATTATTATTATTATTATTATTATTAGTTTTTTAATTTTTGGTTAAAAATTACCCTTTTTCATCTGTTTTTTTGAAGATATCATATTAATTAGTAGTAGTAGTATCATCCATCCACATATTATTTTTCTATGTAATTTAGGACCCAACTACTAATTAATATCACTCCGTCCCAAATTAATTGTTCAATTTTGACCTTTTTAAGTCAAATTGACTATTTTTAGAATTAATAATTAAGCATATATAAATATATTTCTAAAATTATAAAAATTGGAGTTAGTAATAAATTGTATATACTTTCTTTTGGTTATAATCTCTTCACTTATATTTTAGCAAAAATAGTAAAAAGATTAGTTCTAAAAATAGTCAATTTGACTTAAAATGGTCAAAATTGAGCAATTAATTTGGGACGGAGGGAGTATGATATAAGTCAATAAAATGTTAACAACAACTTATTAATTTCTATGGCTACAATATAATATTGGAAATATACTGTCTCTATTCTTAAAAGAGTTTCATTACGAAATTTTCAAATTTTAAGGATATGTTTTTTCTTTCATATTTATTCCCAAGAAGAATGAGTGCATGTTTAATTTAATAAGTATGACATGGTAGTAAAGTTACATTATTATATTTGATGATATAATGTTATTTTATATATATATATATATATATATATATATATATATATATATATATATATCAACATCCACAATGATTTAAGATACTTTTTACCTTTTTTCCAATTCCTACAGTTCAAAGGTGAACAAATGGGATTTTCCTAAAAATTTTAATTTTTGTAGTGGATAACTTTGATATTTCTATTTTTATTTGTGTTCCAGCCTTTATATTGGAGAGAAATGAACAAAGGGAAGAGGAAGTCAAATTCTGACCTGAATATTCAAATAAAGGTATATAAACATTGTAAGCATATGCAAATAAAGATTTAAATATATTTCGATTCTCTTTTTCTTCACACATTGGCACTTGGTGGTTCTTTCTTTTTAACATATGTAATTCAAGTTAACCTTAGTTATGTAATTGTATGCAGCAGTTTTATCATCATTTTTTTTTTAATTTTGTTTCTTTTTTTAGCATGGGTTGTTCTTGCGTATGTTTGTATAAACTAATAGCTAATTATGTTTATCACATAAGAGAAGATTACACACGTTAAAATTTGTCTTTCCAAGTCTAATTATAATTTTGTTTATGTGTATATTGTCGACGCCGGGTTTTCTCTTCTCTTTTGGTCTTTTAGTCTTTTCCAATTTTAGCCCTTTGATTTAATGATGCTTTGGAAAAGGTCGGCATTGATGTCGACGGGGTTTTGAAAGATCGTGTTTTATGATGAGCCAATTAACCAGAGTCGCCAGTTGGTATATTTGAAATGGATGTACCAACTCATCCGAGTTTTCGTGTTTTATAAATCGCTGGCTCATATGTGACTCCGAATTAATTTGGTCTGCGAATTGAGATTCATAGAGTTCGGGGGCTTGCTTAAGTGAGGGGAAGGTGTTAGGCACCCCTCGACTTCCGTGAAACACGGTTACCGCAATCTTAATGCTTTCCTATCCTTTAATTCATGAATATGTGTATGTAGGTGCGCGCGTGTGTGTGTGCCTATGTGAATGTTGTGGTGAGTTTGTATGAAAGAGTCATTTGGATTTTAGGGAAAATCGTGTTTTAATTTGAGTACGCTTCGGAATGTCTTTTCGGTATACCCGAGAAAGCTTTATTCTTTATGAGAAAGGTTTGGTTTTAATTGTCCAAAACTATGAGATTTTCATTAAATGTTGTTTTGGCAAAAGAAGAATTTTAAACCTTCGTCAAAATAGGAATCGAGATCTATACATTGCTTTCGTGAAACGATCGGGCAATTTCTAGGATCTCTTTCACCCTATGCACAAAGATTTAATAAAACGTTACTTATTTGCAAAATCATTTTGTGTGGTGTTTTGGAAAACGATCTTTCTTTAGCTTCCTCGTTAGATAGGAATCGACATTCATTACATTTCTCAAATTTTAACCTCGTGATTCTAATATCCTACTTTGATTGATTTTATGAAAATCTTATCATTTAGCTTTGAAATCAATTTCGTGTCGTAAATCAAATCAAGCATTAAAATGCGTTGGGGCTATTCATGGGCATGTAAGCCATCAAAATAATCCCAAACGCCTACAATCACAAATTTCACTATTTCGGGGCCTTAAACACGATTCTCGCCTTAGCGTCGTTTTAAGGTCCAACGATTACATATTTACAATGAAAACTACGTCACTTCTACTTCTTACATCAAGACATGTCCATCATCGGGTTTGGACCACGGGGTCGCTCCCCTAGGCTCACAACCAAGTATCCATACACAAACAATCGGATATTACAAGAAAATAAACCAACCCGGATAATCTAACAATATCAAGACATCCTAAAATAGCGATTTAAAGGAATTGGTACCAAATATAACACCTTAAAATAAACAAAAAATTAATGAATGAATATCATCGGGTTATTAGGAAGAGTTTTATTCCGATAGAAACTTCACTCATAATCCCTAATTCATTGTTCAACAATAAATTACATGAAAAATTGCATCTAATTTGATCAAATGATATGATAGAAATTGATATAACAAAAGAGATTTCACCTTGCAATTGATATCCAAATGGATGTGAACTTGAAGTATTTGAATAGAAGAAGAAATATGTGTGATACAATCAAATCACAAAATATTATTCCTCTCTTTTTTCTCACTTTCCTTCCTATTTGATTGCAAAATTTATGCTATTTCTTCCTCAATTTCCGAGTTTTTTGCTGCTGTTTTCCGCTGGAATTCTTCCTTCTTCTCCACAATTGCTGAACCTCCTGTATGCTGCCGAAGCTGGCTTAAATAGGCTGGCCAAAGCCAGCCGCAGATCTATCTGCGGCTGGCCGCAGATAGATCTGCGGCTGGCCAGCTGGCACGCCTCCCATCGCACTCAGCTGGTAGTGCTGATTTCCCGGTTTTCGTGCTGGCGCACCCACTTGGCCGCAGATCTATCCGCGGCTGGCGGGCTTGACTTTCTCGATTTTCGTGCCACGCTTCGATTTTCGTACCGCAACGTCGGTTTTCGCTGACAGGCTCGTATTCCGCAGTCCGGGAACTTCCGGGGGACGTGCCACCTCATTTGGAAGTGCCTGCTTCGGATGGCTTTATTGTCACGTAAACTTGGGTTGCCCAAAACATTGCGGCGGTGCCGGGCGCTCGCCCTTGTGCCCGCTCCTTTGCTCCCGCAAGCTGGTTCAATTGACGATTTTGCCCTCCTGTCATGATTAGTAGAAGGAAACGCAAAATTTGGGTGTCTACAGCTGCCCCTCTTTATCATGTTTATGAAATGATAAATGAAATGAACAGGATAAAGAATAGACACTCGATGCATGAATGACAGTGCATAAGAATGACAGTACATACATGATGCAACACACATGATTTATGATGCAACACAAGATGTAATGCATGCAAGACATTCGTAAGAGTGTCAATGTATCAACCCCTTGACCGTGTTTGTTAGTCTTTGGGTTCACTCTTTCAATCTATCGTCTCGTTCGGGGCCGGGTATCGTCGCCGGTCACCCATCGTGTAACCCCCGGTTATCGTCGCCGGTCGGTCCTCTGTCGGAGCCGGTTTATCGTCGCCGGACATCCATCACGTGATCGCCGGTTATCGTCGCCGATCGATCGTCATGTCGGGGCCGGGTATCGTCGCCGGTCACCTATCTCGTAATCCCCGGTTATCGTCGCCGGTTGGTTATCTGTCGGAGCCGGTTATCGTCGCCGGACATCCATCTCGTGATCGCCGGTTATCGTCGCCGGTCGATCGTCATGTCGGGGCCGGGTATCGTCGCCGGTCACCCATCTCGTAACCTCCGGTTATCGTCGCCGGTCGGTTATCTTGTCGGAGCCGGTTATCGTCGCCGGTCATCCATCTCGTGATCGCCGGTTATCGTCGCCGGTCGATCGTCATGCCGGGGCCGGGTATCGTCGCCGGTCACCCATCGCGTAACCCCCGGTTATCGTCGCCGGTCGGTTATCTTGTCGGAGCCGGTTATCGTCGCCGGTCATCCATCTCGTGATCGCCGGTTATCGTCGCCGGTCGATCGTCATGTCGGGGCCGGGTATCGTCGCCGGTCACCCATCGCGTAACCCCCGGTTATCGTCGCCGGTTGGTTATCTGTCGGAGCCGGTTATCGTCGCCGGACATCCATCTCGTGATCGCCGGTTATCGTCGCCGATCGATCGTCATGTCGGGGCCGGGTATCGTCGCCGGTCACCCATCGCGTAAACTTTTCACTTCAACACGTCAAATGGCTTCAAGGGAGCAAGGTGGGACCCACCAGGGCCAGCCGCAGATGGATCTGCGGCCAGCCGCAGATGAATCTGCGGCCAGCCGCAGATACATCTGCGGCCATGATCGGGCCTTAAATCCAACGCGGCTCCTCCAGATCTGTCACTTTCAACTTGTAATCCAAAGAGATTCTCTCGATTTTTCTTGTTCGCAAGGGCTTTTTGTTGATTTTTTCAACTTTCCTGCAAAAACCTCTTTTTCGCCCGTTCTATTCCAGCTATGGATCGTGATGCGCCCAGTAGCTCCTCTGCCTCTCGGACTTCGGGTGTTCGCCGTCGTAGGGCTGCACCCACTCCTGTTCCTCCTCGGACCCGTCAGGCTCGTCGTCTGACGGAGGCTGTTATTCGTCCTGGTCATCCGGACGTTGAGGAGGCTGTCCCTCCGGAGGTCGCGGCAGAGGGGCCATCCTCCAGCACACCGGCTCCATCTACCCATCAGGCTCCTTCTGGCGCCTCTGTGCAGATACCCGATCTTTTGGGTCGGGATCTCAGTCGTCACCCTTCAGCATCTCTCGTGGCTAACGAGGTATATTTCAGCTCTATTCTGATTTCACTCTCAATTTCTCCATTCTCCTTTTATCCGGATTAACCCCTTGGTGATTGCCCCAGGTACCCGAGTTTACCCAGCCGAGGGGTAACTGGTTCAACATCTATTCCCTTTACGCGGCCCTGCACAGTGATTATCGGGCGATGGTGGACTCTTGGGGCTTCCGACATTTCTTCACTATCATCCCCCGCCAGTGCCCCTGGGGTTACATGAGGGCTTTATCCGAGCGATGGTTCCACCAGACGCAGTCTCTTCATCTCCTCGACTGCGAGGTCGTGTTGACCCCATGGGACTGGAGGTACATTACCGGCATTGAGTTTACCGGGTCCCGCGTCCCCTTGGATCTTGACATCACTCCTGTGGAGGTTCGAGCTTTGCTGGGCTTCGCTGCTGAGGACCGGGTCTTTAAGGCCCGCAGTATCCGATCTGGTGCCTTGGCAGTCGATGCAGTCGGGGGTCTCTATGCGCTGCCTATTCCAGCAGATCAGGGCACCAGGGACATTCTGCTACGACGCCTGTTCCTGACCATCATGAGGGGTTGTTTTCTGGGGAACAACTCCTCCACCATTCATTTCAGCGTCGTAGGAGCGATCAGAGATGTGGACCGCATCGGTGATTATGACTGGGGGTCATTCACCTTTGCCTATTTCCTCCACGGCATGCGTCTACGCTCAGAGGGACAGACTGATGCCTGGCTCGGCTTCTACCATTTTCTGTTGGTGAGTCCCCTCCTCCTCTCTCTCACTGTATTTCTTTTCCTTTCATCTCTTTTCTGTATTTGATAGTGACTCATGCCCTGTCTTGTTTCTATTCACAGTTTTGGGCTTACGAGCGGCTGCCATGTCTGAGGCCTATCACTACTCTGGGCCCGGACACTTATCCTCGGGGTCGGCGATGGCATCACAGTACTCTGGAGGAGGTCCCCGTGTCGGGCAGCTTTGCACATTGTCGTATTCAGCTGGAGTTAATCACGGCTGCCGACGTCGTCTGGATTCCCTACCTCTCCGAGCATCTGACTGTGGGGTTTGCTGACGAGCATCCTTCCGGCCCGGAGTTCGAGCTTTCCACCCGTCGCCTCACTTTGCAGAGTGTTGGAGGCTGGGTGATGTATCTGGGAGAGCGCGCATTCAGATGCGTCACTGGGGAGATCCGCATCCCGCACTCCCTTTCTTTCACTACTTTCTGGCCGTTGGATTCTCAGCCCTCGGAGATCATGCTTGCCGGGGAGGATGGTCGGATGCTTTCCACGGGTCCCACTACGAGTGATGCATTCCGTACATGGTGGGTGCCCCGTACCATCGGTCCTCAGACTCGGGCCACTTTCTTTCTTGGAGATATGGTTCCAGGCTCGGTGACGATGACCGATTGGGCTGCCTGTGTTCGGACCCCTACCCACGCTGAACAGATCGCCTCATTGACCCGTCAGGTAGATCAGTTGTCGCTGTTTATTCGGGGGTTGGGCCGGGCCCCGGAGGAGGCTTACACCTACGATCCTGACGGTGCAGGTTATGATGCAGGCCCGAGTTCATCTGATGCCACAGCGCATCCCTACATCCCTGATATGAACTTTGGTCCTCCGAGCTCGACGACTCCAGGGGATCAGTTCGAGGATCCTGCTTTCATAGATGATACCGATTTTATTTAGACCAGGATAGGATAGGGCCTTTTGTACCGGCATCTGCTTATATTTCTTTTTCCTTTATGCACTATGTACTGAACTCATTTATTTATTTATGCACAGTTTTCTTTTCATCTTTATGGGATTCACCTGCTTTATTGTTAACTGTATGATGCATGCTTTTATTTATGGATAGAGAATGACCCCTGTACAGTCTTTTTGATACTATTTTTTCACAGATGTCGTCCTCAGATGCCGTGGTTCGTTTGGATTCCACTCCTCGCACAGTGTTGGTTGGCAGTCTCTTCCGCTGGTTGGATAGTCTACTGCCAGCAGATAGGGTTATCGCAGATGGTCTTTTGGGACATTCTTGGTCCTTATTGACCTTTCAGGCGCCAGCGGGCTTCGTGGATGGTCTTCTGAGCTATTGGGCCCCTGCCCGTCAGGTGTTTAGGTTAGGGACAGTAGAGCTGACCCCCACCCTTGAGGAGTATGCTCGCTTCACCGGCTTGCCGTTGGATGGTCCCTGTGCTAGGGTCACCGTTGGTTCCATGCGCCGTCAATTCTTGACTTTCACCGGTTTGCGGAGGGCTGTCTTATTACCGGTAATCACATCAGACCATATGATTCCTCTTCACTTATTGATTGACCGATTTGGCTCACCTGACAGTTTCCGTCTTTTCCTCGGTGATTTTTCCGTGTCCGAGGAGCGCTGGGGCGCCTTGAGAGTGGATGTCCTGATGGCCTGTGTCATCTCAGTTTTGTATTTGCCTGCAGGACCCGATCATTTGGATATGCGGATTGTGGCGGCCGTTCGAGCCCTTCGGGAGGATCACACCATTCTCCCCATGATATTGGCGGATACCTATATGTCGGCCACATATTGCCAGTCCTTCCGAGGGAGATTCTTCCGAGGGAGTTCGACCTTATTGTATATGTGGTTCATGAGTCATCTTAGTCCCATCGGCCATTTCCGTCGCCAAGGGTTTTGCTTCAGTCATGACATAACCACGCAGTTTTCGCTTCGTCCCGCGAGTTGTACTGATGTGGCCTCCTGGACATCATTTTTGTCTATCATTGAGGACCCCTTTCATCTATTGGTTTACTCGGGCTATTGCTCCTTCATGAGCTTCTTGACTCATGTGCCTGGCATGGATTTCATTCCCATTGCTGGGCTAAGGGGCGTGACGACCTATCATCCCCTGGCGGTTATGGGGCAGTTTGATCAGACACAGGATTTACACCCCTTCGCGGGTGCAGCCGCATACCGATTCCTTATATCATCCTGTACAGAGAGGGATCTATTGCAGGTATACGAGCTTTGGGATCGCAGGATCTCTGCCGAATATAGTGCGAGCTGTCACATCCAGACATTTGCCTACGTACAGTGGTTGCGTGGAGACCTGGATTCGGCTAGTTTGAGTCGGACTGGGCCCTTTGATGACTCTGGAGTGATTTTCACAGAAGATACCACAGACCATTCCATCTCAGCCGATTCTGCCCCGAGTCGGGTCGCTGAGGATTCCCGACTCCGCCTGGCCCTGATTACTACTGAAGCCGAGAGGGATGCCGCCCTTGCCGAGAGAGATGAGGCCATTCGGGCTAGAGATGCTGCCATTGCTGATAGAGAGGCCATTGTATTTCAGACCAGGGCAGTGGTAGATGCTCATTTTGGGATTGTCAGCCGAGCTACTGCTTTACTGGATCGTATTGATATGATGGGGGAGCAGATTGCAGGAGATGCTGATGCTTCAGATCTATCCACCACCCTGTCCATCCTGCTTCGGCTAGTTTCAGATTTGTAGATTATTTTATTTCCTGCATAGACTATGTTGGTTTCATCAGTTATTGAAAGAGAAATCTTGTAATAAAACGACTTATATATATAGACATGCATTTAAATTTAGTCATTTTCCCCTTTTGTCGTATCACTGCCATCCATTGGATCATCATTTTATCCAACTGACCATGATTTTGACATTTCGCCTTCTTTCTTTCCTCAAGACTTGATGGAGATTTGACAGATATTGCCGCACACCTTTTGATTTCGTCGGATTGAATCTCAGATTTTGGATAACTGTTTGGGTTGGATCAGGGTATGTATTCTGGGATGAAACTGATTAGGCAGTTGGTTTTGAGAAGGTTTTGGGGGTGTAGGAAGGTTTTATCTGGCTATCGAAAATTGGTTTTGGTTGGGGAAAGGATTATTTTTAAAGGATCGGACCGCGCCATGATGGCTGCCTACGTACCCCCACAAGTTGGGAGATCAGGTCCTACGTAGTTCGCTCTCGAAAGAAAAACAGAAAGGATGATTTAAGCGTAGAACCGCTTCACCGAGTCAGCATTGAGGGGTTGTGGAAATACCTCACCATCCATTTCTTGCAATATGAGGGCTCCTCCGGATAGCACTTTCTTGATCACAAATGGCCCTTCCCAGCTTGGGGCAAACTTCCCCTTGGCTTCGTCTTGACAAGCCATGACTCTCTTTAGCACCAGGTCATTCTCCTTGAATTTCCGAGGCCTGATCCTTTTGTCGTATGATCGGGAGATTCTCTGTTGATATAGCTGGCCGTGCCAAACAGCAGCCACCCTCCTCTCATCAATTAGGGCCAATTGGTCGTATCGACTTTGCATCCAATCCTCCTCGCTTATCTGAGCATCGATCATTATTCTGAGGGACGCCATCTCAACTTCAACTGGCAGGACAGCCTCCATTCCATACACCAAGGCGTAAGGGGTTGCCCCTGTGGAAGTACGCGTTGACGTTCGGTAGGCTAGCAAGGTGAGGGGTAACAGATCTGGCCATCCCCGATGATTAGCAGACATTTTTGCCATGATCTTCTTGATGTTCTTATTGGCAGCCTCCACTGCCCCATTCATTTTGGGACGGTAAACGACGGAATTGAGATGCTTAATCTTGAACTGGTCACACAGTCCCTTCATGAGGGCGTTGTTTAAATTCTTGGCATTGTCGGAGACCACAACCTCAGGTTGCCCATATCGGCAAATGACATTATTCCTGATGAAGCTGACGATGACCTCCTGAGTTACTTTAGGGAAAGAAGCTGCCTCTACCCATTTGGTGAAATAATCGATCATGACGAAAATGAACCGGTGCCCGTTGCTTGCTTTGGGCTCTATTGGTCCGATTACATCCATTCCCCACATTGAAAATGGCCATGGGGAGGTCATACAGTGCAGTTCATTGGGAGGTGTATGGATCACATTACCGTGCGCCTGGCATTGATAACACCGTTTGACATGATCATCGCAATCGGCCTTCAGCGTTAACCAATAATACCCTGTCCTCAAGATCTTTTTGGCCAACATCGGTCCACTCATATGTGGCCCACACACCCCGCCATGGATTTCATTCATAATCCTTTGGGATTGCGTTTCGTCTACGCATTGCAACAGTCCCAACCCGGCATCCCTTTTGTAAAGTGAATCGCCACTCAGGTAAAACTTCATCGCCATCTTTTGAATTCTCATCCTTTCAGTCCGATTTGCCTGATCGGGAAGGGATCTGTCTCTCAGATATTCCCTGATGTCGTGATACCAGGGCTGCCTTGTCAACACCACCTCGTTTGATAACACTGCCACATTTTCCTCATATGCCGGGGCATTCTGTACGGTGATCTCAATCTGTGGACTGTCCCTACTCTTGATCACGTGGATTAAGGAAGCCAAAGTCGCCAATGCATCGGCAAAATCATTTCGTCCCCGAGGAATATGGCGGAAGGCGATATCTTCGAACTCTTGCATAAGCTGGGTGACACAACGATGGTATGGAAGTAACCGAAGCTCCTTAGTGGTTGTATACCCCGATTGCTTGTCTGATTACCAATTCTGAATCCCCGAACACCGCTAGTCTTTTTATTCCCATGTCACGGGCCAATCGGAGTCCCAAGATACACCCCTCGTATTCAGCGGTGTTGTTCGAATTGCTGAAACGAAGTTTAGTGGCCACGGGGTATTGTTCTCCGGTGATAGAGACTAAGACCCGCTCCGGCTCCTGCCCCCTCGGCATTCATGGCACCATCAAAATACAGCTTCCAGAATTGTCCCTCGTCATCACATTTTTCGCGCGATACCCAAAATATATCCTCGCCCGGGAGAGGAGTTTCTAACGGCTCCATCCCTCCTGCCGGGGGTTCTGCCAACTGATCTGCAATTCCCTGCCCTTTCATGGCCTTCTGGGTCACGTACACCATGTCAAACTGTTGTAAAATCAACTGCCATCTTGAGAGTCGACAATTCAGCATAGGCCTTTCAAAAATATATTTTAGGGGATCCATTCTTGATATCAGGTACGTTGTATGCCCATTGAGGTAGTGCTGTAATCTCCCTGCGGCCCAGGCCAGAGCACAACAAGTCTTCTCGATGGGAGTGTAATTCTGCTCACATTGGCTAAATCTTTTGCTGAGGTAATAGATGGCCTGCTCTTTACCCGCCTTATTTTTCTGTCCCAACATACATCCCATCGCGATGGTGTTGACGGATATATACATAAACAAAGGGATCCCATCCTTCGGGGGTACCAGCACTGGTGCCTCCGTCAGTTGTTTCTTAATGATCTGAAAAGCCCTCTGACACTGCTCATTCCATTCTTGGGAAGCACCCTTTCTTAACAATTTAAAAATCGGCTCACATGTAGTTGTCAAGTGAGATATAAAACGGCTGATGAAGTTTATTCTCCCCAGGAATCCTCTTATCTCCTTCTCTGTGCGAGGTGCTGGCATATCCACAATGGCCTTAATCTTTGCTGGATCCAACTCAATGCCCCGATCACTAACCAGGAATCCCAAGAGCTTACCTGACTGCACTCCGAAAGCACACTTGGCTGGATTGAGTTTCAAATTATACTTTCTGAGCCGATCGAATAGCTTTTTGAGATGAGTTATATGATCGGACTCTACCTTTGATTTCACAATAATGTCATCCACGTAGACCTCTATCTCCTTGTGCATCATATCGTGGAACAAGGCCATCATGGCCCTCTGATAAGTAGCCCCTGCATTTGTGAGACCGAAAGCCAGTCGTCTATAGCAGAAAGTGCCCCAGGGGGTGATGAATGCGGTCTTTTCCCGGTCTTCTTCCGCCACCATTATCTGATGATACCCCGCGAAGCAATCCACAAAAGAGTACATTTCGTATTGGGCTGTGTTATCCACCAGGATGTGTATGAAAGGCACCGGGAAGTTGTCCTTGAGACTGGCCTTGTTTAGATCTCTGTAGTCCACGCATACCCTCACCTTTCCTCCAGGTTTAGCCACTGGGACCACGTTGGATAGCCATTCCGGGTAAGTGGACACCATAATGATTCCCGCCCTGAACTGTTTGATGATCTCTTCCTTCACTTTTAAGCTCCACTCAGGTTTCAACTTTCTTAGTTTCTGCTTGACAGGCCTGAAACCCTCCTTGATGGGTAACCGGTGCACCACAATGTCGGTGGACAATCCGATCATATCCTCGTGCGACCAGGCAAAGACATCCTCATATTGGCTTAGTAACTCAATTATTTCTGCTTTTTGGCTGGGGTTAAGGTCTGTCCCTATCTTGAGTTCTTTTGGATTGTCAGGGGTTCCAATATCAACGGTGATGGTTTGGTCCAAATTGGGTTTGGGTTTATCTTCGACCCATCCTTTGATCTCATCAGGTGCGTCGTCGTAATCTGTCTCGTCTTGCTCAATGCCCATCAAATCGAAATCCAGCTCAATGTCAAAATCATAATCACCATTCAAATTTGAAAGATCGTTTGTTAGGCAAGGAATACTCAAATTGGTACACCTGACATAAAACAAAATACTTGTCATATATAAATCATTTTTCACGACGATCGCAATTTCAAATAACACGAAGAAACGACACAATTATGCAGAAATAAAACAATAACAAAATAAAACTTCTTCATTCCCCCAATATCTGGGGTCAACCACCCTGACGTCGAGCTTTACCCCTGTTTGGATATCACTGGTTTCTGGGTCCAATTGTCGATGGTCAGGTCAGCTGAAATGCGCTGGATGAAAGAGGTCCTCACATCGGACACCTTCCCGATGATTACGGATACGTCGCCTGAGTTCTCCTCCATACCCTCTCCAGGAATAATCAGTCCTGCCCAATCGATGACAGGCACAACTTGTTGGGCTCCCGGTGGTATGATAATATTCGTCCCCTCCTTACTGCTTGTTGATTGTCCGGGGATGTAGCATTTGGTTTCAAACTCCTTTGCGACCTCCTGCAGGAACTTTTCCCTCCGGGCCGACTCGCTATGTGTGGGGGTTAACTCTTCATTCCCTGCCCCAATCACAGGTCCGCTGATCCCCTGCTCATTGTCGGCTTTGGTCGCTGGACTGCCAACTAGTCGAATCGGAGTCGCACCCTGACGGTGTCCCCGCACTGCGCCCACATGGTATCCCAATCCTGCTTTGCCTATCTGCTGTGGTAGGTGGATGGGTTTAGTGATTCCCTGACTGCTTTTCCCTAGTCCCTGTCCAGGCTGGAAGTTCATTTTAATCATTTCCCGCGCCACAAAGGTGAGTTCCGGAGAGACCCTTGGTTTCACAGCTGGAGCCCCCAGGCATCTATAATGGGGAGTGCTAATCTCTAGTGCTTGAAAGCTGGCAGGCGCCGCTGTCTCATCCACATTGATTACTGGTAGGCCACTCCTGGGAGGAGAAGGGTCATCACATTCGGCCGAGATTGTTACCAGATTCCCATCGATGATCAACTTGATTTGTTGGTGGAGCGTGGAAGGAACTGCCCCGGCCATGTGTATCCACGGCCTCCCTAACAGCAGGTTGTAGCTTGCCGTAATATCTAGGACTTGGAAGGATATATCAAAAGTACAGGGCCCTATCTCCACTGGCAATTCTATCTCTCCGATGGTATCCCTCCGGGATCCGTCAAAAGCCCGAACCACCACATGACTGGCCCGTAGGCGCTTGAGACTGATGTTCATTTTCTTCAGCGTGCCGAGAGGACATATATTCAATGCCGATCCCCCGTCGATCAGCACCCCATTCATGACATATCCTGAGGAGATTACCGCGATGTGTAGCGGTTTTCGGTGCCCCCTTCCCTCTTTGGGAATGTCCTCATCCGTAAAGGATATTGCATCGGTTTCCAATAAGTGGCCTATCAGCTGGCCGAAACCCTCCTCACTAATTTCTTTGGACACAAATGCCTCCTCCAGAACCTTCATCATGGTTTTGCAATGCTCACTGGATGACAACACCAAGTCCATGACTGATGTTAGGGTTGATTCCTCATTTAAAATCTGGATCCCCCTCATTTCCGGGTGATCCATCCTTTTCAAAAACTCTATGGCCTTTTCCTCGGAAACCTCTTCATTTTTTCTCTTTTGGCTCTCAAGGACTCGCCCGGGAAGATATAAGGGGTTCCCCTTGGTCGTCACGGAAGCACAACTGGCCGCTTCCTCGGGTATTCCCCCGTAATTCCAGGGTACAGTCTTCAGACTACTGATAGGGAGTTGTGGCCTTGCAGCAAAAATGATGGGCCTCGGAGCTGTCAACTTGATAGGTCCCTCTATGTTATTCGTACTTACCCCTATCAACTTGATGGGCGTTACCCTCGCACTCCCATGGTCATGTATCACATTTATCATCTCCTCAACTTTCTGCACATAGTTCAACCTGGGCGGCTCCCCCGCCTCACTTGCCTCCGTCGCATTGACTCCCCCTCCATCATGTCTTGGCAGGGGATTTGCCTTAACATTCGGGGAATCCGGCTGTTCCACCACAATCTCCCCACTGTCAATCAGGTTTTGGATTCGATGCTTTAACGTCCAGCAATCCTGTGTATCATGGCCAGGGGAACTGGAGTGGTATGCACACCGCTTGCTCGGGTCAAACCTTCTACCCTTTGGGTCACTCGGGGGTGCCAAACCAACAATTTTCTTTTGGGCTACCAATACCGCTAATACTCGTTCAAGCGGCTCCCCGAGCGGGGTGAATACTCGGTTTTGCGAGGCCTCATATCTTTTTCGCCCCTCTGCTCTTTGATCTGAGAAATTGGGCTGTCGGGGTGGCCCTCCCCTCGGTGCCTGTACCGGAAGATGGCTTTCTGCTTTACTGGACGACCCTTGTAGGATGAGGGAGACATCCTCTTCCTTCCTCTTTTGGACTCTCCGGGAAGTGCTGCCATAGTTTCCATTCTGTATTTGCTCGGCAGCAGTTTCTAAAGCAGTAAGATCCCGGATTTTACCCGATTTCAACCCCATGTCAACCATCTCTCCATGTTTAATCATTTCAGCAAAGGGTCTTCCAATCCCTGAGATGACCCTCTCATAATACGGTGCCTCCTGAATGTCTACAAAGGTCATTACCATCTCTGATTCGCTCATCGGGGGAGTTACCTGGGCAGCCATGCCCCTCCATCTTTGCGCATATTCCCTAAAGGATTCCCTAGGCTGTTTTTTAACCTTTGTCATTTGGTACCTGTCAAGAGCCATCTGGGCCTGAAAGCTGTATTGGGTTAAGAAAGTATGGGCCAATTCCTCCCAGTTGTGGATTCGGGCGTTGTCGAGGCGAGCATACCAGATTCTTGCCTCCCCTGTTAAGCTTTTCTGGAATAGTTGCATTCTCAACCCCTCGTCTTCGGCATAAGACCCGAGTTCTCCAATGTATATTTTCAAGTGTGTATAGGGGTCTCCCTTTCCGTTGTACTTTTCAAACTCGGGGACTTTGAACTTTTTGGGATATCTGGCCCCGGGGAAAACACATAGATCCGAATAATTAACCCTGCCCAAGGCGCCTATGCCCCTTAGAGATTGGATGGTCTCCTCCATGTGTTTCATTTTTCTCCGAAGGTCGTCATTGTCCCCCTCTTCTGGGATAGTAATCACTGTCCTGCTAGGTATGGGAACGGGCCTTGGGATGACTGGCTCGTCCTTGAGTCGGGGTTGGTCCTCTTTAAGCAAGTTTGTACCATTTTTAGGAGGATTCTGATCATCCCCTGGCGGTGGAATATTATGCGATCCCTGGTTTGCCGGATCCTGTCTGATTAAGAATTGTTCCTTTAACATTGTGGCCATTTCCATCATCTGTCTTTTAAAATCATCAAACTCCTCCCGAGATATGGAACTATGATTGGGAAGATCAGCCATTTCAGAGGTAGAGGCCTGGGCTTTCTTAGACTGCGAATGGGTTTGAGGAGCAATCCTACAGAGACAACGGTTCGAAGTTTAGTCCCGGGGAAATGAAAACATGGATGCATGCTAAAGCTGTAAAATTTTTGTGTGTTTTTTGGGTTTTTTAATCTTTCCCTGTAAAACAGAAAGTTAGTAGTCCTTTAGTGCCATAACCAATGCCAAACATGCTTTATTATGCTCCCCCAACTATTCCCTGCAATTCACAGCGGTTAGTAATCTCTTTCGACACAGAAAAAGGGATGTATGAATATTGAATGAGATCATGACATTTAGACATATAAACGTAAAAAGGCATGAAGAGACTTTTCCTGCGTTGGGTTTATCAGAGGCTGACCTACCCTAGGGTCACTCTCACGGGCTTTTCGGCATGAAGGTTCCCAAATCTTCGCAATCTACTCGTTTGAGCCCTTTCGATTGGAGCGGATTTGAGTGGTGCGTTTCCTGAGCCATCTCCGGGGAGCAGCCCCATTGAGTCCAGTAATAAGCAACCGACAGGTTCGCCTCAGGAGGAGGTACTCTCTCAACATACATTCACATTCATCGTCCTCACCGTATGCAAATGATTTCTTTAAAGTAAAGCCATTCCATTCAATCATTCATTCATTGGACAAAACACGCATTCACACAACAAAACCAAAAGATCAAAATATCGCATGCACACACATATTCATGAATTTTTAAAGGATAGAATAGCATCAAGATTTTAATGCGGCTTAAGCCCTCTAATGTCCCCAGCAGAGTCGCCAGCTGTCGACGCCGGGTTTTCTCTTCTCTTTTGGTCTTTTAGTCTTTTCCAATTTTAGCCCTTTGATTTAATGATGCTTTGGAAAAGGTCGGCATTGATGTCGACGGGGTTTTGAAAGATCGTGTTTTATGATGAGCCAATTAACCAGAGTCGCCAGTTGGTATATTTGAAATGGATGTACCAACTCATCCGAGTTTTCGTGTTTTATAAATCACTGGCTCATATGTGACTCCGAATTAATTTGGTCTGCGAATTGAGATTCATAGAGTTCGGGGGCTTGCTTAAGTGAGGGGAAGGTGTTAGGCACCCCTCGACTTCCGTGAAACACGGTTACCGCAATCTTAATGCTTTCCTATCCTTTAATTCATGAATATGTGTATGTAGGTGCGCGCGTGTGTGTGTGTGTGTGCCTATGTGAATGTTGTGGTGAGTTTGTATGAAAGAGTCATTTGGATTTTAGGGAAAATCGTGTTTTAATTTGAGTACGTTTCGGAATGTCTTTTCGGTATACCCGAGAAAGCTTTATTCTTTATGAGAAAGGTTTGGTTTTAATTGTCCAAAACTATGAGATTTTCATTAAATGTTGTTTTGGCAAAAGAAGAATTTTAAACCTTCGTCAAAATAGGAATCGAGATCTATACATTGCTTTCGTGAAACGATCGGGCAATTTCTAGGATCTCTTTCACCCTATGCACAAAGATTTAATAAAACGTTACTTATTTGCAAAATCATTTTGTGTGGTGTTTTGGAAAACGATCTTTCTTTAGCTTCCTCGTTAGATAGGAATCGACATTCATTACATTTCTCAAATTTTAACCTCGTGATTCTAATATCCTACTTTGATTGATTTTATGAAAATCTTATCATTTAGCTTTGAAATCAATTTCGTGTCGTAAATCAAATCAAGCATTAAAATGCGTTGGGGCTATTCATGGGCATGTAAGCCATCAAAATAATCCCAAACGCCTACAATCACAAATTTCACTATTTCGGGGCCTTAAACACGATTCTCGCCTTAGCGTCGTTTTTTTAAGGTCCAACGATTACATATTTACAATGAAAACTACGTCACTTCTACTTCTTACATCAAGACATGTCCATCATCGGGTTTGGACCACGGGGTCGCTCCCCTAGGCTCACAACCAAGTATCCATACACAAACAATCGGATATTACAAGAAAATAAACCAACCCGGATAATCTAACAATATCAAGACATCCTAAAATAGCGATTTAAAGGAATTGGTACCAAATATAACGCCTTAAAATAAACAAAAAATTAATGAATGAATATCATCGGGTTATTAGGAAGAGTTTTATTCCGATAGAAACTTCACTCATAATCCCTAATTCATTGTTCAACAATAAATTACATGAAAAATTGCATCTAATTTGATCAAATGATATGATAGAAATTGATATAACAAAAGAGATTTCACCTTGCAATTGATATCCAAATGGATGTGAACTTGAAGTATTTGAATAGAAGAAGAAATATGTGTGATACAATCAAATCACAAAATATTATTCCTCTCTTTTTTCTCACTTTCCTTCCTATTTGATTGCAAAATTTATGCTATTTCTTCCTCAATTTCCGAGTTTTTTGCTGCTGTTTTCCGCTGGAATTCTTCCTTCTTCTCCACAATTGCTGAACCTCCTGTATGCTGCCGAAGCTGGCTTAAATAGGCTGGCCAAAGCCAGCCGCAGATCTATCTGCGGCTGGCCGCAGATAGATCTGCGGCTGGCCAGCTGGCACGCCTCCCATCGCACTCAGCTGGTAGTGCTGATTTCCCGGTTTTCGTGCTGGCGCACCCACTTGGCCGCAGATCTATCCGCGGCTGGCGGGCTTGACTTTCTCGATTTTCGTGCCACGCTTCGATTTTCGTACCGCAACGTCGGTTTTCGCTGACAGGCTCGTATTCCGCAGTCCGGGAACTTCCGGGGGACGTGCCACCTCATTTGGAAGTGCCTGCTTCGGATGGCTTTATTGTCACGTAAACTTGGGTTGCCCAAAACATTGCGGCGGTGCCGGGCGCTCGCCCTTGTGCCCGCTCCTTTGCTCCCGCAAGCTGGTTCAATTGACGATTTTGCCCTCCTGTCATGATTAGTAGAAGGAAACGCAAAATTTGGGTGTCTACATATATAAAATTCAAGAAAAATGATTTATATGTCGAATTTATGATGAAGTTGGATTGCAACTTATGTGAGAATTTATAGGCTAAAACTATAAGATAGAATAAATTAAGATTAGACTGTTCTTAAATTTTTCTTTTTCAATATATTCGCATATGTATGTCGGTATTTAATATCGACATATATAAATATTTCTCATTTATTGTACAAATAAAGTATATCCGATGCGACAATAAATGAAACTATAAAAGTTCTTAAAGTAATTAAATACACAAAGACAATGGATGCATACCACCATTCTAATTCTGTGAATATTATGCTATTCGATTCAATGTTTGTTTAAATTAATTTTGTATGTCTAACTTTAGTTTCCATACATGTGAATGTGATTTTAACATTGGAACGTAGACAAAAATGCAAAGAGACAAGAGCAAGTTAATGAAATATTCTATCCGAATAGATCAAAAAATTGTATTAAATGGTTAGGATAATTTAGTTATTACTACATATTGAAGTTAATTTATTTATAATCACTATATAAATATTATGTATTTTAAATTAATTTGAAGCAAAGGAGCTGCATAAATAATGATTTTAATTAAAAAAATTGTAAGATATTTAATATTATTGATAATAATTATTTATTTGTAAAATACTTATTAATTAAGAGACTGTTTGATAGCATCTGTCATATTGATTCTTAATTAGATTAAATGTCTACTAAGTTACATAGAGGTTGTAAAAACACACTAAAAGGTTGAGATCAAAGGAGATCTTGCTACATTTTGCTAACCCTAGAATTGAAGAAGGATTGGAGGCTTGAAGCAAGAGATTATCATGAAGGAAGATCAAGATAGGACGCTAAGGAGGATATCAAGGATTGCTTCAAAAGAGTTTTTCCTTTCTTCTTTTATCTTTTTATTTTGTAATTCTTGGATGATGGTTTACTTGTGGATTGTGGTTATTAATTCATTCATGAACTAATTTCTATTTAAGATTACAATGGATCTTATTGCGTAATTTATTTTAATATGATTCCTTGTTAGTTTTTGTTAACTATTATGGGATTGTCTATTATGATTTGCGATTAATTGCTTAATTGCTTGATTAACAATTATCATGATAATCTGTATGAGCTCGAGAGATGAAGTATAGATTTAGATCTGATCATAATAGCATGTGATTGTGTTTTCTGCATGGTGATGGAATTCATGATTTGTGTTTAGGATATGGATATACATTTACGCCGCATATAATCTGATAGGGAACTTGTGCTTTAAATCATTTTTAATTATAATTCACATAGGGATATAATGAATTAGTTAACTAGGGTGTTCACCTTAATTCTATCATTTGTAGATTTAAGTTGATTTGTTTATGATATATCGGGAGATAGTCATAAATATTGATGAGTTCCTGATTAACAATCCAGAATAGTTAGCACAACTTAGCAGGAAGTGTATTCATCTAAGTGAAGTAATTAGTGAAATTGTAGTCTGAAGTCTTCATTATTTGGTTTCAATCTAATGGTATTTAGTATTAGTTTAATTATATATTTTAATTTCATAAATTCACAATCTTAAATCAATTGTTTAAATAAAATTATTTTGGTTAAGAGTTAGTACTTGATAATTTTTATTAAATAATTCCTTGTGGGAACGATACTCTACTTAAACTTTATTACTTCTTGACCGTGTATACTTGCACATATTCATTGATTGCTTAATCTATCAACAAGTTTCTAGCGTCGTTGTCGGGGAATTAATTTAATAATTTTTGCCGATATTAATTTTAATCAAATTGATCTTTATTTAAACGTGTATTATTTTATTTTAATTTTTATATTCAATTTTTTTTTCGCAGGTACAGCATGGCCAACTATAACTATCAGTGGCCTTATATGAGAATGACTCAGTCAAGAACAACATGAATTTATGAACTCGATGAATTGTCAGCACAAATTGAGACACTTTCGAGGAAGTTTGACGCTTTAGTAGCATAATCTATTCAAAGTGTAGCGATGATTTGTGATTATTGTACTGGAAACCATCCGAGTCATTAATGCACCATCAGTTTTGAGTCGGTACAGTATGGCAGTGACTACCCCAATAATTATGCCTATCCTAACAACCATCATCAAGATTAGGGGTATCACCCGAATTTTTCATAGAGCCATAATAATCAAGTCCAAACCTTTGCTCTAAGCCAATCATACACTCCAGAATTTCAGGATCCAACCCCTCCACATGAAGAAGAAAGGAAACTGAGTTTAGAGGAGGCCTTGGTGAAATTCATTACAGCTTAGGAAAAGAGAATGAACGATCAAGATAAGCTGTTGAACCAAGTAGATTTGAATGTGATAAGCCAGACAGAGTCAATTAGAAACCTTGAGAACCAGGTAGGACAACTTTTTAACGCTATCAACAATCGTCCTCAAGGTGAATTGTCAAGCGATATGGTTTCCGAGACTGATGGATTACCCACGCTAAATCTGCAATCGGATCAGCCGACAGATGTAAATGTTGAAAGAGAGGAGACAAGTGGGGACTAGGAAAAGAAGGTTTGCGAAGATCTAACCTTGAGTTCCAACGTAGATTAGTTGATTTTGATAGTACCCCATGTACCTTCTCCACCAAAATTTAAGGATCCGGGTAGATTTGCAGTCCCGTGCCCAATTGGTAGTCATGTCGTTGGCAAAACTCTATATGATATGAGAGCTAGTATAACTTTGGAGCTATGGTGGGATGAGAAAGGGAAGATAGATGAAGTGCCAGCTGTGTTTGAAAAACTTCAATGCCACAATTCGTTCACAGACACAATTGGGCAAATGCCTAGTTAATTGAAGGTCTTAAGGGAGATCCTATCTAACAAGTGCAAGCTAGGTGAAGTTGAAAGAATGACCCTTACAGAAGCAAAGCCCTCAAATATTATAGTATTACTGATGGATGGAGGGTTCCTCAATTTTCGAAAGGGAATTAGATAGAGAATTGAAGCAATTAAGCTGAGACTATAAAATAAGCGCTTATTGGGAGGAAACCCAAGTTTAATTTTTAGTTTTTGTTTTTATTTTTTATTTTTTAGGTTTCATAGTAGTTAATAAACTTGCATTTTTTAGGATTTAATAAACTTGCTTCTAATGTGTTTACAGGTTATTCGAGTCCAATTCCAGTGTAGTGCCTTATTCATTCTATTGTGCCTTGCTTATTCTTCAGACTTAGCAGACAAGGAGGAAGATTGCTATTTTTAGGGAAGTCCTCTACTTTACTTTTTCCTATCTTAGCCATTGGGACAATGTCTAGCTTAAGTTGGGGGGGGGGGTGTTCTTATTTTATGTGGTACATTTTAGGTTATTAGATTTGCATTTTAGTTAGTATGTTTTTAGAATAGATGAGCAATGGTTTGATTTGAATTTGATTATGGCTAAGGATAAGAAAAATTGTGATTAATTTTTTTTAGCTTATGAAAAATTGAAAAGCATGCTTAGTTTATATTTCGACTTATTAGTTAGTTTTACATTGTTTATGATCTTTTTGCACTTCAAAGCACAAATCCATATGTTTAGCTAGTTGGGGGCTTAAAAAAATAAAATTGGTTGAATGCTTATGAAAGATTTCATTGAAACTGAAAAAACTTATTTGAGCATCATTTGAAGCAGAAATTTAGGCATTAACATAAGTATGGGGGAAATCTTGGATTATTGAAAATTTTGAAAAATTGAAAGCTTCCTGAGTTGGAATGATGAATCATGTGGTGGGTTGAGATGGGGCCTAAAACGCACTCACCCATAAACACAGATACGAGAAGGAGCATAAAACGCACTCGTGCGAGAGAAAACGAGATAGAGCGTAACGCACCCGTTTAAAAGAAAGTGAGAGGGAGCATAAAATGTACTTATTAAAAAAAAAGAAGGGAAAAATGTGTTTTAAAATACTTGGGAAGGGTTCAAGTGTGCTTAAATGTGCGGATTATCCTTTTGATCTTCTAAATTTTATGTTTTGTCTTTATTAGCGGAGATTGATGTGAAAGTTAGTTTATAGAGTTGATTTGAAAATCTTTTATGAGTGTTTGATTATATAATCTTATGTGAGTCTTGGCTAGTTGAACATTTGGATGCACACACGCACTTAAAGGATTATGAGTAGATGTGGAACTAATGATTGGATTGAAATTGTAATATTTGCATGTTCTTGAAATTTTTCTTGATTTATCGTTTTAAGAAAATATTTGAGGCCATTGTTCAAATTCATATGGATTCATTGCTTGGGTAGTTGCTTATTAGAATTCAGTTATTTTAGTTTTGTTTTTAGTGTTTTGCTTGAGGACAAACAAAGATTCAAGTTTTGGGGTATTTGATGAGTGAGTTTTATACCTATAATTTGAGTACTTAGGTCTTGATGATTTGTGAGTTTTCGAATATTTTCTATTCATGTTTATGTGCTTTTGTGTTTTAGTTGGAAGTCATTTGGTTGCATTTTAGTTAAATTGGAGAAGCATTGCAATTTTCAGCTTTTAGGAAAGTTGACCTCCGGAGTTTCAATGGAGGTTTGGATTATGTTTGAGTTTCGGAATGTGAAAATGGTATTAATAATGTTGTAGAGGACATCTCAAGCTTTTCAGAAAGGTATGATTTGCAAAATCCAAGCTCGTTTGGGTCTCCAACCAGTGTGTCAAAGTAAAGCTAGTTGGAGTTGGATTCCTATTCGGACTAGTGAGCTTAAAATGACCATAACTTTTTATCTGGGAAGAGTTACGGGATGAGCCACCTATCAAATCAAAGAGCACGAAATTTTCTAAATTCTGGTATATAAAGCCGCGGCGTTGGAGGGCAGAGAGCAAACACAGTTTTGCTGAATTTTGCTATCCTATTTGACTAGGGTCTTGCCATATTGATTCCTAATTGGATTAAATGTCTACCAAGCTACATAGAGGTTATAAAAACACATTAAAAGGCTGAGATCAAAGGAGATCTTGCTACTTTTTGCTAACCCCTAGAATTAAAGAAAGATTGGAGGCTTGAAGCAAGAAATTATCATGAAGGAAGATGAAGATAAGAGGCTAAGGAGGATATCAAGGATTGCTTCAAAAGAGTTTTTCCTTTCTTCTTTTATCTTTTTATTTTGTAATTCTTGGATGATGGTTTACTTGTGGATTGTGGTTATTAATTCATTCATGAACTAATTTCTATTTAAAATTACTATGGATCTTATTGCGTGGTTTATTTTAATATAATTCCTTGTTAGTTTTTGTTAACTATTATGAGATTGTCTATTATGATTTGCGATTAATTGCTTAATTGTCTGATCAACAATTACCTTGATAATCTATATGAACTCGGGAGATGAAGTATAGATTTAGATCTGATCATAATAGCATGTGATTGTGTTTTCTGCATGGTGATAGAATTCATGATTTGTGTTTAGGATATGGATATACTTTTATGCCGCATGTAATCTGATAGGGAACCTGTGCTTTAAATTATTTTTAATTATAATTCACATAGGGATATAGTGAATTAGTTATTAGGGTGTTCACCTTAATTCTATCATTTGTAGATTTAAGTTGATTTGTTTATGATATATTGAGAGATAGTCATAAATATTGATGAGTTCTCGATTAACAATCCGGAATAGTTAGCATAACTTAACAGGAAATGTATTGATCTAAGTGAAGCAATAAGTGAAATTGTAGTCTTAAGTCTTCATTATCTGGTTTCAATCTAATGGTATTTAGTAGTAGTTTAATTAAATATTTTAATTTCATAAATTCATAATCTTAAATCAATTGTTTAAATAAAATTAACTTGGTTAAGAGTTAGTACTTAGTAATTTTTATTAAATAATTCCTCGTGAGAATGATACTCTATTTACACTTTATTACTTGTTGACCGTGTATACTTGCACGTATTCATTGATTACTTAATCTATCAACAGGCATATCCGAAGTCGGAATGAGTTCGTTCTTAAGCCTACTACTTCCTTATTCTACGTACTACACAATCCCCAGAAAAACAAAATTTTCCAGAGATTCTAACTACCCAGAAAACTAACTCAAAAGTCAGTACACACACTGATTTTTAACCTTTTAACTAGTTTTATTAGAAAATCCACCATGACTTCGTTACAAAAGATTTTACCCTCATTCCAATTGGGTGGTGATCGTAACTTACAAGAGCATATCACATCACCCTGGAAGTTAATTTTTAATTTTTGAGCACTACACAAAATGGGTCCAAAACAGTCCACTAATTAGGTTTATTTCATCCTTTATGCTTAAACTCATTTTCTTTCATTTTTCTTACATTATTACATGGTTTAATCATACTACCATCATCATACTCTCCTTATCACTTCCGGATCCACCATGATCCCTATAAACAATAACCACAACAACACATCTAACAAGCTAAATACAAAGCTTTTAAGAAGATGATGAAAGTTAGGATTCATACATTCTTTACCTTTTGGTTTTCCTTCTTCTTTCTTACTAGATGATGATGAATAACTGCTATCTTCTTCCCTTCATTGCTAAATCAATATTCGAGCACTCTTTCTTTCTCTCTATTCTCTTGCTCTCTTTTCTCTCTTCCTTATGTAGAAACTTTTTGATTGAAATTAAATAATATGAAAAGAGATGATGGATTGTGTATATATAAACACACTTCTCATTGCTTATAAGTTGGTCACTTGGTTTTGGGTCTTCATTAGTCAATCCCACCAAGTCTCACTCTATTACTAACTCACCCTTACTCATTCCACTAATTAACTCAACCATTCATTAATTAAACTAACCTAGGCTAGGTTATCATCATTACCACCCAAGCCTTTCTTGTTTGCATTTAATGCCTTACTTGCAATTTCTTCTTACCCCTTGGCCTCTCTACAAGGACATAGGGCTGGGTACTCCCCCCTCATTTGGCCCTCATTTGCTTTTTGACTTTAATTTCAATTTCATTTAGCCCTTGTCTTGACCAAGACTTTGATTATTAAGTTGGGTCATGGTTTTGGTCTTGGATTGGGCCAATCATTGGGCCTCCACCATACTTCACTTGGGTCTCCTAACCCTTTCCTCTTGGGCTCCCAATTTACAAAGCCTTACGACTTAGCAATTAACTTAGCGTTTTAATTAACTTTCGTAACTAGCTCGTTTTTCTTCTAGTTAGGTTTTTTTCTAATTTGTTCCTTAGCCAAAACTGCAAAAATTTTCATTGTTCATTTTATTAGAGATTGCATCTCTCTTTTCAGAATAAACGCTATGACGTAATTTGAAATGTCGAAAAACGAAAAAGGCATTTTTTGGCGTGAATAGTGTTTTAGATTCTTTTTCCCAAAATTTTTTTATTTTCGTTTACGAAACCCTAATGTTGATCGATTTAGCAACCGAAAATATGCGCAAGTATACGCGGTCAACAAGTAATAAAGTGATAAGAGAGTTGTCGAACCCACAGGAAATTGTTCTAGTGTATCCCAAGTACCAACTATATATCGTCTCGATTTTAATTAGACAATTGATGATTTGATGTTTTTGTTGTTGGTAGTGACTAAGATAATAATAATCAAGTAAAAGATAATGAAATCTAATATTAACAAGTCTAAGATTGCAATTTCCCCCAACACTTCATTTGAATATCCTAACTCTCTCATTTGAATTAATTAACACATAGAATTGTCAACCGAGAAATCAAAGTTACTTATAAGCCTCTGTCGATGGTCAAATTCGAATCTTCCTAATGCGGCATGTAGGTATATGTCTATCCTACACACTATCAAGAGACCAATTTCAAGAACAACAACAAGACACATGTCACTAAATCTCAATTACCGTCCCTTCAATTACTAACTTTCACATAGAAAGTCATTAAGAATAGATTCTCCATTGGTTGCACACGGTATCTAGGTATATGTCTATCCTAAATACTATCAAGTTACCTATCATTGAGGATAATCAACAAGACATACGTCACTTAATCTGAATTAATAACCCACAATAATCTTTAACTCTCGCATGATATTATAACAAGGCCTAAACACTATAATCCGTTCGTCAAGTTCATATAGGTTCCCACGGTAATTACTAGCTAGACAATTAAGAAATGAAGCATAAATTATGATATTCAATCCACAAATGAGTAATTAGTAACAAAGAGAGAGAAGTCAATACAAACTATGTGTTGGGTTCCACTGAAATCTTAGAATACAAACTCTAGTTCATGGTAGCTAAGCAAAACATCAAACACATGGTGTACATCATGAAATAGAAATACAAATTCAAAGGAAAGCAAGAGATGATAAAAACTCATTTAGAAGATAATCATGTGTTGCTTGCTTGGTTGATGACAATCTCTAGCTTTTCCTCTTCATTTGGCATTCGTTTCTCTTTTTGCTCCTTAGCTTGTTGCTAGAAATTTCCTTGAATTGTAGCCCTCAAGCTCTTCTTGATGATGTATGCGCAGCCTCCGAAGGTCTAGATATCCCTTTGACAATCCTTTTCTTCTTGGTTCCTTGGCTTTTGCTGAGTTTTCCTTGTATTGCAGCACTTTTGGCCTCTATTTTGATGTTTTAGTGTAGCCACCCAATCCCTAGTTATCAAATATGAAGCCCCAAAGAGATATTATATAGTGCCTCCATGAAAAACCCTAGCCAAACATCAGATTTTGGGTCAAAAAGTGAGCTGGAATCGCACTAGAAGCTTAAAAAATCGCACTCAGCACGCCCGGGCGCGCCCGCACGCTGCCCGCTACGCCCGCGCCCAGCCCCTGGCCATGCCGCACGCCCATAGCTCGCCCACGCCGCGCGCGCGCTGGCTGCCTGGTGCCTGGCGCTGCGCGCCCATGGCCTGTCACCTGATTCAGCTTTGACCTCTGTTAGTAAAATGGCCATAACTTCTTCGTCCGAACTCGGATTAAGGCAATTAAGTAGGCTATGAAAATCTAAGAAGTAGTTCTACAACTTTCATAACTGGAGCTTGACGAGATAATGGGCGGAGGAAGGGTCAAATTAAGCCTGAAGCAACTGCTGTGTAAAATTCATGCCAAATCCGATGGTAAAATGGCCATAACACTCTCATACGAACTTCAAATTGGATGATTCAAAATGTTCTGGAAAGCTAAGACAAATATCTATAACTTTCGTTCTTTGAGTTTTGAGAGATTCGGATTGGATCATGGGTAAAATTGGGAAACAAGCAGCTACCGTACCGAAAAGCAAGTTATGGGTATTGATTCCAAGGAGCTTTTATTTCAATTCCTACAAAACAACGTAAAAACACATAAAAACATACACAAACATATAAAAGCAATACAAAACTACATTACATAACAATAAGATGAAAACACATAAAACCAAACGAAATGACTTAGGATTTACAAATTATCAAGCTCAAAAGCACCTAATTTGTGTATATAAAACACACTCATCAAATACCCCCAAACTTAAATCTTTATTTGTCCTCAAGCAAAACAAACCTAAACTAAACAATTCAAAAACTTCTAATACAACTTAACTTGAGCAATGAATTAATAAGCCGAAAATGGTCTCAAAGGCATCAACACATAGAACTCAAAAGAATGAACAAAGCGTTGCAAGTCTAAAATTTCAATTAGCTAGTCATACTTTGCTTAAGGCTCCTTCCGTATGTGTGTGTGTGAGTACCCAATAACACTAAATCAATCAAGCTCGGATGAACTATGCAACCACATTACCTTATGAAATAATCAAAATAAACCCCAAAACAACATGATTAACACATCACTCAATACAAAGGTATACAAATCACAATTCCAAAAATTTTGAGAACCATGGGCTCTAGGTGAGTGCATTTTATGCTCCATCTCAACCTTAAGCACGCTCATATGGGCGAGTGCGTTTTACGCTCAACCTCAACCCCTTGCAAGATTTGTAATATACAATTTTCTTTCTTTAATTACAATTATAAGAGAGTGCGTTTTACGCTCTATCTCTCCTACGCATATGTCCATGAGTGAGTGCGTTTTACGCTCCATCTCAACTCACCACATGACCATCAATTCAAACACAACAAATTTGGACACCTTGTTTCGAGTCATGTTTAAACGAGTTCTAGAGTTTATAGATATTTCCCACAAGCGTTCGGTTATAAAAGCCTTCTCTAAGCATATAACTAACTTAATACTCATGGGTATGTGCATAAAAGTGAAAGAACGCATAAGCAAAATAATAACCAATGAATGATAATCACAAAGACTAAGCAACAATTGCCTACCTCTCATAAGTTAGACTCTCTTCAAACAAACAATTATCATTGACTATGTATTATAGTTCAAATCAAATTAAAACAATGCTCAAGGGATAAATCCTAAAAATAAATTCATTTTTTTTGAATAAAACGAAAAACATACTTAAATCATACAAAAACTAAATTAAAAACACACAAATACGCAAATACGAAGTACTACCCCCAAACTTAAACTTGACATTGTCCTCAATGTCTGATATAGAAAAAAATTAAAATAGAAGACTTTCCTGAAAACGTGTCAAGCGCCATTAATATCATCTTTCAATACCTCTAAGTTGGGAGCGTACCTGAAAACAAATGACTAAAGAAATTAAAATGCAATTAAACCACTAAAATGCAATCAAACAAAAATAAAAACAAAATAGTAAACTTGGGTTGCCTCCCAAGAAGTGCTTGGTTTAAAGTCGTTAGCCCGACTCCTTTATTTCCTTTCAATCTGGCTCAATCGCAAAATTGACCATTGCATGCCGACTCACTGTTCTTTCTTTGATTTGCATGGCATGCATGCCCGATTGGCAACCCTCAAACTTAGCTTCAACCAGTGGTAAAAAGAAGCTTTCTTCATCCATATTATCCATTATTGCACTAATATCAAGATCAACATGAAGACATTCTTCATGAATCAATGGGTGCTCGGTGGCTTTGAAAACCTCGAATATGACTTCTTGATCTTCAATTTCTTTTTCATAATCCCCATCCATGCTCCTCATCTCATAAACCTCAGAATCAACATCCACAATAGGATGTACACTCTCAAAATCTTCTTCAATAGCTTCGTGCAACTCCTCGCCACTTCCATGTTCATCTACCATGCAGTGCTCTTCACCTTCCTCTGTAGGGTCAATCTCTGTATCGCTTAGTAAGGTGCTTTGCGGGTGAATAATGTAAGTATTGGCAACATAGTTCATGATGCTCTACACTGAAGCTTGCAGATTTGCCAACCTAACCTCATTTTGAGAGATATGAGATACGTTCCGAGTCATGAGCTCCTCCCTCATTCTTTCCTCTTCGTCACATCTATGCAAATTTACCATACATTGCTCTTCACCTTCCTCTATAGGGTTAATCTGTGTAATGCAAGGTAAGGTGCCTTGCGGGTGAATAAGCACAACCTCGACAAATTATGCCATTTGGTTCTCGAGGTTCCGTAATGAATTTAGTTGGTCAAGGTACATGGGAAGGATCTCCTCCAACAAAGATGTATCATCATGGTATGGTGGAAGATGGTGTACAAATTCTGAATGGTATGAGAGATTTGGATTATAACATTGATCTTGATTGTTGTCCCAAGAAAAACTTGGCTAATCTTGCCAACCCGGTTGATAGTAGTTTGGGTAGTAGTCAGCTTGATTCTGACTGTAGGCATTTTGAGTGGACTGGCCTTCAAGAGTGTCAATAGCCCTTGAAAGCATTGCAACTTGTTCTTGCAATTGCTCAAGAAGTTTTGACGAACTTGGTTGTGTCGTCCCCTCATAATCCCATTGATAGTTGTGCTCATCCATTAACTAAAAACAAAATCAAAACAAAATACTAATAAGCAAATTATTTACAAGTCTAAATTAACACCAATTCGATTGTCATTAATATCGGAAAAACACTAGAAGAACTATTCCCCGATAACGGCGTCAAAAACTTGTTGGTCGATTTAGCAACCGAAAAATACGCGCAAGTATACGCGGTCAACAAGTAATAAAGTGATAAGAGAGTTGTCGAACCCACAAAAAATTGTTCTAGTGTATCCCAAGTACCAACTATATATCGTCTCGATTTTAATTAGACAATTGATGATTTGATATTTTTGTTGTTGGTAGTGACTAAGATAATAATAATCAAGTAAAAGATAATGAAATCTAATATTAACAAGTCTAAGATTGCAATTTCCCCCAACACTTTATTTGAATATCCTAACTCTCTCATTTGAATTAATTAACACATAGAATTGTCAACCGAGAAATCAAAGTTACTTATAAGCCTCTGTCGATGGTCAAATTCGAATCTTCCTAATGCGGCATGTAGGTATATGTCTATCCTACACACTATCAAGAGACCAAATTCAAGAACAACAACAAGACACATGTTACTAAATCTCAATTACCGTCCCTTCAATTACTAACTTTTACATAGGAAGTCATTAAGAATAGATTCTCCATTGGTTGCACACGGTATCTAGGTATATGTCTATCCTAAATACTATCAAGTTACCTATCATTGAGGATAATCAACAAGACACACGTCACTTAATCTCAATTAATAACCCACAACAATCTTTAACTCTCGCATGATATCATAACAAGGTCTAAACACTATAATTCGTTCGTCAAGTTCATATAGGTTCTCACAGTAATTACTAGCTAGACAATTAAGAAATGAAGCATAAATTATGATATTCAATCCACAAATGAGTAATTAATATCAAAGAGAGAGAAGTCAATACAAACTATGTGTTGGGTTCCATTGAAATCTTAGAATACAAATTCTAGTTCATGGTAGCTAAGCAAAACATCAAACACATGGTGTACATCATGAAATAGAAATACAAATTCAAAGGAAAGCAAGAGATGATAAAAACCCATTTAGAAGATAATCATGTGTTGCTTGCTGGGTTGATGACAATCTCTAGCTTTTCCTCTTCATTTGGCATTCGTTTCTCTTTTTGTTCCTTAGCTTGTTGCTGGAAATTTCCTTGAATTGCAGCCCTCAAGCTCTTCTTGATGATGTATGTGTAGCCTCCCAAGGTCTAGATATCCCTTTGACAATCCTTTCCTTCTTGGTTCCTTGGCTTTTGCTGAGTTTTCCTTGTATTGCAGCACTTTTGGCCTCTATTTTGATGTTTTAGTGTAGCCTCCCAATCCCTAGTTATCAAATATAAAGCCCCAAAGAGATATTATATAGTGCCTCCATGAAAAACCCTAGCCAAACATCAGATTTTGGGTCAAAAAGTGAGCTGGAATCGCACTAGGAGCTCAAAAAATCACACTCAGCACGCCCGGGCTAGCCCGCACGTTGCCCGCCGTGCCCGCGTCCAGCCCCTCGCCATGCCGCACACCCATAGCTCGCCCACGCTGCGCGCGCGCGCTGGCTGCCTGGTGCCTGGCGCCGCGCGCCCGTGGCTTGTCACCCGACTCAGCTTTGACCTCTGTTAGTAAAATGGCCATAACTTCTTCGTCCGAACTCGGATTAAGGCGATTAAGTAGGCTATGTAAAGCTAAGAAGTAGCTCTACAACTTTGATAACTGGATCTTGACGAGATAATGGACGGAGGAAGGCTCAAAGTAAGCCCGAAGCAACTACTGTGTAAAATTTATGCCAAATCTGATGGTAAAATGGCCATAACGCTCTCATACGAACTTCAAATTGGATGATTCAAGATGTTCTGGAAAGGTAAGATAAATACCTACAACTTCATTCTTTGAGTTTTGAGAGATTCGTATTGGATCATGGGTGAAATTGGGAAACAAGCAGCTACTGTACCGAAAAGCAAGTTATGAGTATTGATTCTAAGGAGCTTTTATTTCAATTCCTACAAAACAACGTAAAAACACAAAAACATACACAAACATATAAAAGCAATACAAAACTACATTATATAATAATAAGATGAAAACATATAAAACCAAATGAAATGACTTAGGATTTACAAATTATCAAGCTCAAAAGCACCTAATTTGTGTATATAAAACACACTCATCACCTAATTCATAAATTCTAACACGTAACCATAATCTAGGTTGTAATACGACCTTAAATCACATATAATCACATTTACACATAATAATATCCATAAAATTTTATTTTATTAGATATTTACATCGAAAACTTAATTACAAGGCTATTCGATTTCTCCGGTTGTCACATTTTTCCCCCTTATAAGGATTCTGTCCCAGGAATCACCATTACAAAATTACATTAAAAAGGATGGAGATAACTTTTTCCATCTTTATCTTTGCTTCGAGTTTTCACGACATTGTGGTCCCTCCATACTAGTTTACTTGTGCTATTTCCCTTGCTTTCGCTTCCTTCATTTGTCCTTTTTATCGGACAATTTTTTGCTTGATGATCCACCGATACACAATTTAAACACACTCATTTCTTTGGATTAGGGCAATCAGGAGAGATGTGTCCCTCTTGCCCCCAATTGTAGCATATCCTCTTGGCTTTCGTACATACCCCCGTATGCCACTTCCCACAACTATTACACCTTTCGACCCTCTTCTTCGGGTCTCTTTGCTTACTTCCATAATTTCTTGGATTTCTATTATCGCTCTATTTTTGCTTATTGCTTCCTTCAGCTTTATTACTTTATCCTTCTTGACTGAATTGGCTTGATGCCTTATTTTCTCTCTCGGCAATGATAGCCTTCTCTAGAATCCTGCCGAACGAATCTATCTATAACACCGATATTTTATTGTAAAGTGAGGGGTTCAACCCTTGCTCAAACCTACGCGCCTTCCTCTCCTCAGGTCCACTTGATGTGGAGCAAACCTTGCCAGTTCGTTGAATTGGCTGCGTACTAGGGCACTGTCATATCCCATTGTTTTAACTCTAGAAACCTCCTTTTCATATGACTTTGCATGCTTATGGGAAAGTAGTTCTCGAAGTATATCTCCTTAAATCGTTCCCAGGCTATCACTCCTTCACCGGCTCTGTTCTGGTTTGCCTCTCACCAGAAGTTAGCCTCTCCCTTCAATAAATAGGTAAAAAAGATTGTCTTTTGCTCCTCTCTTACTTTGGCGATAACAAATGCCTTTTCCATCTCCTTTATCCGTGATTGAGTCTCTATAGGCTCAGTGATCCTCGTAAACTCTGGCAGTCCCACGCTCTTAAAATCCTTGAAGCTTGCCATCGACACAACTGGATGATTCACATCTACTTGGGCAAGATTTTTATTTAATGCCCATATTACAATATCTACAAACTGCTACATCGGATTTATTTGATCCCTATCTTCATTATCTGATTCTCCTTGATTTCTTCTCGGCGACATATTTCTGTTTAAAAAAAATACATTATTTTTTTCATCCTTCATTTTAAAACATTCATCATAAATATTAAAAACCTATTCACCACATAGCACATATTAATACACATATTTATATTAATATGCATCTAAAAGTACATCGTACTTTATACCTCATAGTCTTTTCCTATTTGCATTGTTACTACTCTATTATCTCAAAAAGTCTTATAACTCTTGAACTTAATCTTTTTTTCTTATACCTTTCGACTCTGCACTTGTCTATTCCCTATCAATTATATGAACATGAAATTCTTACTTCTTTCAACTCTACAATTTTAAACGATTATATGCGTTTGGGTTTGGCACCAACTTGTGTTTGTTTGATACCAACTTGTATCTGCTTGACACCAACTTGTGTCTGTTTGATACCAACTTGTATCTGGCTGACACCAACTTGTGTCTATTTGATACCAACTTGGGTCTTGCGCGTGTATTAACACCAGCTTGTGTTTTACTCTTGAGTTAACACCAACTTGTGTTTTGCCCTTGAGTTGACACCAACTTGTGTCTAATTCTTGAATTGACACTAACTTGTGTCTTGTGCTTGGTTAGCACTATATGGCTTGACACCTTCGTACATGATTCCCTATATCCTACGGTTGTTCAATTCTAACTCACACTAGAGTTTGTTACATTCGCTTCTCTTGATCATACTCAGTTATTACCCTAGATATTTACTTGGTTACAACTACTAACTTTTTATCAATAACATGATCACCTTTAATTTCTTCTTCTGACATCCTTTAATCAATTTTAATATCTTGATTAACACATAACAAATAACAATATAGGTTATTTTTCTTTTACTTCCTTTGATGAATTTTCTCAATTCATCCCTTAAAACTATATCCGAGTTTATCTCTGTACTATCTTCATCATTTCTATAAGGTTCCCCACCTAAGGTTTCTAACCTACAACTCTGATACTAACTGTAACGTCCCCGAATCCGAGTCTACCTTCAAACCCAGGTCCGATGCATTACGGTACTACCCATTCAATATAATCTTAACGACATGAATGTAATTACTATATTATTACAACATATCACTTCTAATCCTAAGTTTTAAGACCCTTACATTTTCAAATTATAATATTACTGAATAATACATCATTAAAAATATTATAGTTAGATCACATTGCATACATCTATACAATTAAGTCTTTTTCCTTGGTGTGTTATTTTCTCTTAACTTTTTTCGACCCTTCAGGTCCTTCTACTTTAGCTGTAAAAGTTTTAAAATTTTACAAGAATGAGCATTTAATTGCTCAACAAGTCATAACAGTCAAATAAACAGTAAAATCAAGAATCAAATATTCTTTCTCTAAAAACTTCAATAACTAAACAATAGTTATGAACCAGTTTCAATAAACAGGAATAAACTAGATCCCTTTTACTTTTAACCATTAACAACATTTCTATTAAATGGTCATAAAAACTTTCGTCTTTTCTTTCTTCTTTCTTAGGTTTAACACCAACCATGTCTTCTTCATTATTATGACACAATCTGTGTCTTCTTTAACTTCTGAATCTTAACTTCCCTATTTGAGGGTTTCATCTCTCTTACTTACACAAGAATTTGCATTGATTTAATCTAGTTTGGATTAACTTTTCTTAACTTCCATGAATTCATCACAATTTAGTTTAACACCTTAACATATGTCTAGCCGAAACAATTAGCATAAATACATTCTAAGTCCAATTCATAACAAAATAGAACTTTAAAAGTTTGAACAGTTTAATAACAAGATAGTTCATCCCAAATAGCACATAAGTGCAGGTATTAGCACATAGCACAATTAATAACTAAACATCTTGTACAAACATAACACATTTGCATAAAGATAGAAAACTTGCTCAATTACAAAAAAAAAAGTGAGTAAGTTTAGGAAACTTGCCTTCTACGCAATTTATCGGAATGCTATCGAATCACTCTTCAAATGACCTATATATATCATTAAGGTAGAACATACCAATTAGTCACACAATGGCGCTCAAATTGGTTTATTTTAACTTATTTCATAGTTCACGATGCTCGGGTTTTATAACTTGAAACAACGTATTATAACCCTATACACTTCGGTCTATTTTTCAATTAGCTTCGTTCATATTTCAATTTTGAAGTCCCTCGATGATCGCATTTTATAAAATGATATATCTTAAATCATACTCTTACTAATCTTCATGGCCATATTAACTTCATTTCATTTCATAACGTTCGCGTTTTATAATTTAATTCACACGACCAAACTTCAAAAACGTCTCTCGGTGTCACGGCGTTCAAGAACGTCATGACCCACCCTCATAATCATCCTCCACGATGATTTATATTCATCCCAATTCATTTCCCATAATGTTTCATTTTTATTAGAAATAACATATTAAACAAGGTTACAAATACTTGTTACGGCGTTACAATGCTTACACGCTCGTACGCCCGACTTGCCTAAACGAACGCCAAACACCCGCACGGACCAGTAGCCCAGTAGCCCCAGCACTTTGTTCTCTACTATACTAGCGCTGCAACGCCCAAAAATGGCCTGGGAATGGTGCTGCCGCACTATACCTCTAAAGCATTCTGCCGAAATTTTCAGCTTCGACTCCTCTATCGCACCAACTTTGTACCCTCATAACTTGTTCACCCGAAGTCGGAATGAGTCTGTTCCTAAGCTATTTTCTTGCTCGTAACATCCTCTACAATTCCCCTTAAGTGAAAAAATTTTCCAGACTCGTTATCAGGCCAAAACAGTGGTCCGAAAAAACTTTGTTGACTAATTTTCTACTTTGGCATATTCGACGTACCTTTTTCCAAACGTCATAACTCCCTCATCCGAAGTCGGAATGAGTTTGTTCTTAAGTGTACGACTTCCTTATTCTACGTACTATATAATACCAGAAATTATTTTTTCCAGAGATTCTAACTACCCAGAAAACTGACTTAAAAGTCAGTACACACACTGATTTTCAACCTTTTAACTAGTTTTATCAGAAAATCCGCCATGATTTCGTTACAAAAGCTTTTACCCTCATTCCAATTGGGTGGTGACAGTAACTCACCAGAGCATATCACAACACCCTAGAACTTAATTTTTAACTTTTGAGCATTATATAAAATGGGTCCAAAACAGTCCCAAAACATTCCACTAATTAGGTTTATTTCATCCTTATGCTTGGGATCATTTTCTTGCATTATTACATGGTTTAGTCATACTACCATCATCATACCCTCCTTATCACTTCCGGATCCACTATGATCCCCATAAACAATAACCATAATAATACATCTAACAAGCTGAATAAAAAGCTTTTAAGAAGATGATGAAAGTTAGGGTTCATAAGTTCTTTATCTCTTGGTTTTCCTTCTTGTTTCTTACTAGATAATGATGAATAGCTGTTAGCTTCTTCCCTTCCTTGCTCAATCAATATTTGAGCACTCTCTTTTTCTTTCTATTCTTTTGTATTCTTTTCTCTTTTCCTTACTTAGTAACTTTTTTATTGAAATGAAATAATATAAAAAGAGATGATGGATTATGTATATATAAACACACTTCCCATTGCTTATATGTTGGTCACTTGGTTTTGGGTCTTCATTAGTCAACCCCACCTAGTCTCCCTCTATTACTAACTCACCTTTACTCATCCCACTAATTAACTCAGCCATTCATTAATTAAACTAACCTAGGTTAGGTTATCATCATTACCACCCGAGACTTTCTTGCTTGTATTTAATGCCTTACTTGTGATTTCTTCTTACATGTTAGTTCTTTGGGACACAATAGAGATCTAGAAGTGGGGATTGAATAGATCCTTTAAAGCTTTTTCGTTTATTACAAAAGTATACCAAATAATATTAACAGAATCAATTCATGCACATCGGAATATACTTTAAGAATCCCTTTAAAGATATACAGATAATCTTAGTTCTACGATTAAATCTTTGATATGGCTAATAGCAGATGTAACAGCTATTGTGCGTAATGTAAAAGACATAAATTAAATGACACAAGAGGTTTTAGATGGTTCGGAGACTGAATAAGTCTTACTCCACTTTTCTACTTCAACAAGTAGAAAATCCACTAAGAATTTAGTCACTAAGACAAGGACGTTCTGCCCTCCTCAAGTCCAGTAGACTTGAGTTGTTTTTAGTCACTAAGACAAGGATCTTCTGACCCTCCTCAAGTCCAACAGACATGAGTTATTTTTAGCCCCTCGGGCAAGGATCCTCTGACCCTCCTCAAGCCCAGCAGACTTGAGGTATTTAGTCATAAGACAAGGACGCAACTCCCTTCCACTCCAAACCTAGCAAACTCTGAAGCTTTAGTCAATTAAGATAAGGACCCAGAAGACCCTCTTTCCAAGCCCTGCAGACTTGAAGCTTTAGTCACTTAAGTCAAGGATCCTCTGACCCTCCTTGGTGTGTTGATGGTTGTTGGGTTGTGCTGCTAAGATAAACTTTGATCTCCTTCATCTTCAGGTGCTTAGTAGCTGTTGGTGATCAGCTTCTAAATGCCGCTGATGTTTGTCTTTGATGCTCTTCTTCCTCTGGGATTCAACAGATGCAGATGATCACTCTTAACGTACTGCTTAAGCTTTTCAAATAAGTTTGATATATTCTTTGAGCTTGGCAGTCATGGACACTAGTTGTTGTGACACCCCCAAATCTGGGTACTTTATTCCCACAGGATTTGGTGTTGACTATCTAAATAAATTACATTACATCTAGCTACCCATAAAATATATGAATAAAAACTCTTAACTGAAATAAAAATCTCCCATTAAAGGGTTACAATATCTTAATAACATCAATCCCAGGTCATCTAACCTTAAATAGAACATCAATGCGGAAACATAACGTAAATAACATAAGTATATTACAACATCTCAATAAAAAACAATATTAACTAATCTTCATCACTTATTTGCTTTTCCCTTGCCCTTACTAATAGATGGTTCATCAACTCTTTCAACCTTAGATGCAATGTTATTATGCAAGAATGGGCAACGATTGCCCAACAAGTATAACAATAACGATAATAATAACATGCGAATAACTAATGGATATCGGATAATCGAAAGCTCAACTTTTAAATCAAGATTAGAAAATAAGAATCAAAAGAACATCTGAGGGTCACAGGACCACAAACAATGTCCTAGGTTATCAAGTATTTCTACTTTAAACCTTTAATAGTGTGACACCCCCAAATCCAGGTACTTAATTCCCACTGATTTGGTGCTCACTGTAACATACATTCAAAACTAACTACCCAATAAAATAACAATTAAATAAACTTAAAGAAATATCTTCCCAAAATGGGTTACATCACCAAACTATTAAACAATTAAATCCCAGGTTATCTAAACCTTAATACATCAAATGCGGAATAAAACATAATTTAAATAAGTCTTGATACAATCGATCATCAAATAAATAACAGGTCTTTAGCTATTTATGCATCTTGCCCTTGCCTTTGCTCGTGGACGGCTCGTCCGACTTTTCTGGCTTAGCTGCAATGTTTAATGCAAGAGTGAGCAAACAATTGCTCACAAGTACGATAACAATAATATTTAATAGTTTTCTGAATCTCAGTAAATAAATGGTCAAAGACTAAAAGCTCATTTGAATGCTCGATTCAAGGAAAAATAAATTTAGAAATTATATCTGAGGGTCACAAGACCTCGAACTATGTCCTAGGTTGACAAGTATTTCTACTGTAACCTTTAACAGTCATATAGACTATGGACCAACATCTCGTACTCAGGGGGATCAGCCCTTTGTACAATGTATTGTGCACAAACATTTTAACGTTGTCGCGTAAGTAATCCCCTATATTAGGGTTGTTCATCTCAGTTTATCGTCTGAGTCCATGCCAAAAAGGAAATTGGCTTGGAACAAGTATAGAAAATATTCTAAGTCTTTAAAACGCTCATCAACTAAGGACTAGCTGAATCAATAAGGGTTTGCTAGTCTAATTCAATAGAGTTTGTTCAATAGAAACTATACTCGAAGTTTGAATAATAACAGTGATTGGAATAAAGCTTGAGTATATAATCATGATAATAACCTTGCTTGAATATCAATAAGCTAAGGTCAATAAGCTTGCTCAATATAAATAAACTTGTCTTGAATAAATTAACAAATTAAAAGAGATCAACAACTTGCTATAAATATTCTCAAGCTTAAGGAAGGAAAACTTGCTCAACATAAAATAATAAGTTGAGATAAGGAACTTGCCTCAAGCGTTGATTACAAATTAAATAACTCACGATCCTTAAACAACCTATACATTTAATTATAAAATGGTAACATAATTAGTTACAAAATAATATACACTTTAAGCTTGCTTTTATCCTTTTATTATAACATCTCGTTTAACATACCATAGTCAACAAGTACTAGTTTATCAACCATCTTGGCAATTCTTTAATCACTTAACACATTAATATAAGTTTAATTATGCATACAATGATACATCATAGCTACCAAGAAAAGAAAACATAATAATAATTTTTTTTTTATCCAGCAGTGATTCTCGCCGGGGCGAGAATTCCCTTTTAAATTTTCTCGCCGGGGCGAGGATTCCTTAACAAATTTCTCGCCGGGGCGAGACTTCGCCAGGGCGAAGATTACCAGCTCAGTTTTCTCGCCGGGGCGAGACATCCGGCAGTCGTCTCCTACAGTTCGCGAACAGTGAAAACTTAGGCCAAATTTGGCCAAATTTTTCCGAATTCTACCATCCAGAAAACAAATTACATATACTCAGACATCATATATGATATAAAACATTTACCTAACATGTTCTGTAAACATTTTAATCATTCTAACACATAAACAACTAATTTAAAACCAAAAATTCACTGTTAAAATCAAATATTCAAGTTTTAACCATTCTCATGAAATTAAACTCTGTAAATTCATTTTTCAACCAATTAAAACAATTCTTTTTGCATTACTCATGATATTCATCAAATAATCATAAACAATTATCAATTTACCGATTAATAACCAATTAGAGCATCAATTTTTATACAAAAATACAATTCATAAAGTAAACTCTGTAAAAACTAAAAACTAACTTCAAAGACATATTTTCATGAATTAACCATTCAAATTAATCTATAATCATCACATAATCATCTAACACATGCTTTCTAACATTTACATCAAACAAATCATCTTTTGAACAATTGAGTTCATATACAGAAAACTAAAAACCATATACAGAGAATAAAACCAAGAGGAAAAAGAAATTATACCTTCAATTGATGTAAGAAAATTTGATTAAACTTCCTTGCTTGAATTCTTACTCCAATCACCAAGCTTTTCTCACAATTTCTCTCTTTTCTCTCAACTCTCAAATTCACAAAGTTCTTCTTTCTCTTTTCTCTCTGTTCTTCTCTTTTCTTTTCTTTCTTTCAACTGACGTTCTTTTACTGATATAACTTAAAAATATAAACTGATGATTTTAAAAAATAAAAACTGTTGTTTTAAATAATAATAACGTAAAATCCATAAATTGAATCATCAGTTAGGATTTTCAAAAGCCATAGGGCTTTGTTTGGTAAACACTAATAAGAATAACCTATTATTCTTATGTCTTGTTTGGTAAAACACAATTAAAATAACCCATTATTTCCAAACAAAGATCATAGGGCCTTGTTTGGTAAAACTAAATTAAACACTTTCTCATTTATTCTAATAAATCATTATAACATATAGTTTTAAAATGTCACAATTCTAATTTAATTGAACTTGTTATTAAATAAATTCAATTAAATCTTACTAACTTAAATAATAATTTCATTTAACAAATAACAATAATACCAAATAAATTCTTTTATTCAAATAAATCATTTATTTAAATAAATCTCTTCATCATCTAATTTAATCATTAAATTAAATTAGAATAAACATAACAAATCACACTCAAATTAATATTTAACATTATTAAACGTAACATATACCCATTCCACAAAACTTAATAAATTATTTATTAAACTCAATAAATTAATAAAAATATTTATATAATACAACAAATATTTTTATTCAATCACAAAAATTTGCATTCGTTACATCTTTCCCTCAAAAGGATTCTGTCCCCAGAATCACAACGCAATTAAATCGTCTGTTACATTCTTCCCTTCTTACAAAGATTCTGTCCCCAGAATCGTAAGATAATAATTAGACAAACAATTGAGGGTAATTCTGCATCATTTGCTCTTCGAGTTCCCACGTTGCTTCTTCAGCATTGTGGTTTCTCCAGATTACCTTAACAGAAGGTATCACTTTATTTCTAAGAACTTGTTCTTTCCTGTCTACTATTTGTACAGGAACCTCTTCATAAGACAAATCTTGCTCAAACTGTATCGGTTCATACTCTATGACATGTTATAATCTGATTTATACGGTCGTAGCACCGATATGTGGAAGACATTGTGAATGTGGCCTAACTCAGGAGGTAACGCTACCTCATAAGCTACTTCACCCATCCGTTTCAGCACTTCAAAAGGTCCAATAAACCGCGGACTGAGTTTACCTTTTTTACCAAATCTGATCTTTCCTTTCCAAGGGGATACTTTGAGAAACACAAAGTTGCCGACTTCAAACTCGCGATTTTGTCGGTGTTGATCAGCATACTTCTTCTGTCTGTCTTGAGCGGCTACCAGTCTGGCTCTTATCACCTTGACAATTTCAGCAGTTTATTGTACCAGCTCGGGTCCCAATAGTCGTCGTTCACCAACCTCATCCCAGCACAATGGAGTTCTGCATTTCCTTCCGTACAATGCTTCGTAAGGCGGCATGCCGATACTAGCATGATGACTATTGTTGTAAGCAAATTCGACCAGAGGTAAATGATCATCCCAATTACCTTTAAAATCCATAGCGCACGCTCGAAGCATATCCTCCAACGTTTGAATTGTTCTTTCGCTCTGGCCATCGGTTTGAGGATGATAGGTTGTACTCATTCTCAACTGTGTCCCCAAACATGTTTGCAAACTCCTCCAAAATTTTGATGTGAATCGTGGATCTCGATCTGATACTATTGATACTGGAACTCCGTGCCTTGAGATAATCTCCTTCACGTATAATTTTGCCAGCTGATCCAAAGTGAATCTGATTTTGATCGGCAAGAAATGCGCTGATTTTGTCAATCTGTCAACGATAACCCATATCGCGTCATAACCCTTCTGAGTAGTTGGAAGTCCTACTACGAAATCCATTGTTATATGCTCCCACTTCCATTCTGGTATCTCTAAGGGCTGTAACAAACCACTTGGTCGTTGATGCTCCGCTTTGACTCTCTGACAAGTGAGACATTTCGCAACACACTCGGCAACCTCTCTTTTCATGTTTGGCCACCAAAAATGTTGACGAAGATCCTGGTACATTTTTGTGCTTTCCGGGTGAACCGAAAATCTCGAACTGTGAGCTTCATTCAAAATCTCCTCTCTGATTGCCAATACTGACGGTACCCAGATTCTGCCTTCAAATCTCAGCAACCCTTCAGTATCGATTTTATATTTAAGCTTTTCACCTTCAAGCACTCTTTTTCGTATATTAATACACTCCTCATCCTTGAGTTGCGCTTCCTTGACTTTGTCCACCAGAGTTGGTTGAGTTTCTATCTGGTACAATTTTTCGTTAGGCTTTGCCAGATTCTTCACCTCTAACTCCAATTTAGCCATTTCTGCTACGAGCTTCTCCTGAGCGGTTAACAGAAATAGTTTCTCCCGACCTTTTCTACTCAAAACGTCGGCAACCACATTAGCCTTTCCCGGATGGTATAGAATTTCACAATCATAATCTTTGATCAATTCTATCCATCTTCTCTGTCGCATATTCAAGTCCTTCTGTGTAAAAATATACTTCAGACTTTTATGGTCTGTATATATCTCACACTTCTCCCCATAGAGATAGTGTCTCCAGATTTTCAAAGTAAAGACCACAGCTGCTAACTCCAAATCATGGGTCGGATACCCTTTTTCATAGTCTTTTAGTTGGCGCGATGCATATGCAATAACTTTACCATTCTACATCAACACACAACCAAATCCTTTATGTGATGCGTCACTGTACACCACAAAATTCCCTGTATCATCTGGTAAAGACAACACAGGTGCCGAACTTAATCTCTTCTTTAGTTCTTGGAAACTCTCTTCGCACTTCTCCGTCCAAACAAACTTCACTGACTTTCTTGTTAAATTCGTCAACGGAGTGGCGATTCTGGAAAAATCTTGAATAAAACGTCTGTAGTAACCTGCCAAACCTAGGAAACTCCTCACTTCTGACGGTGTCTTCGGCTGATCCCAGTTCATGACTGCTTCGACTTTCGCTGGATCCACCGAAATCCCGTCTTTATTAATAACATGCCCAAGAAATTGAACACGCTCCAACCAAAATTCGCATTTTGAAAATTTTGCATATAATTTCTCCTTCCTTAACGCCTCCAACGTCACTCTCAAATGCTCCACGTGTTCTTCTTGAGTTTTGGAGTAAACCAAAATGTCGTCTATGAACACCACCACAAACTTATCCAGAAATGGTTTGAACACCCTATTCATTAAGTCCATGAATGCTGCAGGCGCATTCGTTAAACCAAATGACATAACTAAAAACTCATAGTGACCATATCTGGTTCTAAACGCCGTCTTTGGTATGTCCTCTTTTCTCACCTTCAATTGATGGTACCCACTTCGTAAATCTATCTTTGAAAAATATTTCGCTCCCTTCAGTTGGTCAAACAGGTCATCGATCCTTGGCAATGGATACTTGTTTTTAATCGTGACCTTGTTCAACTCTCTATAATCGATGCAAAGACGCATTGACCCATCCTTCTTCTTAACAAACAAAACTGGCGCTCCCCACGGTGAAACGCTTGGTTGAATATACTTCTTATCCAGCAATTCTTGCAGCTGCACCATTAACTCCTTCATTTCTACCGGAGCCATTCGATACGGGGCTTTCGATATAGGGGCCGTTCCCGGTGCTAAATCAATTACAAACTCGATTTCTCTATCTGGCGGTAATCCTGGCAAATCATCAGGAAACACGTCCGCAAAATCCCTAACTACTGGTATCTCCTCCAGTTTTGCACCCACCTTTTGGGTATCGACTATGTAGGCTAGATATCCTACACATCCTTGTCTCAACATCTTTCTGGCCTGCATCATCGTCAGACAACTCGTTTGTCTAGGCGACTTGCTGCCATAAAACACTACCTTTGACGGGGTCATAAGGTTTACACACTTCTTTTGACAGTCAATAACTGCCCCATGGTTAAACAACCAATCCATACCCAAAATAACATCAAACTCCCCAAGACGAATTGGGATCAAGTTTACTGTCATCACATGACCCTTAATATCTACCTGACAGTTCTTGTGAACAAACTTAACAGGAATCACCTCCCTATTCGCAATTTCTATGTTCATAGGGTAATCTAATTCTTCCTGAGGTAACTCTAATTTCTTAGCAAAATCATCGGATATAAATGAGCAAGTAGCACCCGAGTCAAACAATACATAAGCATTAACATTATTGACTGGAATGATACCTGACACTACATCCTTTGACTACACAGCATCCTGCACCGTCATATTGAATGTTCGAGCGGTAGGTCGGTTGGGATGCGTCGGTCCGGTGATAGTCAGATTGCCTCCACCGCTGCTGTTTCCTTTTCCTGCACCAGCTCCTCCCGAAGTTGTTTTCTTAGGACACTCTCGGGCAAAGTGATCCTTCGACCCACAGATGAAACATGCTCCTTTCTTCGGATTAGGGCAATTTGGTGAAATATGACCCTCTTGTCCACAGTTGAAGCACACCCGCTTACCCTTCAAACAAGCACCCATATGACTCTTTCCACAGGTGCTGCACACCTCTATCTTCTTCTTCTGATTACCCTACTGACTTCCCGCAGAGTTACTTTCACTCCACTTCCTCTTCTGGCCACTTCCCCCGTGACTACCACTTGCCTTAATATCACTCTCATTCTTCTTCTTCCTCTGCTCCTGATTGTACTTTGACAGAGCGTCACTGCCTCCTTTAGCGATAATTGCCTTCTCCAGCACCGTCGCAAACGAGTTTAGTTGGAACATTGAAACTCTACTATACAACCAGGGCTTCAGTCCCTGCTCAAATCTTCTAGCCTTCCGCTCATCTGTGTTGACCTGATATGGCGCAAACCGCGCCAGCTCATTAAACTTTGCAGCATATTCAGGTACCGTCATGGTACCTTGCTTCAGTTCCAGAAACTGCACCTCTATTTGATTTTGAGCACTTGCCGGAAAGTACGTCTCGAAAAACATCTCTTTAAATCGCTCCCACGGAATAATCCCTTGGCCACCTCGAGTCTTATTTGCTTGCCACCAGTAGCTAGCTTCTGATTTTAGCATGAAGGTTGCAAATACCGTCTTCTGGTCCTCGCTGACTCTAGCGACATCAAACACCTTCTCCATCTCCATGACCAATGTTTGAGCCTCTATCGGATTCATAGACCCGTGATATTCCGGAGGTCCGACAGCCTTGAAGTCTTTAAAGGTTGTAGCCTGAGCTTGTGGTTGATTTGCAAAGGCTCCCGTTAACAAATTCACCAACTGCTGCATCGGATTCGCGTTGGCTTCTTCATTATTGGTAGATCCCTCTGGGGTCTGTTGACGTGTTGGTTGTCTTCTTGGCGGCATTTTACTGTTAAGAATTCTCGTTATTAGACTATTGCTCAATTACTCAAACATTTAAGTCTTAACTTAAACATTTATAAACAACATTTAAACACATAACACATCTGATAAACTGTCACATTTTTATTCATTAACTACTTTAAAACATAATAGAGATAACATCGTAGTTATTTACATCAAATCATCTATCCTGAAATCACAAAGTTCCAGGATTACATCATTATTCTATCCCATTATATAAACTGGGATTAACAACTTATTAACTCATAAATTTTATCATGACATAATTAATCATAATCTATGATGACATCCCACGACGCACAGCTTCCTGGCGTTCCTGCTCCATAATACGTGTCATAATCCTACGATCCATCACATCTGGATGACGATTAGCTCGATCTTGAGCTCTATCTATGGTAGTATGAAAAATATACTCCATCTCATCAATCTTAGCCTTCTTTGACCGCATCTCACACTCAACACGATCTGCGCGATCAGCCTCCCTCAGCCAAGCTGTCTCAGCTCTCGCCCGCTTAGCTGACTCCTCTTTCAACTCATCTCGGACAATTTCATCCCTAGCTATCAACTGTCTGCGTCGATACTCAGACTGTGCTAGCCTCTGCTCAGCCTCTACAAGACGTGATGAAAGGTCTTGGATCTCAGCATCCTTCTGCTCTAGAGTGGTTTGATGTTCTGCAGCCTGTTCCTCTAACTCCTCCTTTTCACTCTCTACATGAACCAGCTTCCACTCCACGTCTCCAAGACGTATATCCAGCTCCTCTATCTCACTGTTCTTCTGCTCCAAAGCAGTCTGTCGCTCAGCCAGCTGCCCCTCTAACTCCTCCACTCTATCCTGCAACTCTATGTTGCGATCATACATCTGCTCGTACATCTGAACACCCAAAGTAGATAGTAATATCCCCTCAGGGTCTTCCTCCTCCTCTGTAATGTCCAGGAATTTTCAAACATTGTATCGAATTTATTTGATAAGTAAAATTCATTTTATATAATTTTTGAATTTAATTGAATCTATGTAGGTAGTATTATTTAATACATGGTCCAATAATTTTCTTTGCCTTAAAGGGGCTCACTAGTAGTTGAATAAATTAATGAGTTAACCTTAATTTTTGTTTGGCAAGAAAATTTGGGAAAAATTAAATAAATAATTTTATCATTATCGGATTTAAATAATTTGAATAAAGAATTATGGTTAAAATAAATATTTTAAATAAATAATTTATTGGTTTAGTTATTTGATTTAGAATATTAGAAATGCAATGTGGTTAATTTAATTTGGGTCATTTTTCTTTTATTTAGATTGACCCATTGTTTTTATTTATTGGATTGAACCCAAGTTTTATTTAAGCCCAATATCCTTTCTAATTCTCTGTGGGCCGAACTAAATGGGTTGAGCCCATTCCTTATCCATTTCCTTTCTTGCCGACCGGGTTGGTTTAAGTTCAGACGGGTTAAGCCCAATTCCATTTTCAGTTGGGTTAGATCCACGCTAATTGGGAAAGCGGTAGGCTAAATTGGGATTAACCAGCAAAAGAAATCAAATCCCCCAAACCCTCAATCAGATGAAATCAGTCAAGGAAAAAGGGGATTTGAAGACTCAAGCCATCAATCGGACGGGACGAGAGGGAGAGAGAGAGTCGCCAGGCGTGCGCCGGCGACAACGTGAGCAACCATCGGACGGAGCAGGGGAGGTGTCGAGCGACCGGCGGACTAACCCAAGGACCAAGCGGCTGTCGAAGAGACCAAGGGTTCAAGCGCACGACGATTAGACCGGTGAGGACACACCGCTCAAGGACCAGCCGGCGACTCCCAGTCGGTGGACAGCGTTGACAGGGACAAACGATTTACATCCCATCCCCTTCCTACCGAGGGTCAATTGGTCGATTTGGGTAATGCCCAAATCATTTTGGATAAAGTTGCTGCTATAAATTGAAACCCTTTCCCCAAACCCTAAACCTAGCTATTAAAAATTTTTTTATTAAGAGAGGTGAGTCGCCGGCGGTGAGTTGGAAGGGGAAGGAAGGCGGTTCGATCGGACTAACGGTATAACAATGGGTTTAATTAACCACTGTGATAGTTTGGTATTAGGTCTTATGTAGATTCCTTTTTCTGTAATCGGATTGATATTGTCGACTGTGTTGGTTATATATTATACACTGTACTGCATTGTTTTGGTGTGAAATTGTGGTTGTATCGCTGGGATTGAGAAACTGTTGTAGCAACCGATAATATTGACTTTAATAAACATTGCTTTGGGATTTTATTATGGTGTTTTGTTTGGATTGAATCATCTGATGTGGTATTCTGTTGCTCTTGTTTGGGTTGCAAATCTGCTATGGTATTGTGTTAATTTCGTTGGCTTTGATTTGGGAAAAACCTGGTATCGTGTTGTTTTATACTGGTTCGTGTTGAACCCTTGCATATTAAAGAACCTTAAGGTTTTGGTTTTCTGGTGGTGCACTGAGTTTCGGCCAGTGTTAATGTTTTGAAAATGCTTGAATAAAAACTGTGTTTCATTTGGGGTATACAATGGACTGCTTATACAAAAATCAAACCTTAGTTTCCTTTTGGGTATGATAATCAGTGTTTAGAAATTATTGTCTACTGTGTTGGGTAATAATGCTCTTGTTAACTGGTTATGGTAACTAACAAAATAAAAATTAATAAATTAATTATTTATTATTTTTCAATAGATAATAAATAAAGTCAGTAAATATTTAATATTTAAATATAAATAAAGTTAATAATTTAATTATTTATTATCCTTAGATAATAAATAAAGCTAATAAATATTTGATTATTGATTAACTACTATTAAATAATAACCAAGTATGGATAAAATTAATAGATTAATTATTTTATAATAAATAAAGTTGATTATTGCTTAATTACTATTAAATAATAATCAAGTAGGAATTAAGTTAATAATTTAATTATTTGTCAGTAAGTGATAAATAAAGACAACAAATATTTAATTATTATTAATATTAAATAATAATTAAATATGAATAAGTTAATAAAATAATTGTTTATTATTGAGTAATGAATAAACCTAATTAGTTATTATTTACTATTAGATAATAACTAAAGGTAACTCTTACACACTAATTAATTATTTATTATTTAATTAACTTTAAATGTTAAATAAATCTAATTAGTTATTATTTATTATTAAATAATAACTAAAGATAATTATTACTCACTAATTAATTAACATTAAATAATAAATAAACCTAGTTAGTTATTATTAAATAATAGCTAAAGGTAATTCATACTTGTTAATTAATTATTATTTGAATAACCTTAAATAATAAATAAATCTAATTAGTTATTATTTATTATTAAATAATAACTAAAGATAATTCATATTTACTAATTAATTATTTATTTTAAATAATAAACAAACCTAATTAATTATTATTTAATCTTAAATAATAATTAAAGACAATTAAAATTTATAATTCGATTATTATTTAATTAATAATTGAATAATAAGTGAAAATAATTAGTTATTAATTACTATTATTAATAACTGAAGATAATTAATTAATTACTATTAAATGAAGATAGAGTTAATAAAATAGAGAGAGAGAGAGAGTTTAAATAACTCATTAATTAAACAATTATAATTAATTGGTTAAGGGTTTAATAAATGAATATTAATTAAGAAAAAGTAATATTAATTAATTAAACCATTATAATTAATTGTTTAAGGGATTAATAAGTGTTTATTACTTAAGGGATACATGGCTAATTAATTAGACCATCAACCTAAAAAAAAAATCAATTAGGTGCCTTATAAAATTTACTATAGTTACTTACTGTGTGTTATGTGAATTGTTTAATGGTTAAATAAATAGCATAAGTAAGCGTATCGGCGTACAACTACGCAGTACTAATTGATAGACCGACATTATCTATGTTAGGTTCTTCAAGGCCAAATAGTTAAAGCTGAAATTATTTGTAGCTGAGCATACAGGCAAGTTCCTAACCCTAAACTTCTTACATTATTGCAAGTTCCCTAACTCAAACTCGAGTTATTATTTTCGAAGCATATTAGTGAATAATTATTGTCAATTATTCACATCTATACTGATTATTGAGATTCCCACATTGTGCAATTGAATTCCTATCCTATTATGATTGAACTGTAAATTTAATTAAAGTTCTTTCAAGCATGAATTGTTTATGAGATAGATCTATGCTATTTGTATCAGCTAGATCCAGCATGTCTAAATTGGTTAAGACAAGGGTATTTTAAAAGCTGTTCTTATTAAATTGCTATGGTAAGAACTCTTGGCTGAGAAAAGGATAAACTTGTTTAAGGCATGATATCAATGCTGGTTATTAAGTGTTTATGCATAAATCACGGGGTATGAGAGGTTGATCCCCTCGATTACCAAAACTTTTTAAGAGGTCCAGCTTACATGCTGAGAACCTTGGAAAACGTCCTTGGTTATTTCAAACCACTCAGTAATTATCATTCAATTATTCGGATATTCAACTGTTGTTTACTAATTCAAGTTCCTTCACACTCTTATACTGTTGTTGAACATTTAAAGCGAAACTTCCTTCTATCATGATATATCTCTTTGTGTATATACTTGCTAAGCAAATTAGTTGCTTACCCTTGCTATATCCTGATCTCTATTTCAGCTAAGCCAGAAACGTCTAGAGGAGACAAAGGAAAAGGGAAGGTGCAAGAATAGATGCCCGTTAGTGTCTATGTACTAGTTATTCTTGAATGTTGTTCGATTAAGTGAACCTTTTATTGTATTAAGGGAACATTTTATGTTAAGGTTAAAGAACCTTGGGACCGGAATTGTAAGACTTTACTTCTATTCGATAAACAATGTATGTTTATTATTCCGCATTTAGTTAGAAAGTATGTTTGTTGCTGAGAATCGTGAGCACCGAATTCGAGGTTAGGAAATCCGGATTTGGGGGCGTCACATCCTCCTCAACCTCTTCAGGGTCCTCCTCAGGATCAGTCTCAGGCTCATACTCGTGACCTGTAACTGTAACCAATGGAGATGGCTCCCTCTGCACTAGCTGCTCATGAACTACGTGAATATCTCGGGGCTCATCCTCCCTAATCTGGCTGGGCTCTCCTCTATCAGTCATCCTGACAACAAAATTTTAAGTTTTAATTACTAATCGATAATACTTGCGAGCACATAAGTTTGTTATCAAATAAGCACATAGCACGTAATCATTTTGTTGTCTTTTATGAATTTCCGTAATTCATTCCTTAGAACTCGATAAGAGTTTATCACCACTATGTTCTCTATCTTCTAAAAGGCTACTACCCTAAGGTTTTCCCCACCTAAAGGTTCATAACCTACAGCTCTGATACCAACCTGTGACACCCCCAAATCCAGGTACTTAATTCCCACTGTTTTGGTGCTCACTGTAACATACATTCAAAACTAACTACCCAATAAAATAACAATTAAATAAACTTAAAGAAATATCTTCCCAAAATGGGTTACATCACCAAACTATTAAACAATTAAATCCCAAGTTATCTAAACCTTAATACATCAAATGCAGAATAAAACATAATTTAAATAAGTCTTGATACAATCGATCATCAAATAAATAACAGGTCTTTAGCTATTTATGCATCTTGCCCTTGCCTTTGCTCGTGGACGGCTCGTCCGACTTTTCTGGCTTAGCTGCAATGTTTAATGCAAGAGTGAGCAAACAATTGCTCACAAGTACGATAACAATAATATTTAATGAAATGGATTTCAACTGAGGAATAATAGTTTTCTGAATCTCAGTAAATAAATGATCAAAGACTAAAAGCTCATTTGAATGCTCGATTCAAGGAAAAATAAATTTAGAAATTATATCTGAGGGTCACAAGACCTCGAACTATGTCCTAGGTTGACAAGTATTTCTACTGTAACCTTTAACAGTCATATAGACTATGGACCAACATCTCGTACTCAGGGGGATCAGCCCTTTGTACAATGTATTGTGCACAAACATTTTAACGCTGTCGCGTAAGTAACCCCCTATATTAGGGTTGTTCATCTCAGTTTATCGTTTGAGTCCATGCCAAAAAAGAAATTGGCTTGGAACAAGTATAGAAAATATTCTAAGTCTTTAAAACGCTCATCAACTAAGGACTAGCTGAATCAATAAGGGTTTGCTAGTCTAATTCAATAGAGTTTGTTCAATAGAAACTATACTCGAAGTTTGAATAATAACAATGATTGGAATAAAGCTTGAGTATATAATCATGATAATAACCTTGCTTGAATATCAATAAGCTAAGGTCAATAAGCTTGCTCAATATAAATAAACTTGTCTTGAATAAATTAACAAGTTAAAAGAGAACAACAACTTGCTATAAATAATTCTCAAGCTTAAGGAAGGAAAACTTGCTCAACATAAAGTAATAAGTTGACATAAGGAACTTGCCTCAAGCGTTGATTACAAATTAAATAACTCACGATCCTTAAACTACCTATACATTTAATTATAAAATGGTAACATAATTAGTTACAAAATAATATACAACTTAAGCTTGCTTTTATCCTTTTATTATAACATTTCGTTTAACATACCATAGTCAACAAGTACTAATTTATCAACCATCTTGGCAATTCTTTAATCACTTAATATAAGTTTAATTATGCATGCAATGATACATCATAGCTACCAAGAAAAGAAAACATAATAATAAAATTTTTTTTTATCCAGCAGTGATTCTCGCCGGGGCGAGAATTCCCTTTTAAATTTTCTCGCCGGGGCGAGGATTCCTTAACAAATTTCTCGCCGGGGCGAGACTTCGCCGGGGCGAAGATTACCAGCTCATTTTTCTCGCCGGGGCGAGACATCCGGCAGTCGTCTCCTACAGTTCGCGAACAGTGAAAACTTAGGCCAAATTTGGCCAAATTTTTCCGAATTCTACCATCCAGAAAACAAATTACACATACCCAGACATCATATATGATATAAAACATTTACCTAACATGTTCTGTAAACATTTTAATCATTCTAACACATAAACAACTAATTTAAAACCAAAAATTCACTGTTAAAATCAAATATTCAAGTTTTAACCATTCTCATGAAATTAAACTCTGTAAATTCATTTTTCAACCAATTAAAACAATTCTTTTTGCATTACTCATGATTTTCATCAAATAATCATAAACAATTATCAATTTACCGATTAATAATCAATTAGAGCATCAATTTTTATACAAAAATACAATTCATAAAGTAAACTCTGTAAAAACTAAAAACTAACTTCAAAGACATATTTTCATGAATTAACCATTCAAATTAATCTATAATCATCACATAATCATCTAACACATGCTTTCTAACATTTACATCAAACAATTCATCTTTTGAACAATTGAGTTCATATACAGAAAACTAAAAACCATATACAGAGAATAAAACCAAGAGGAAAAAGAAATTATACCTTCAATTGATGTAAGAAAATTTGATTAAACTTCCTTGCTTGAATTCTTACTCCAATCACCAAGCTTTTCTCACAATTTCTCTCTTTTCTCTCAACTCTCAAATTCACAGAGTTCTTCTTTCTCTTTTCTCTCTGTTCTTCTCTTTTCTTTTCTTTCTTTCAACTGACGTTCTTTTACTGATATAACTTAAAAATATAAACTGGTGATTTTTAAAAATAAAAACTGTTGTTTTAAATAATAATAACGTAAAATCCATAAATTGAATCATCAGTTAGGATTTTCAAAAGCTATAGGGCTTTGTTTGGTAAACACTAATAAGAATAACCTATTATTCTTATGTCTTGTTTGGTAAAACACAATTAAAATAACCCATTATTTCCAAACAAAGATCATAGGGCCTTGTTTGGTAAAACTAAATTAAACACTTTCTCATTTATTCTAATAAATCATTATAACATATAGTTTTAAAATGTCACAATTCTAATTTAATTGAACTTGTTATTAAATAAATTCAATTAAATCTTACTAACTTAAATAATAATTTCATTTAACAAATAACAATAATACCAAATAAATTCTTTTATTCAAATAAATCATTTATTTAAATAAATCTCTTCATCATCTAATTTAATCATTAAATTAAATTAGAATAAACATAACAAATCACACTCAAATTAATATTTAACATTATTAAACGTAACATATACCCATTCCACAAAACTTAATAAATTATTTATTAAACTCAATAAATTAATAAAAATATTTATATAATACAACAAATATTTTTATTCAATCACAAAAATTTGCATTCGTTACAAATAGTCGTAAGATTATATGGACCTTACTCCTCGTACTTAGGGGGATCAGCCCTTTGTACCATGTATGTGCATAACATCTTAACACTAACGCATAAAATAATCCCCTATAAAAGGGTTGTTCATCTCAGTTTGACATCAGAGTCCATACCAAAGGAAGTTTGGTTTGGATTAACTTCAATAATAGTTTTGGAATTTAGAACGCTCATCAACCATGGACTAGTTGAATCAATAAGGGTTCACTAGTCAATCATGGTTCAATAATATAATGTAAATGGTATTCAAGAACCAAAGACTGAATCTCAAAAGTATACGATTGAATAAACTTTGTATAACTGAAGTATTACTTAAAAGGAATTAGAATACCTCATTTGAATTCATGAACTTGAATGAATTAGGGTAAAGAACTTGCTCAATATAAATTAGAATTAAGAAACTTGCATTCAATGCAATAAAAAGATCAAAGATAGAAAACTTGCTTAAAAGAGAAGTAGGGTTTAAGAACTTGCTCAAAAAAATAGAGTTGAGAAAACTTGCCTCATGCGTTTGCTACAACTAATATTATCTACTTGCTCTTTAAGTAACCTATACATTCAAGTCACATTGAACAATTAATACTCATAGTTCAACTAATTACTACCTTTATTAAATGATTGACCACTTCAGAAAACATAACTCGAACTTATGCTCTTAAACTATTGTTATTCCTTCACATACTTATCATATTGCTTCATATATGTGAAATTATTTTATTTTAAAATCTGAAAAAAAATTTATTTTCTGGGTTTTTGACCCGACCCGACCCGGGTCGGCGCTGCGGCGCCAGTTTTCCTCTTGGTACCGGTGTTGCGGCGCCGCTCTGCAGAATCAGTTGCCCAAGTTCGCAAAGAACACAGAAAAATACCAAATTTGGCCAAAGCTTCACTCAAACGACAATTCTAAGGCTACCCATCAATTTTATACTTTACAGAAACATAACCCAACAATTATAGCATGATTTTATCAATCAAAACAACTCAAACAACTGAATTTAAACTCATAAAATTTTTGTTCTTGTTATTTTTTTAAAGTTTCGTTGAATATCATGAAATCACACATAACAGATTCGTTATAACACCAAATTAATCCGTTTAAGTTTCGTTTTCTTCGCTTTTACATGTATAAACATAATCAATCATCACTTTACCGATTAATATTCAAATCAAGCATCAACTTTTATACATATAAGCCATTTTCAAATACTAGTCCTCTGTAAACTTCTAAAACTCAAATTAAAACATAATTTCATGGATTAATTACTCTAAAACAGTTTATAAACATCATATAATGATTCATACATGCATATTAATGAATACAAATAACTTTTCAACAATCTACTCATGAATTTCAATTATCAGAGAACTTACAGTATATGTTCATGGAGAAACTTAAAACATAAATTAAAGCTTGAGTTTAAGAAATTACTTTTTATTAGTGATTTAGATTGCTAGATGAAGGGAATTCGTCCTCCAATTCTCCAATTCTCTCAAAACTCTCTCTGTATTTCTCTATGTGTTTTCTAATTTGGCTAAGAAAAATAATATGAATGAACTGATGTTATTAACTGGCATAACATGGGTGTTAGTTAAGGCTAGTATGCACTTAACTGCTCCCATGTTCTTAAGGCCATGTTTGGTTGTCCCTATAAGCTCCTTTTTTGGTTTATTTTAATTAACTTACTTTATTATAAAGTTTGTTGTCACACTTTAATTAATCAAATTATATTATCTAATTACAAGTAAATAAAAGCCACAATTACTCAATAAATCAAATAATCACATAATAAAAATTCCCATTTATTTAATTATGATAAATCAATAAATCTCTAATTAATTATTAAATTAATTAGAACAATATCACAATTAATAAAAAACTCATTTAATTTAATTATCCCAAGTAAATTCACACTTTGCACTATAAAATTATTTCACATTAATACAATCAATATAACACATTTAATTAAATTAATCTACAATAATTTCATCAAATATTTATTTAACTCAATAAATAAATCAACACAAATATTTATTTAATTCAATAAATATTTAAAGATCAAATATGAAAATCTCGTTCGTTACAGTTGTTTTGTATACAGAACCCTTTCTGTCTTTCATTTTGTTAGCTCAAGGTGTTCATGATAGATCATAGAGTTGCTCTTCTAGATTTGCTTTCAGCTCTAGCCACTCTTGATCTTGGCTTCTTGGTCATTCGACTCTTAGCTCCTATGCCAGCACTTTAGAATACTTTGGTGAAGCTTCAACTGATGTGCTTAATTAGTGTTGTTGTGACTATATTCCACACCTTTTAATCTTGATGTGGTTCATCTTTTATAACTTCCTCCATTGTCTAATCTTACCATTGTAAAATTTTTCGTTGTAAATCTTTCTGTTAGAGATTTTTTTGCTGCAGACTTCTTTATTGCAGCAATGAATATTTTACTCCTTGAAGTCTGCTTGTGATGGCTGAGTCAGCTTCCATTAACTAGTACCAAGGTGGTGGAGTCATGTGTGATGCCTTTGACTGCTGAAAATATAACTGTTTGAACCCCACTCAGATTGGTTCCCCATTATACTCATTTAAGTAATCAGCCACTCATCTTGGGATTATTAACTTAAGTGCTCTGATATTTGTAATTCTTGCTAGTACTTACGTACTCTACTAAGTTGTAGCTGATCGTAGAGTTATCCGTTTGCTCTATAATGTGGCTCTAAGATCATGCTTGTTTGAACACCGCTTTGTAAGTTGTAGAGTGGCTGTCTGTTCTTACTTTACGCTTTATTGTGATTCTTACTATTCTGAAGTTATTCCTTTCATGCTATGTGATCTCCATTAAGCTTTATGTTCTTAGAGTATATGTTCATGATCCGGTTGAGCTTTTGCTGTAGCTTTCTTATCATAGAGGAGTGCTCTATGATCTTCAAGAGCTAGCTCTTTCAATGTAGAAAAATGCTCTAGCATCTTCAGAAATTGTCTCTACAGTTATGTCACAGAGGACTGCTCTATGCTCTTCTGATGCTAGCACTTTCATTGTAGAGGACTGCTCTACTATCTTCAAATATTATCTCTGCTGAGCTTAAGTGGTTTTATATTTGGTAGAGTATCTTCGTTATCTGTGTCTTAACTCTACGATACCTTGATCAAGCTATTGCTTACTCACTCTATAATCTTGTCTAAGGTGAAATCGTAGAGTCTTGGTGGAATCGTTGAGTATTGATTTGAGTTGCTCTTCATTCTTCGTTTAGGACTTGATGCTTTAGATGTGCTCTGAGATCTTTGTTCAATTTGTTTGATTACTCAAAGACAGCTTACTTGATAATCTCCATTAAGACTGTTGCCTTAGCCTTGAGTGCTCTTGCAGAGGTTACTCTACGTTCTGCTTGGTCGTAGACTGTTCATGGGAGTCGTAGAGTGACTGACTGTATTAACTCTACGATCCTGGGACAGCTCAACGATTCACACTTAGCTTTACTCTGCAATGTCGAGTGAGCTCTACGATCTGTCGAGCCTTTGTGCTGCGTTTTCTTAGCGAGTTCTACGATCTCACACTTAGCTTTGCAATCTTTTGTTGACTTTACTGCTACCTTGTTGACTGCTCTATGATCGTTTTCTGGCTGTTTTTTGGTCATGCCAGAGTTGCTCTTTAATAGCTGTTGTAGTGTTCTACGATCAGTCTAGCCTTGCTTTTTTACATATAACATTTCAGCTAACAATATCAACCTAACAAGTTTGATCTTTTATATTCTAAGTCCTTGTACATCAAATTCATTTAAGAACTTTACAATACTTATTATTACACATATGCTTTGATCAGATAAACGACAATTCAGCTCAGATCAACCTAACATATTTGATCTTTCCAATCTAAGTCCTTGTACATATATTTCTTTAAGGACTTTACAAAACTTATCATTGTGAATGTTCTTTTAATCATTTTGTCATCAATCAAATCTTATACCAAGAATTAGTAATCTCATGCAAATCTTTTAACAATCTCCCCTTGTGAGAATGGACTTAAGAGTCTCATGCAGATTACCAACAATCTCCCCCTTTTTGATGATGACAAAAATACTTATAGCATACCATTCATTTCAGGCAATATATATGCAGATTTATGAGTATGAATGTGCATTAAGATATAGTAAGTCATTGTATTGCCAGACAATGAGATTGAATGAAGTGATGTGCATTCAGAATAATCATTCTTATAACAAAAACATAACATAAACATGGCATAAATATTTAAATAGATATAGCCCACAAGTATATCAGTTCAGCAAGGAGATCCTACATCTATATCACAGTTTATATAACAGTTAATTTCTCTTTGCTTGGTTAGAAATGTACCTTCTCTTCATTGGTACATGCTTACCTTGTGACTGCTTTTAGTTGCTGATGCTTTCTTTTGGTTCTGCTTTATTCTCCTCTGGCTCCTGCTCCCTCTTAGATCTTGCTACTTTTCCTTCAGCTTCTTCTAGCTCCCCCTTAGTTGTAGGCACCTTAATTTTGTTCTTCAGCTTTAGCTTCTTGTCCTTCCTTTTTGTGACAACTCTGCTCCTCTTTATATGCTTCGTCTTTTTCTCTTCATTTTTGTCATCAATCATTTGGGAGAGGTACTGAACATGGGTAATGAGCTATTCAACTAAGTAGGAGGTGTTTCCAACTTCCATTTTCACCTTCTGCTGGCTGAGTTCCATTTGCTTAGAGAGGGACTGGTTGAGGTTGTCAATTTTCTCTGAGAGAGATTGAATGAATCTCTCATTTTGCTTTTGAAGTTTCAGGGCTTCTTTCTTTTATTTCTCAATGGACTTAAGATATATCTAATCTCTTTAATGAAGCTTGATAGACATATCTGTGAATGATGCTTGTAACTTCTTGTAGAATTCATTATCTTCTCCTCCAAGTAAATCCTTTACTGCAGCAGTAACTGAGGAAATGTTTCCAAGTAACTCTTCTGAGTTCTCCAATAACTCTTGATCAATCAAGGGATCTTTAAGGATTGGTGTAGTTGGCTTGGGTTTCTCACTTTTGTAGATGTTTACAAGAGCAGTGACTATATCAAAGAAATTTTTATTTGATAAAGAAGGAACATCTGAGGGTATTGGAGGGTTAGGACCAAGTGTATGAGACTATATTCCTGTAGTCGTAGAGTTAGAGGGCTCTACGACTATTGACTCTGTTGTTTTGGTCCTAGCTTTGCCTTTATCAAGATTCTCCAGTATATAGTATGGAATGTATATACCTTCAGCATGACGGTAGACTGTGAAGTGTTGAGAATTCTTGATCAGTATTGTTGGAAAAGATTGAACTCTTAGAAAGTTCTGAGAGATCATCTTTACATTTGGAAAGTGTGAATAACACCATCTGATAAAGCTCTTATCTTCAAGTGAAATGGCCTTTAACCAGGGCATCCATGGGTAGAACCATGATAGCTGCTGACTTGTAGAATCATATAGCACAGTTGTTCTATCTAGTTCAATGTTGATGAGTAGGTTTTATACCTACGAATCGGATACCAACATACGCGAATTATTGTTTGTTTCCATGGTTTTCAGTTACTTTTCATGTATTTTGTGTGTTTTTGTAGGTTGCGCATGTTGGGATTGCATTGGGCGAGAATTGGACGTTCGAGTGGATGAAGTTGCTGATGTTGCTGATGTTGCAGGATTTCAGAGCAGCGCGACCGCGCCCAAAATGAACTGGGTAGCAGCGCGGCCGCGCGTGATGCCAGGGTTAGAAAAAAAAATTACTGCCAGGGTAGCGCGGCCGCGCGCCTTGCAAGCTTACTCCAGGCGCGGCCGCGCCGGTTCGAGTGAGGGCAAAATTGACTTTTTAGATGTTTTCATTGGATTTGATTTGATCTTGGTTTTGAAACTTTGTAATTAATTAGGGGTTTTATCAGATACTATAAATAGGTGTTTTCTAGTTGGTAAAAGGGAATCAATTACTAGCAAACCCTAGTTTGGAGCGATTGGAGAAGACTTGAAGCAAGTTGATAGCAAGGAGAAAGCAAGGAGGAGCAGGAAAGAGATTGAAGGTTTGCTTACAGTGTTTCTTCTCTTTTCTCTCTATTCCAAACTTTTGATGTTATCAAACTTGTGGATGATGAATTCTAGTTTATTTATGAACTAAAATTCTTTTAAGGCTATAATGGATCTTAATGCGTAGTTTTGAATAGCATGCTTCCTTGAATATTATGATTAGTTATTTCTGGATTGTTTATTATGGTTTGTGCTGAATTGCTTAATTATCTGGCCAATAATTACCGAGATAATCTGTATGAATTTGAGAGATGAAGTATAGATTTAGATCTGACTATAATAGCATGTGATTGTGTCTTCTGCTGTCGATGGAATTCATAATTTGTGATTAGGATAGAGATAAACCTATCACCGCATGTAACCAAAATAGGGAACTTGGGTTTTAAATCCTTTTTAATTGTAATTCACATAGAAATATAGTGAGTTAGTTATCTAGGGTGATTAACTTGAGTCTATCAATTGTGGATTTAAGTTAGGTTGTTTATGGAACATTGAAAGATGATCATAAATAGTGATGCGTTCTTGGTTAACAATCCAGAATAACTAGCATAATCCAAAGGGGAGCATGTTAAGTAAAATAAAGCATTAAGTGAAGTTATAGTCTTGAGTCTTTAAAAAATCTGTTTTCAAACTAGTGTTAGTAATTTAATTTAGAATTAATTAGTTAAATTCAAAACCTCAGAATTCATAAATCATTTGTTTACTAGAAATTGATTTGATTTAAATTTGGAATTTGTCATTATAGAATCAATTCTTCTCTGTGGGACGATACTCTACTTTCACTTTATTATTTGTGGACTGCGTATACTTGCGTATTTTTGCTAGTATAGATTTTGGCAAACAAGTTTTTGGCGTCGTTGCCGGGGAACAATTGTGTCTATAATTTCAAGTTTTAAATTTAATTAATTCAGTTTTAGTTAACATTATTTTTCTTGTTACTTCCTGTTTCAGGTGATCTCGGTTGTTTATGCAAACACGATCAAAGCAGCCGGAACTTGTGCAGAGTGAGGACGATCTTGAAAACAAGTTGCGCAAGTTAAGGAAGTTTTGCCGTGAGACTATCGAGAAAGAAAAAATGACTAACGAGGAACATAAATCATTAAGGGAATATGCCATGCCTAAGATTGATGACATCAAGTCAAGCATCACGAGGCCAGCCATCACTGCTAATTCCTTCGAGATCAAGCCGAGTACAATTCAAATGATTCAGAATTCGGTACAGTTTGGGGGATTAGCTAACGATGATCCTAACGCACACTTGGTTATCTTTCTTGAGGTTTGTGATACGTTCAAATACCCCAATGTATCTGATGATGCGGTGAAATTACGTTTGTTTCCGTTTACACTAAGGGATAAAGCAAAGAGTTGGTTGCATTCACTTCCACCGGGGTCCATCACAACTTGGGATGATTTAGCCCAGAAATTCCTCGCAAAATTCTTTCCGCCGGCTAAGTCTGCTAAGTTGAGAAACGATATTTCTACTTTTGAGCAAAGTTATGGAGAGTCATTGTCCGAGGCTTGGGAAAGGTTCAAAGAGTTATTGAGAAGATGTCCACATCATGCGTTACCCAAATGGCTGTAGATTCAGTCATTCTACAATGGGTTGAGTAGTAACACTCGAGCAAGTATAGATGCAGCTGCGGGGGGAGCTTTAATGGATAAGAATTTTGATGAAGCTTTCACTTTGTTAGAGACTATGGCTGCAAATAACTATCAATGGCCGACATCGAGGATGAATCACCAAAAGGTAGCTGGAGTTTTGGAAGTAGATGTGGTCACTGCACTAACAGCTCAGATGGCGGCCATGTCTAAGAAAATTGAAGCTTTGGCGGAGTCAAAGGTCCAGCAAGCAGCTTATGTGTGTGAGCTATGTGCAGGTGCACATCCGACGGAATATTGTGCTATTAATCCGGAATCTGTACAGTACTTGGGGAGTTACAACCGACAACAACAACCATACCTGAATGCATATAATCCGGGGTGGAAGAATCATCCGGGTTTCTCTTGGAGCAATAACACTCAAGTTTAAAATCCCGCTCCAAGATCACAGAATCCCCTGGGTTTTTAGAACCAAGCTCCACAACAGGCAGAAAGAAAACCCAATTTAGAAGAGTCTTTGGCAAGATTTATCACAGCATCTGAGAAAAGAATGAATGAGCAAGATAAGCTGTTAAATCAGGTAGACTTGAATGTGAAGAGCCAAGCGGTGTCAATTCGGAATCTGGAAAATCAGCTCGGTCAGTTGGCTCAAGTCTTGAACAATCGACCGCAAGGAGCACTTCCAAGTGATACAGAGGTTAACCCCAAAAGAGATGGTAAGGAACAATGTCAAGCTGTAACACTTCGAAGCGGGAAGCAACTCCAGCAGACCAGCGCGGCCGCGCCTGAAATACAAAGGGAGGCAGTGCGGCCGTGCCCATCCCCAGTCCCAACTCCTGCAGAGAACTTGGTAGAAAAAGACAAGGAAACGGAAATTAAGATGAAAGATAAGGAGAAAGCCAAGCAAGCAGTAGTATATCCTCCTGTTCCATATCCACAGAGATTTCAGAAGCAGAAAATAGACAAACAATTCTCCAGATTCCTTGAAGTCTTTAAGAAGCTACAAATCAATATACCGTTTGCCGAGGCTTTAGAGCAGATGCCAAGCTACGCCAAGTTTATGAAAGGAATTTTGTCAAGGAAGAAAAAGCTGGAGGACTATGAAACAGTAGCATTGACTGAAGAGTGTAGTGCTATATTGCAGAAGAAGTTGCCACCGAAGTTAAAGGATCCGGGTAGTTTCACTATCCCTTCCACCATTGGCAGCTTATCAATCAGCAGATGATTGTGTGATTTGGGTGCGAGCATCAACCTTATGCCGTTATCGATATATGTCCAGCTGGGTCTACCTGCACCGAAACCAACCAATATCTCTCTTCAGCTTGCTGATAGGTCGGTTACATACCCTAGAGGTATTGTGGAAGACATCTTGGTAAAAGTGGATAAATTCATATTCCCAGCCGATTTCATCATTTTAGACTATGAGGAGGACAAAGACATTCCTATCATACTGGGGAGACCTTTCTTGGCAACTGGAAGAACACTTATAGATGTACAAAAAGGAGAATTGACTATGAGGGTGCAAGACCAAGAAGTGACATTTAATGTGTTCAAAGCTATGAAATTTCCTACGGACGAGGAAGAGTGTTTCCGGTTGGATGTGGTAGACAAAATGGTGGATGATGAGTTTTTGAGAAAATTGAACGAGAAATCTTTGGAAACTGTGTTATTGGGAGAGGCTGACATGGATGACCCTGAGATGATGGAGTTCCTTCAAATTCTTGATACGGTACCGAGGGTGCACAAATTTCAGATTCCCTATGAACCTTTGGAACTTACTGATAAATCCTTGGAACGCTTGAAGCCATCTCTTGAAATACCTCCCACTCTTGAACTTAAACCTTTACCGAGCCATCTGAGGTATGCTTATATTTGGGTGAATCATCTACTTTGCCTGTTATTATTGCATCTGTACTTAACGAATTGCAGGAAAGTAAGTTGATTCGAGTTCTCCGGGAATACAAGTTATCCATTGGTTGGACCATCGCAGACATATTATTGCATCTGTACTTAACGAATTGCAGGAAAGTAAGTTGATTCGAGTTCTCCGGGAATACAAGTTAGCCATTGGTTGGACCATCGCAGACATAAAAGGAATTAGCCCATCATTCTGTATGCACAAGATCCTTTTGGAAGACGATGCCAAACCAACGATAGAGCAACAAAGGAGGCTGAACCCGATCATGAAAGAGGTGGTGAAAAAGGAAATTTTGAAGTGGCTTGATGCGGGTATCATTTACCCCATCTCCGATAGCAGTTGGGTGAGTCCAGTACAGTGTGTGCCTAAAAAGGGTGGTATGACAGTTGTAGAAAACGAGAATAATGAGTTGATATCGACAAGGACAGTGACTGGATGGCGGGTTTGTATGGACTACAGGAAATTAAATAAGGCAACCCGCAAGGATCACTTTCCTCTACCCTTCATTGATCAGATGTTAGATAGACTGGCTGGACACGAGTTTTATTGCTTATTGGATGGCTACTCAGGTTATAATCAGATAGTGATTGCCCCCGAAGATCAGGAAAAGACCACCTTCACGTGTCCTTATGGCACTTTCGCTTTTCGCAGGATGTCTTTTGGCTTATGCAATGCACCAGCGACGTTCCAAAGATGCATGATGGCTATTTTCTCAGATATGGTTGAACGTAACATGGAGGTATTCATGGACGATTTTTCAGTGTTTGGTAACACATTTGATAGTTGCTTGGAAAATCTGGTCCTGGTTTTGAAAAGATGCGTGGAGACCAATTTAGTGCTCAACTGGGAAAAATGCCACTTTATGCTGCAAGAGGGGATAATTCTTGGGCACAAGGTATCGTCAAACGGGTTAGAGGTAGATCGAGCCAAGCTGGAGACAATAGAAAATCTACCTCCACTAACTACAGTCAAGGGGATACGGAGTTTCTTGGGACATGCCGGATTTTATAGAAGATTCATAAAGGACTTTTCTAAGATCTCTAAGCCTTTATGTAGCTTATTGGAGAAAGATGTTCCCTTTAAGTTTGATGACGTGTGTCTTGCGGCTTTCGAATTGTTGAAAAGGAAATTGACCACAGCGCCAGTCATTGTAGCACCAGATTGGTTAAGGTCGTTTGAATTGATTTGTGATGCTAGCGATTATGCTATTGGGGCTGTTTTGGGCCAACGAAAGGAAAAAAAATTTCACGCCATTTATTATGCTAGCAAAACACTGTCCGATGCCCAACTCAACTATACGACTATCGAGAAGGAGTTGCTTGCGGTTATGTATGCCTTTGAAAAATTTCGGTCGTACTAAATTGGAACTAAAGTAGTGGTGTTCACTGACCATTCTGCCATAAAATATCTGATTTCGAAGAAGGATGCAAAGCCAAGGCTGATTCGATGGATACTTCTACTCCAAGAGTTCGACTTGGAAATCCGGGATAGGAAGGGGACGGAAAATCAAGTGGCAGATCATCTCTCGAGATTAGAAAACAGTGACCACGTCAAGGGTGCCAACACGGTGATCAATGAATTCTTTCCGGATGAGCAATTGTTTTTGATCCACTCAGAAGTCCCATGGTATGCCAATTTTGTCAATTATTTGGTTAGCAACATACTTCCTCCTGATTTGACCAGCCAACAAAAGAAAAAGTTTCTGCATGATGTAAAAAGGTACATGTGGGATGAACCGTTCCTGTTCAAACATTGTGCCGATCAGATGATTAGACGGTGTGTGCCACAAAGTGAAGTAGAGAGTATTTTACATCATTGCCATGATTCACTATATAGAGGTCATCACGGAGGCGAGAAGACAGTGGCCAAGGTGTTACAAGCAGGATTTTTCTGGCCAACGTTGTTTAAGGACGCCCACCACTTCGTGCAAAGATGTGACAGATGTCAAAGGGTGGGAAATATTTCCAAGCGTCATGAGATGCCTTTGAATGCCATTTTAGAAGTTGAAGTCTTTGACGTTTGGGGGATAGATTTTATGGGACCATTCCCATCATCCTTTAACAACCTCTACATCCTTTTGGCGGTCGATTATGTCTCTAAATGGGTGGAAGCAAGTGCGTTGCCGACTAATGATGCCAAAGTGGTTCTTAAATTTCTGCAGAAAAACATCTTCACACGTTTTGGCACCCCAAGAGCAATTATCAGTGATGAAGGGAGTCACTTTTGCAATAGGTCTTTCACGTCTCTCTTAGCTAAGTATGGGGTAAACCACCGAATTGCTACAGCTTACAATCCCCAAACCAGTGGCCAAGCCGAAGTGTCAAACAGAGAAGTGAAGAGAATTCTGGAGAAAATCGTCAATCCGAATAGAAAAGATTGGTCAGCAAAATTGGATGATGCACTTTGGGCTTATCGGACAGCTTATAAGACGCCCATTGGCATGTCTCCGTACCAACTAGTCTATGGAAAGGCGTGTCACCTACCTGTTGAGCTTGAACATAGAGCATATTGGGCCATCAAAAGGTTGAATTTTGATCTCGCGGCTGCTGGGGAAAAGAGGCTACTTTAGCTGAATAAGCTCGATGAATTCCGGTTGCAAGCATACGGGAATTCGAAGATATACAAGGAAAAAGTCAAGAAGTGGCATGATCGGAAAATCATCGATAGGACTTTTGAGCCGGGACAAGCAGTGCTTCTTTTCAATTCTAGGCTGAAGTTATTTCCAGGGAAGCTCAAGTCTAGGTGGTCGGGTCCTTTCATTGTTAAACAAGCATTCCTTCATGGCGCCGTTGAAGTTTTTGCAAGCAATCCGGAAGAGTCGTTTAAAGTCAATGGCCAAAGATTGAAGCATTATTGGGGTGGTGGTGTTGATCGCCAGAAAACCTCAATCACTCTTGCCGATTAAAGATGAAACAGGAAGTAGTCAGGCTGAAAGACTTTAAATCAAGCACTACTTGGGAGGCAACCCAATTTTTAATTGTTTTTAGTTATCATTTTGTGATTTTTAGGACTTAGATTTAGTTTTATTTTTATCTTGTAGTAATTAGATACTTTGTTTCTGGGTTTTTATTGTTTATAGGTCATACACCAAGGAGTATACATGAAGGAATCATCAAAAAGGGCTTAACAGTTAAAATTCCAGATTTTAGCCCAGCGCGGCCGCGCCCTGCTTCAGAAAGTCAAAATTGTGCAGCTGGTACACCAGCGCGGCCGCGCCCAAATTGTGAAGGAAACCAGCGCGGCCGCGCCGCATCTCAGAAGTTGAAAAAAATGGCTGGCACACCAGCGCGGCCGCGCCCCATTCAGATCAAATCCAAGCGCGGCCGCGCCGCGATCGGATCCCAGTTTTTAAAAATCGAGTTCGACCCGACTCACGACTGCTTCTTATTTCCTTTTCCCGCTTGGACTCTATTTCTTCAAACCTATTCCATCTAAAAAAAACCGACTCTCTCTGTTCCCTTCTCTTCCAAATCGGATTCCTTACCAAATCCCAATCTCTACAAAATCATTCTACAAATCAAACTCTACCAACATCAAACCCTAGTTCGTATTATCATTCATCTCCATTCTCTCTAATACATACATACATAGCCGACACTCTCCATTCACACCCCAAATTCGATTTCTTCAACAATCACAGAGTTCATCAGGGAGATTGTCAGTGCAACGCAGTGGGTTAGCAAGGAATCACAGTGGGTTTATTGAAGTAAGTATATTGTAATTAGGGTTTTATATTTTACTAAGCTTCTTGTCAGATTTTACACAGGGGATTGCATTATATTGGTTTTGTTGCTTGTAATTGAGTTGTGCATGCAAGTATTTTGGATTGTTATTGTTTGAGAAACCCTAGTGTAGTTTCTTTCAAGTTTGGGGGAAATTTTGCTTTATTGTGAATTGGGAAATTGAGTTGATATGGCTTCCAAAAGACCACGAGGGGAATCGTCCAGTTCACATGCACACGCTGAGGATGTAGATTTTGATAGGAGTCGGTTTGTTTCGGCTGAGGCGGAGGACTTCTATCACCGGGTTTTGTTAGGTAAGACCTTTGTATTGGAGCGTGGGCTAAAGCCCTATCCTGATTTGGATGGAGAGATGATGCGTATGATCAGGGCTAAGGGATGGCTATTGTTTGTGGCGCCACCATTGTCAGCACCTATTTCTGTGGTTCAAGAATTTTACGCCAACGCCAAGATTACAAAGGATGGGACTGCGTTTGTGAGGGGCTGTCAGGTGCCTTATGATAGCCGAACTATTAATGATATCTACCACTTGCCTACCATTCCCCTTTCTAACCCTGAGAGTTTCCATTCTACAAATTGGGAATCCAAGCTGGAAAGAATCAAAAATGTCTTGTGCAAGCCGGGTACCGAGTGGATTACGAAGCAGGGGACCGACCAGAAGCTTCGTTTCCCGCACACTGCCTTGAGTCGCTACGGCAAGGCCTGATACAGCTTCATTTGTGCTAATCTCATGCCCACCAGGCACCAGAACGACGTGACCAAGGATCGGGCGATTCTGTTATATGGGATAGTGATGGGAAAGTCTGTTAATGTTGGCCATGTGATTCACCAGTCTATTCGTCGTTACCTTCAGGGAGGTACTTCAGGTGGTATCCCGCATGCTTCGGTGATTACCCGCTTATGTGCAGCTGCGGGGGTGGAGTGGGCCGACAGTGAGCCAGTGCAACTCCCGATGAATACCATTGATCACGCGACGATAGCAAAGTATAAGGTGTGGGAAGGAGCCCCGTCGCATGCTCGTGGAGCAGGATTCTTGTTAGGGGACTATTCTGAGAGTGAGGAGGCGTCTGATCAGCCGGTGCCTGAGCCTGAATAGCCGATTAATATCTCGCAGGCTCGATTGGATCGCATGGAGAGACGTATGACTCGCAGGATGGATGCTATACATTCGAGTATGACCGAGCTTCGTTCTTTTTCCACTCAGCTTTCAGATAGTTTCTCGCAGGCTTTTTCTCAATTGGGCGTTCAAGTCCAATTTCCGACGTTTGGTGCAGCCTCGACTTATCCGCCTCCGGACACGCCTTCCGATGGGGAGGAGGCAGATGATGCTGCTTCGGATTAGGGGAGTTTTTCTTTCCTTTTCCTTTTCTTTTATTGTTTTATCCAATGAGGGCATTGTCTGTTTTATGTTTGGGGGAGTTCTTTTAGGTTTTTGTTTAACATGTTTATTGGTTTTGTGCATCATATCTGTTAGTTTGTTGGCATATTAGTATCTTGCATAGTTTAGTTTGGTTGTGTTAGGTGCATTTAGTTTGTTTGTATGAATCCAATTGATTAGTTGGTATGATTTTGGCTCGACCAATGATGAGATGGGTATTATTATGTTAGCTTGGACAGTTTGAAAGTCGTTAGGGATATAATAATTTTGATCATGAGGGTAATTATGCCTGTCATAATTTGAGTTTTTGGATTGCACGAATAAATTGATTAATTTGACTGTTAGGGTTCAAAGGGTTGCATAACTGATTTTTACATGAGAATTGGGTAAAACATTGATAGGTGAATTAACAAGGAAGGTTAAATAGGGTAAAAGCTGAGTTTGGGGGTTCTAGTTTATCTAAAAAAAAAAATCAGAAAAATCCAAAAATATAATAAATGCATTGACTAGTTGGGTTCTGTGGCCTCTATCACTTGGGTAATTAGATCCTTAGGGGTGTCTTAACACCTAGTGCCCTAAAGCCGTCTGGTTTGGGAGTCACTGATTGAATGCTCGCTACATGGGTGATTTTGAAAAGCCTAAGAGAACTTAACATTGCACAGTCAAGCATAAATACGAGATGGAGCGTAAAACGCACTCGTAGTAGAATAAAGTAGGAATAAAACCTTGTTAGAACCTTCATCCTTGGTATTTACTTGATTTTGGCCGGAATTGTTGTATTTGCTTTAATTGGAGTAAAACTAGAGTTGGTTATGTGGCTTTATTGTGAACTTTGGTCAGTTAAGTCGATTAATAAGCACACACGCACAACTTGGGTGATGATAGGTATATATTGCTTGATTGGTTGAGATTATTCGTTCCTTGTGACTGGATTTGCTGTTTCAAGCTGTTTATTGATATCTCTGAGGCATACAATTAACATTCATACTGGCTATTGGTTGGATTCGTAGGCATGCTAGTTTTTAGTGCATTCATGGCATTGTGTTGCATTGTGTTAGTTATTGCATTAAATTGTGTTGCTTGGGGACAAGCAATAGTTTAAGTTTGGGGGAATTTGATGAGTAGGTTTTATACCTACGAATCGGATACCAACATACGCGAATTATTGTTTGTTTCCATGGTTTTCAGTTACTTTTCATGTATTTTGTGTGTTTTTGTAGGTTGCGCATGTTGGGATTGCATTGGGCGAGAATTGGACGTTCGAGTGGATGAAGTTGCTGATGTTGCTGATGTTGCAGGATTTCAGAGCAGCGCGGCCGCGCCCAAAATGAACTGGGTAGCAGCGCGGCCGCGCGTGATGCCAGGGTTAGAAAAAAAAATTGCTGCCAGGGTAGCGCGGCCGCGCGCCTTGCAAGCTTAATCCAGGCGCGGCCGCGCCGGTTCGAGTGAGGGCAAAATTGACTTTTTAGATGTTTTAATTGGATTTGATTTGATCTTGGTTTTGAAACTTTGTAATTAATTAGGGGTTTTATCAGATACTATAAATAGGTGTTTTCTAGTTGTTAAAGGGGAATCAATTACTAGCAAACCCTAGTTTGGAGCGATTGGAGAAGACTTGAAGCAAGTTGATAGCAAGGAGAAAGCAAGGAGGAGCAGGACAGAGATTGAAGGATTGCTTACAGTGTTTTTTCTCTTTTCTCTCTATTCCAAACTTTTGATGTTATCAAACTTGTGGATGATGAATTCTAGTTTATTTATGAACTAAATTTCTTTTAAGGCTATAATGGATCTTAATGCATAGTTTTGAATAGCATGCTTCCTTGAATATTATGATTAGTTATTTCTGGATTGTTTATTATGGTTTGTGCTGAATTGCTTAATTATCTGGCCAATAATTACCGAGATAATCTGTATGAATTTGAGAGATGAAGTATAGATTTAGATCTGACTATAATAGCATGTGATTGTGTCTTCTGCTGTCGATGGAATTCATAATTTGTGATTAGGATAGAGATAAACCTATCACCGCATGTAACCAAAATAGGGAACTTGGGCTTTAAATCCTTTTTAATTGTAATTCACATAGAAATATAGTGAGTTAGTTATCTAGGGTGATTAACTTGAGTCTATCAATTGTGGATTTAAGTTAGGTTGTTTATGGAACATTGAAAGATGATCATAAATAGTGATGCGTTCTTGGTTAACAATCCAGAATAACTAGCATAATCCAAAGGGGAGCATGTTAAGTAAAATAAAGCATTAAGTGAAGTTATAGTCTTGAGTCTTTAAAAAATCTGTTTTTAAACTAGTGTTAGTAATTTAATTTAGAATTAATTAGTTAAATTCAAAACCTCAGAATTCATAAATCATTTGTTTACTAGAAATTGATTTGATTTAAATTTGGAATTTGTCATTATAGAATCAATTCTTCTCTGTGGGACGATACTCTACTTTCACTTTATTACTTGTGGACTGCATATACTTGCGTATTTTTGCTAGTATAGATTTTGGCAAACAAATGTCTTGAAAATTGTCGAGCAGATCCTCTATAGTCACTAATACTACTTTGATTTGTCCATTGCCATGATCTATCCACTTCTTTGGCAGCACGACTACTGGCTTATCACAAGCCTCTAACACTATCCTTCTTCGAATTTTTGTAGCTGCTGGGAGTGGCTCAGAGTCGCTTTCTGACTCATCATCTTCAGAGTTAGACTCTTCTTGTGCTTCATCTTCTTCCATCACTTCCTCTCCTTTCCCAATGTCAGTCTCTCTGACATTCTTTGCCTTTGAACTTGGTTCCTTCATAGTCACTTTCTTTGATACCTTAACTGGCTCACCAGACATTTCTTCCAATTGTTCTTCATTGCTCATTTCTATATCAACGTCATCTTTTATTGGTACATTGAGAGTCTCTTTAGTAGACACAACTTCATTCTTGCTTTCTGATTTTGACTCACTTGTGTTCACACCTTTTTCATCAGATAGATCATTTGATGCCATAGTTCACCAACCTTTGCAACCTTTTCACTATCAACTTCATCATCTTCTCCAAGATCAATAATCTTAGGTGGAATTCCTTCTTCACTTCTATGACCTGGGAATTTCATCATTTGCCTAAGTCGTGCACTCTGTCTTCTCCTTATAGACTCGACAACAAGTACCTCTGATGTTCCTTCCTCTTCTTCAGATTCACCTTTAGGTATTGAAGAACTCTTTAATGAGGCTTTGGGAGATGCTTTCCCAATTTTAAGTTTCTTTTTGGATGACTTCAATAGGATAGAAACTGGGGACAGAGAATCATCAGACTGTGATGATTCACTCTTTATCACACTTACTTTCCTTTTCCCTTTTTCCACTTTGGAAGCCTCCTTCCTGCTGCTACCCGATATCCTCAGTTTCTTATTTTCCATGGGATTCTTCTTTCAATTGTCAAACAGTTTGGGGGACATAATCTTGTGGATGTTTAGGGTTTCTCCCTCATTATCCCCAATCTTGTTTTTAGCTTTTTCTTCAGAATGATGCTTAAGAACCTTCCATGATACACCTTTGAGATAGATTTATCTGAAGCCTTCTTTTTCATAATCTCTTTGGCTAACCAATCAAATAACACAACACCAAAGTTTACCTTCTGCTTCATGATAATGGCAGATATGATTCTCAGTTATAAATCACTTACAGTATCATGAGCGGTATCTTTGCATAAGATACATTTACCCACAATCTCGGCTAAGAACTCAAATTCCTCTAGAAATTCCTTTTTCTTAATTCCCTTAAGATGAGGATTCTTCACATATCCCATCACTCTCATGCTTCCATCGGTGTCAATACCTTCTAAAGATGATAGACCTTGATTTGCAAACCCTAGACATTTATTGATTTCCACAGAGCCTATCTTCATGTTTATTGTGACACCCCCAAATCCAGGTACTTCATTTCCTCGGGATTTGGTATTCACTATCCAAATAAATCACATCTAACTATCCATAATAAAGAAATAACTGCAACTCATAACTGAAATAGAAATACTCCCGTTAAAGGGTTACAACATCTTAAACAAATAAATCCCAGGTCATCTAACCTTAAATAAAACATCAATGTGGAAACATAAATACCATAAATAACATAGGTCTATTACATAAACAACTTTCAAATAAATTAAACAAGTCTTCATCACTTGTTCGCCTTGCCTTTTCTCTTACTAGTAGATGGTTCGTCAACTCTTTCAACCTTAGCTGCAATGTTATTATGCAAGAATGAGCAACGATTGCCCAACAAGTATAGCAATAACAATAATAATAACATGTGAAATAATCAATGGATACCGGATAATCGAAGGCTCGACTTTTGAATCAAGATTAGAAAACAAGAATCAAAAGAACATCTGAGGGTCTCAAGACCACGAACTATGTCCTAGGTTATCAAGTATTTCTACTTTAAACCTTTAACAATCGTAAGACTATATGGACCTTACTTCTCGTACTTAGGGGGATCAGCCCTTTTGTACCATGTATGTGCACAATATCTAAACGCTAACGCGTAAAATAATCCCTATAAAAGGGTTGTTCATCTCAATTTGACATCAAAGTCCGCACCAAAGGAAGTTTAGTTTGGGTTTACTTCAATAGCGTTTCTAGAATTTAGAACGCTCATCAACTATGGACTAGTCGAATCAATAAGGGTTCGCTAGGCAATCAAGGCTCAATAATAAAAATACAAATGGTATTCAAGAACCAAAGACTGAAGCTCACAAACTGTGCAATTGAATAAACTCTGTTTAACTGAAGTATTACTAAAAAGGAATTAGAATATCTCATTTGAATTCATGAACTTGAATGAATTAGGGTAAAGAACTTGTTCAATATAAAGTGGAGTAAAGAAACTTGCTCAATAAAAAAGTGAAGTTCAGAAACTTGTGTAAAAGTAATAAGTAAGGATAAGATACTTGCCTCGTGCGTATGCTATAATTTAAAATTCACGTTCCTCAATTAATCCTACATACCATTTAAAGTCACAATATAAATTAATCATAACACAACTAGCATCACGAGTGTCTTAGCTCTAGATATAATTATATTAACCACATGTATGAACCTTAACCTTAATTCTTAAACACATTATTAGACTTCACAATTAACGAGTCTAAGTATATACACAACCCATCAATTAATCACGTAAAACCATCATTGTCATGTTAATAATCTATTTTAATATCTCATTACATGATTATTATATTTTCATGTTCATTAGATTAGGTTACAATTACATTTTCTAGACTTGAACCATTAAATAAAATTTTCTGGGTAAATCTGCTGGCCGGCACCGCGGCGCGGCCAAAAGGCCTGGAAGCTGGCGCTGCGGCGCGGTCAAAAGGCCTACAGCCGGCGCTGCGGTGCGCAGATAAGATTACTTAGAGGCGTTGCAGCGCGACGCACCAGTTCCAGAATCTGGAGTTCGAGAAAAATACAAAACAGGGCCAATAAACTCCAATTTCTTTGTTCATCGCACGAATTACTCATACCCAAACTATGTAATCTTTACAAAAACATTACTAAACATATATGATATAATTATGACCAACAAAACAACACAAACATTCAAATTTAAACCCATAAATTCTATGTTTATGCTATTTTTCAAAGTTACACCAAATATCATGAATTCCCACATAACAGATTCGTTATAACACTAAATTAATCCGTTTAAGTTTCGTTTTCTTTTTTTTTACATGTATAAACATAATTAATAATTAATTTACCGATTAATATGCAAATCAAGCATCAATTTTCATACATATAAGCCATATTCAAATACACATTGTTCCTCTGTAAGTTTCAGAACTCCAATTAAAAGCATAATCTCATGAATTTGATTACTCTACATCAAATACAAATCATATAAAATAGATTATGCACATTAATAAGTATTTAACATCATGTTCTTAACAATTTAGTCACCAAAATCAATTTACAGAGAACCCAACTTCACTTTTCATGGAGAAACTCAAGAGCGTAAATTAAAAACTTAAATTAGAAGAATTACCTTTGATTAGTGGTTTAAATTATGCAGGAAGATGAAGGAAACTCTCTAATTCTCCAAATTTCTCTCTTTTTCTCTTTGTATTTTCTCTGATCCAACTTAGAAAATAAAACACTGATAATAAGAATACGTATAACTTAACTGATGAATACATGAGTGTCAGTTAAGCGCATAATGACTTAACTGCTCCGATGTTCTTAAAGCCTTGTTTGGTTTGCTATTTAAAAACTCCTTTTTAGTTTATTTTAATTAACTAGTTTATTATATAGTTTGTTGTCACACTTTAGTAAACAATTTATATTACAATTAAATAAAAGCTACTACTACTCAATAAATCAATTAATCACATAATAAAAATTCTCATTTATTTAATTATAACAAATCAATAAATCTCTGATTAATTATTAAACTAATTAGGGCAACATCACAATTAATAACTAACTCATTTTATTAAATTATCTCAATTAAATTCACACTTTGCATTATCAAATTATTTCACATTAATTTACTCAATGTAACACATATAATTAAATTAATCTACAACCATTCCATCAAATATTTATTTAACTCAATTAAATAAATCAACACAAATATTTATTTAATTCAATAAATATTTAAGGATCAAATATAAAATTCTCGTTCGTTACATTTACTCCTCGAATTTTTGTGGATAGCACATTATTGTTTAATGTCGCGTTTTGATAGAACTCTTTCACCAAATAAGAGAAGATTTTGGTGTTAGATTCTAAACATTCTGAGAACCCTGCTTCCCTTACGATCTTAAGAATATCCTTGAACTTCTCTTCTGATTCCCCAAACTTATCGAAACCAAGTTGGATGCCTGATATGACTTGACAGTTTTCCATAACAAGGGTTTTGATAAAAGACGGGTATTCGACTGTAGATGGATATTTGAAACAGTGTGGGTTTTGGAGTTTCTAGAAGTTTTGGTCATTTGGGTTTGCTGAAGGTTTGATGTTTTTAGGGATTTGAGAGATTTGCACGGTTTTGTGAGAAGATAGATTTGGATAACTGATAGGAAAGAACAATCGTCAGTTTTTGAATTTTGACCTGTGTCAATTCCCTCTTATTTTTACAAAAGGACATGTGTAGGAGAGCCATTTACTGAACGTGGCCTCAGCTTTTGTAATTTACATAAATGTTGCATATCAGTTACTTTGGCTCACTTTTATTAAAGGGGCGTGGTCATCACCTTCCTTGACTATTGACTTTGCCAGTTCGTTGAGTAGCTTGATGTTCTGGCTTTTCACTCTACGATCATCTCTTGAGAGCAGACTTTAGTCATTTTTTCTTGATCACTGATATCACAATTTGCTTGTCTTGAGGTTTTCATTGAAGTTTCTACTTTCCTCTTTCACTTGAACTGTGATTGGCACTTAAATGAGAATTTGGGTGCTCAGAAGAAACCTTGTTCTATCTTGTCATTGATGATGATGGTCTTTATAACTTTTTTTTTGTTCTTCTGCACCAGTGGATGAGCTGGTTTGGCTGCTTGATGAAGACTTCCTTTAAATACCAACTTCTTTCTCTTCTAGAAAGTCCCATGATTAGATCTCCGTTATGAGTGCAACTTTTCTCCTTTGTTTCTTTAACATCTTAAGCTCTGAAGGGATTCTAATGATGCATTCCATTTAGTCCTGCATCAGGGGTAAGGAAGCTCAGAGAGGGTAGACCTCTTAGTTTAAAACTTAGGGCTAGGTTTGTCTCTGAGGCGCTTTATCTGAGAAAAGATTGCTTTGATATGGTGGAGAGAATGACATCACTGTACTCCTTTGATTTATCTTACCAGCATCTGAATGTATATTAGGGTTGGTATTAGTCTGAGAGAATTTATGGGAAAGGTGTTTGTATAGGCTGCAATAGTAGGATCAATATACTCTACGATTTGGGGCAGTTTGGCTGGCTTGGTTATCAGTCGTAGAGTTTAGGCACTCTACGACCGGGAATGTGGTTTCATCTGATTAGTCAGCTTTTACTTTCTTTTCCTCAATCTGAGCTAGAGTTGGCTTAGGTACCTCAAATTGTGCATTGCTAGGTTTTAACAGACTGTTTCTCCCCTATAGTTGATGCTACCTTCTTTTGATTGGATCTCCATTATTGGATCATAGAGTGTTTTCTTTAGCACTGGCTACTTTACGTTCCCTTACCTGGTACTACGATCGTAGGGTTAGTTTGATGTAGACCTTATTCTTGTATGCCTCTTTGATTTAGCATCAAGAACTGCATTATGCAGAATTGAGCACTAGTCTTCTGAGAGAGAATTATTGGAAAATCATGACTTTGCAATTGATCAAAAGCTTGTTGATGAAGATCACGAGTTTCAATCTTCCCCCTGAATGGGCTTCAGTAAAGGTAGATCAACCATTATACCTGCAGGTTAAATAAGTTTCTAACTTGGTACCTACTGTTATTTGGGTCCTGCAGGGTTAGTATTTTGAATTCCCGAGTCTTTTAGACTTTGGATTCACAACATGTATAATTAGCTCATGTATAATGATAGTTAATTATGCTTCATGAGTGTGTGTGTGTGAGAAGACAACTTTGCATGGAACTAATGTGGATCCTCAAACCTTTTCCTTAGATAAAACACTTCTTACTTACATCATGTTCTAAGTTTTTGAACATTAGTAGAGTGGTGGTCAGTTCTATGAGTTGTACTTAGTTGGTTCGTAGAGTTAATCAGTCTCTACGATCCTTTAAAGTACAACAGTAGACATGGCTACACTCTACAATTTGTCAAGAACTTAGATTATTTGAGGAATGGGCCAATTAACACAACAAGCAAGACATTAAGGTAGGATGAATGTAAATCATTAAGCATAGTCACCTTTTAATCAACAGAGTTAATGAAAATAGGTGAATTCACTAATGATAAATTCTATTGAGCTTTCCACATCCAAGGTGAAAGATGAACTTTCAATTTCAGAACTAATATAATTAAAGACAAATCTTTAATAATTGATTAGCCAGCATACACAAGAGGAATTGCATATTATCAAAGATAAGACTCTATTAGTGGATACACTTCAGATATCTTTCTCAAGAGCTTTATTTTCAGTCTCAAATGTGGATAGAGAGTAAAGTGATTTTAGGTCTTTATTCTCACTTTCTCTCTTTCTCCTTTTGAGGAAGAAAATGATCCCTTGATAAAATTCTGAAATATATAGTGGAGCAGTTTAATCATGCAATACAATTCTACGATCAATAATATTAGCATTCGAGGTAAAGGAATTAAATACCTCACTGATGTCAATCACTTGACACTCAGTGGTTCTGCCTACGATGGTGCATACTGTTATTGATTAATGACTTGTAGTCCTTCAAGTCACTACCCGTATCATCATTTGTTCCTTCATAGTGCTACACTGACTGTCACGTCGAGCAAATCCTTTGAGTTTTGGACAAAGTAAGTCCTGACACCCCTTAATCCTTGATACGCTTAAATGAACCTCATGGTTCATATTTTGTTGAGTAGGGTTATGCCACATGTAGTCGAGAAGCACATGGAATCATCATTGTGGCGCATTAATGATGGAGTATTATCATTTAGATATATTCTGGATCATCATTCGTAGGACTTTTCAAACTTCTTTGGTGGAGATGCAGATTCCTATTGAATGGAGAAGTTCTAAGCTCTTGCTGCATCTAAACTTTTTCTCCTAATGAGTTATTTAATCTGCTCATTGACCTCAACATGCCTGATGATGATGATATTTCCATTTGAGCACGTGGGTTAGCCTGGATTGTCTCAGGTAGTTACTCATTTGAAATACCTGCACATATAATTTTTAACTTGTAAACTCATCTTTGTTTTGTCTTTTTCCTAACACCGAGATTTAGAACTGATCAAAATTTGTGTCATGGATCAACTCAAAGCGTCAGCTTTAACATATTCATGAGAACCTGCTCTGATACTAATTGTTAGTTCCCTGGGACACAATAGAGATCTATAAGGGGGGTTGAATAGATCCTTTAAAGCTTTTTCGTTTATTACAAAAGTATATCAAATAAGATTAATAAAATCAATTCATGCACAGGAGAATATACTTTAAGAACCCCTTCAAAGATATACAGATAAACTCAGTTCTATGATTAAATCTTCGATATGGCTAATAGCAGATATAGCAGTTATTGTGCGTAATATAAAAGATAGTCTCATCAATTGTTGCTTCTGGAATAACACCTTCTCGCACTTTCTTTATCATATTCACTAGTTCTGGATCAATATCTTGACCAAATTTAATTTTATTGATTAAGGCTGGCTCTACTTATATATGTGCGATCTTGACATGGGTCTCTATTATCCTTAACTCTATCTCCATCTTTTGTAAATCATGCAAGATGTGCTCTTGTGTTATTAACGTTGTACTTGCAAATGCATATGATCTTTTACTTAATGCATTAGCTACCATATTAGCCTTTCCAGGTGGTACTAAATGGTGTGGTCATAATCCTTCAATAGTTGTAACCAATGCCGTTGTCGCATGTTGAGTTCCTTTTGAGTGAAGAAATACTTGAGGCTTTTATGATCCGTATAGATCTCCACATTGTCCCCGTAAGTAGCGTCTCGAGATCTTCAATGCGAAAATAATAGCTACCAATTCCAGATCGTGATTAGGGTAATTCTTCTCTTATTCTTTGAGTTTTCGAGTGACATAAGCTATAAATTTTTCATGTTGCATGAGAACACAACCTAGACCTCTGCCTGAAGCATCCTTGTAGATGACAAATCGTCCTAATCCTGATAGAATGGTCAGCACAGAGGCTGAGACGAGCCTCCTCTTGAGTTCTTGAAAGGTCTTCTTGCATTCTCCATTCCATTCAAATTTCGTGCTCTTCCGAGTCAGTTGAGTTAATGGTGCAGCAATTCGAGAGAATCCTTCAATAATTATCCGATAATAACCAGCTAAACCTAGAAAGCTTCGTACTTTAATCACCCTCTTAGGTTGCTCCCAATTTAATATTACCTCAATCTTCGCAGGGTCAACAGATCTTCCCTATCCAGAGATCACATGTCCAAGGAATGTTACTTCCTCAAGCCAGAACTCACATTTCTTCAACTTGGCATACAGCTTATTCTCGTACAACTTTTGAAGTATCAACCTCAAGTGTCGTTCATGATCCTCGTGACTCATAGAGTATATGAGAATGTTATCAATAAAGATAACTATAAAATGATCCAAATATTCCTTGAATATTCGATTGATCATGTCCATGAAGGCAGCAAGAGCATTAGTTAATCCAAAAGATATGACCAAGAACTCGTAATGTCCATATCGAGTTTTAAAGGTGGTCTTTGGAGCGTCATCAGCTTTAATCTTTAACTGATGATATCCAAAATAAAGATTTATTTTTGAAAAATATTGAGTTCCTTGTAACTGATCAAACATATCATCAATCTGAGGTAACGGGTACCTATTTTTGATGGTGACATGGTTCAACTATCGATAGTCAATGCACAGTCTTATATTCCCATCTTTCTTTTTCATGAATAAAATAGGAGCACCCCAAGGTGATGTATTCGAACATATGAACCAGTGTCTAACAACTCTTGTCGTTGGGCCTTTAGCCATTGGAGCTCAATAGAAGTCATTCGATATGGAGCTTTTGAAATAGGTTTGGTACTGGGTTCAAGGTCAATATAAAATTCAATTTCTCGGTCTGAGGGTAGGATAGGAAGTTCTTCGGGGAAAACGTTAAGGAATTCATTAACAATAAAAATATTATTCAAATCTGACGCGTTTTTGTTTAAATCTATGATATGGGCTAAGAAAGTTTGACACTCATTTTTCAACAAAAGGATAACCTTATGACTAAAAATAATAGTTACAAATTTCAAAGGTTTAGTTGATTGAATTTGAATAACAGGTTGATTAGGAATATGAAAACTAACGATTCTATGAAAACAATCAATTTTGGCATGTGGGTGGTCAACCAGTTAATTCCTAAAATTATATCAAAATAATGTATTTTTAGAGAGATAAGCTCAACAGGTAATGTGAGGGTGCCTATTTGGACCAAACAAGATTTATAGGCAGTAGATGTAATGTCTATTTCTCCTAATGGAGTTTTAATAGATAAATCAAAGTCTAATTTTTCAAGAGTCAAGTTCATACGTTGAGCACAAGCAGGTGAAATAAAAAAGTGGGTAGAGCCAATATTTAACAGAGCATAGACTTCGCAAAAGGTTATAAATAGTGTACTAATTATGATCTCATTTGGCTTCCACGCATTTCGAGATGTTACGACAAAAACTCTCCCCTGGACCATGGGTTTTGGCTTGTCAATGTTTGCCTTTGATGCCGTCATGACAGATGGATTCGATTTTGTCCGTTGAAGGACAAAATCGAGCTATATGACATTCTTTCCCATAACTGTAGTAAACCTTGGATGGCTGGGTATAATTTGGATTGATGTGTCCCTCCTACCCACACTTGTAACATTTAACTAGTGCTTGTTCTCCTCCCTTTGAAACCGGTGCTAATGTTGGTGCTGGTGCCTTTCCACGATCATCACTAACCTTCTTTTCTTGAAATTATTTCCATTATACTCATCCCTTCTATTATTTGTGACATGATTACTGTTGTTTCCCAAAGGCACTTAGAGATCTAAAAGGGGGGTTGAACAGATCCTTTTAAAAACTTTCTTTTTTAAGGCAGTATTGCCAACTTATAAATTAAGCCGGTTAATTTAATTATGCACAGCGGAATGATAATTTGAAAAACCTCTTTCAATGATTTAGGAAAGTCATAGTTCTAAGTTTAGCAGATAGATGGAATTAAGTCATAAAGAAATATTAATGACTTTGCAGAAATGTAAAAGCTGAAAGTAAAGAGACCAGTGAAATTTTAAATGGTTCGGAGAACAATGATCTCCTAGTCCACTCTTCTACTCTTCGAGTAGGAATAATCCATTAAAGATGGGTGATCACTAAGATCTGTTCACTAAGAATAGTTATAACAATTGAATCACTAAGATTCCCTCAAGTCATAAAGACTTGGAATAAGTCACTAAGACTTAATTATAAAGGTCACTAAGACTAGTTCACACAGAACCCTTCAAGTCACTTAGACTTGGTTACTAAAGGTCACTAAGACCTATACAATCACTAAGAGAGAGTTTTAGTTGAAGGTGCTGCTAAGTGACTTTAAGTTCAACAATGAAAAACTTAGCAGCAGAATAAGTTATTCTAGATTCGTAGAGTAGTGTTCTTGAAAGTTTGACAATAGTTCAACTTTTATATTTTGTGATCGTTACTGTTGGATTGAATCTGTGTGCCTCTTATAGACATCCTCGAGATTGTCTCATTTAAAAGTTGTCGTTTCTCATTTAATGCCCCGATCCTTGAAGATCTCTTATTGTTGACTTTTTGAGATTATGTGTCAGGTTGCTTTCGGCCGTGATATGTCATATTAGACCGTTGCAGTGACATGCACGTGGGTCGCTGTCACTTCATCGAACTAGCTGTTAGACACACTTCAATTTGATCTTCTTTTTAATCTTAAGTTGATTAGCAACTATCTTAGGATCTTCATTCTACGAGTCTGGACAATGTTAATCCATTATCAGAGTTGATATACTCTACGATTTTTCTAATCGTTGAGTTTCATGGTGGTCGTAGAGTATCTGGCTTGATGACTCTACGATTGGCAAGCTCTTCATTTCATAAGCTCTACGATCTCTTTCAGACTCTACGACCTTCATCTTTTTTGTTGTTGTTGTTGCGGTTAAGAATTCGAGATGGGTTGAAGAGGAGCTCTGGTCATTCATCCTCTGAGATTTCTTCTAATATTTGCTTCATCTTTCTTCGTTAATTTACTATGGCAGAATGTATCAACTAGAATCGAATTCTCCAACCAATCCCCATACTGCAATTAGATTTTGACTTCAGATCTAGATCCAAACCCAGATTTGCTTGATCTTTGACTTCCTTTTGTGAAATGAATAACATGTTGTAATAGATCTCATTGATACAAAAATTTTGATATATTATTTGTATTATTTGGAATTAAAATAAGAAAGTTATGGCTTTTGACCCATTTAATATGTGCATGGGTCGGGGGTTGACTGGGCTGAAGGTTGAAGACGAGCTAACTCAGCATTTACATGTCATTTTTTAAGCCACGTCTGAAAATAAAAGAGGGATTTTAACGTCTATTAACGGAATGACCCAATTAAAAACTTTTAAAAAGTTCAATGGGTCAATTATATTTTTTTAAAGTTTAGTGGGGCCGTAATGCTGACAACATGACAACCATAGTGTGGTAAAGGTCCTTTTTGCCTATCATAATTTAATAAGAGAAATACTATTTTCACATGTGTTTTTGATATTTCTACATGATTCTCTCTCACATGAAGGTGAGACCTACTTTATGCTCACATGTGAGAAAGGACTCTGTGGAAATATCAAAAATTTATGTGGAAATATCAGTTCCCTTTAATAATCATTCCACACTACTAAATTAAAACTTATTATTTTTAGAGGTATACATGGAATAAAGATATATTTTTTAATATCATAAATTTTGTAAATAAGACTGCTTGTGGAACGAAAGGGGTAGTTAGTGTAATATTATAGTAAACAAACCCCATTTGTTTAGTTAAAAATGAGAAACTGTGTATTGTGTAGCATTTTTTGTGTGTTATTTGTAGTGCATATTTGCCTTATTAGTCCTCTGATTTCAGTTCTTTATTGATTAGTTGACTTCAGGTTTAAAATGATGGCTGTGGTTTGTTTTTTCAACTAGTATTGGGTAATTTTATGTTGTCTTATGCTGTGCGTTTTGATATTTTTAAATGCAGAATGACAACTTTTGCAATTGAATTTAATCATGGAGGTAGATTCATTGATGAGCCTATATATCATTACAGTGGGGGGATTTGTGATTACTATGATAAAGTAGATGGTGACACGTTAAATGTTAAAAAGTTATTACAGTTACACACTATAGGTTACAAAAATGAGGCAGTTGTGTACTATAGAGCTAATGGATTGCCATTTGAAAATGCACTTAGGTTGATATGTGATGATGACAGTATAAGAGATTTGCGTGTAAATGCTGAAGCAGTTTGTGTGATGGAATTGTATTGTGTTCATGTTGACAATGAAGTATTACCTGAAAATGTCATTTCTGAGTTATTTGATAATGTTGTGGACAAAAGAAGTGGAGAAAACTGTTGATAATCAAGTACAAACATATTTACAAGGAAAAATAGATGTACCGGTTGAAGAAATTAATGAACAACAATTGGAAGAAAATGATGACCAAGAGTTGGAAGAAATTGATGATGACTTTGAAGATGAAGAAGAAACTGAGGATGAATTGAGTGGCAAAAGTGATGATGATGGTGATGAAGAGTCGATAGATGTGAGGAAACGAAAGGCAGCAATTAGGGATGAAAAGAAGAAAGCAGTGCAAGTGGAATGTGAAGTGATATTAGATGATGAACAAGTTGAGCAGGGGTCAATACAAGTGGAACCAATAAATAAATTGGGTTTTATATTTTGTTTATCACGTGTACATGTTTTAGAATGCAAATGCTGAGGTGATTTGCCCTGTTTCCGACATTCCAACACCAAGAGCAGCACCATCCCCTGCACCTACTTTTAGATGGATGGATCAAGTTCGAGTTGAGAGAAATGCAGATGGAGACAGTCAGGCTCAATGCGAGAGAAATGCAGACTAAAGCTATGGAATTTTATATAAAATAGAACGTTAATTTATTTTGGGATAGTAACTTTTAAGAACTTTTTAATTGCCTTTTTCGGATTACATGGGAAGATGTATTTACTTTAGTAACTTTATTGTCAACTATGTATTTTTGAATGGAATGGATCATATGTTAACATGAATCCTGCTTGTATTCTGGGAATATTTCATATGTTAATATTATCATGTTTTGGGATTTACTAATACAGAATGGGGATCCAGTCCGGGATCCCGGATTTTAACAAAATCCGGACCTTTTTTTTTTTTTTTTTTTGCTTTTTTTTTTTTAAAACAACTAAAAAAAAATAAATAATTAATTATGGAACTGAAATTTTTACATAATACAATGTTTTGAGCGTGATTTGGATACATATAACAAAACATGTATGTACAGTCTGCGCAGACTGTACATACATGTTTTGTTATATGTATCCAAATCATGCCCAAAACATTGTATTATGTAAAAATTTCAGTTCCATAATTATTTATTTATTTATTTTTTTTTTTTTTAAAAAAAAAACCAAAAAAAAAAAAAAAAAAAAAAGTCCGGATTTTAGCAAAGTCCGGGATCCCGGACTGGATCCGGACTCTACTAATACATATGTTGAAGGAGTGAATTTTGGAGTTCTAGTAACTGTTCACTTGTTTTGGTATCAATTTTACATCAGTGTTTTTTTTTTTCCTACAATTTTTTAACTCAATTTATGCATCAAATTAGAAATGTTTTTTGGCCATTTTTTAATTCATTTTTGCATCAAACATACATACATCAGGTTTTTGGTCAGTTTTTACCCCACGGTTTGCAACAATTTTGGTCTGTTAGTAAATAACAGTTTTTCCACCAATTTAGCGCAACTTTGGTTGGTTTTTACTTATTTTTGGCATCAGTTTTGCCCATTAGTAATAATACATTATCCATAACATTTTGCATCACTTTCAATCCTACTTTGCCACCATTTTGTGCAATGGTCACAACTTGGCTAACCAACCAAAAACTCAACACAAACTTTACGTGCAAAGTGATAGCCAAACAATAGTTGATTTATTTATAACCAGCAAAGATTCTTAAAACAAAGATCACAAAAGATAACTGCTTACAATATTTCTTCGTACATTGCTTTAATTGAAACAAACAATGTTACATCCATGAAATGCAAATAATTATTATATATTTCTTCTTGATTTCTGCATTCTTGGTCGCCTCCATGCATCTCCAGCATTCTCACATTCTCTTTTAATTTTTTATTTTTCTTTATCAACCTCCTCAATTCATCATTCGAATTACTTCCCACACCATTGTAAGAAACCTCCACCTGATGAGTCAGGGTCGGCCCTGAGTTTTTAAGGGCTTAAGCGTCAACAAATAAAAATAGGCCTTTTGCGAATTGCTATTCAGATTTGGGCTTATTTCATTGGGTAAATTTTTTGTGGACTTTTAAATTTAAACTGACGTGGACTGAGCTCTTTTGTTTGAGTATATATATACATAACACAAATACCTCTTGGAATTTGTCAATTTTAGTGGGTCTAAAGCCCGGGCACCTTGGGCTTTAGCCCAGGGGCGGTGCTGCATGAGTATACTTTAATTCCTCATACCCGGGTGCATAAATCCACTCAAAAAATTCACAATATCAATCAACAACCAACACCATTGTATTAGACAGAGCTCACCAGAAATTCCTTTCTAAGGTTCAAAGAGTAAGAACGAAAGGAGGTGCATCCCTTCTAGGCCCTGCTACGGACAGATAAAAATAGACTTTATCAGCCTCATCATCATTACTCCCATCATCCTTGATCACTAGTTCAACATTCAACCTTGGCTTCACCTTTGCTAGTAATCTGCAACCTTTCATTGTCAAGTTGCAAGCGGACATCTAGAGAGACCGCCTAATAGCAATGTTGCATCCCCAAATGAGCAATCTCTTATCTCAAGCTTCCTAAGCTTAGGGCGACCCTTTAGCAAGGTTGTTAAATCCGGACCGGACCAGCTGTTGAACCGTTTAAAATCGGAATTGGTCGGCATTCCGGTCTGAATTGAACCAATTAACTAGTTTTGGTCAAAACCCGGTAGAATCAGTTGACCATCGGTCGAATCGGTAGTTCAACCGGTAAAACCGGTTAAATTGACCTAGTGAATCGATTTTAATTATTTTTTAATATTTTTTTTGTACCAAAAGTTTATTAATATTAAAATTAACCACTTTTAAGTGGTGTTTGATTGCATCTTAATACATCTTAACAGTCTACCTCTTAATGCATTTTAACAGCCCATAGCTTTGTATTAAGAGATCCTCTGAATAGTTAAGATACAAATATGAGTCTAAACTATTCAGAGGACCTTTTAATACAAAAAAATGGGCTCTTAAAATACATTAAGAGGTAGACTGTTAAGATGCATTAAGATGCAATCAAACACCACCAGTAGTATTGTAACTCAATTTTATTACATTTTAGTTCATAACAAAAAGATTTTTTAAAATTTTATTAATTATTAATAATATATATTTTTATATATTAATGACGTCATTGAGTAATCCATCTATCCGGTAATTTTTTCAATTCAGTGACCGGTCCGGGACCGAAAACCATACCCTTTAGCACATAATGCATTCGCAAATCACTGCTGCCAGCAAAAGCCACAGAAAGGGTCTCCAGGTTTTTGGCATACTTGCCAATATACTCAAAAGTCAGGGATTCATCCCAAAATCATAAGCAATCATGAAATTATACACTTACACTATAATAACGACATCCGAAGAAACTTCTTCCTTTACTTTTATCCCAGTTGATTTAATTTACAAACTTAAGCAGCTGGTACATTAACAATCCACTTTCTTCGTTTTCTCTTGCGACATTTTGTACAATCTGAATTGCATCGAGTTTGAGGATGGCATGTTCTTGGCACTCATAATCATCCCCGTGCGTGAAATCATACAAAATCCCCCAAATACTGCGAGACATAAGCCATCATCAAAGTTGAGCAATTTTCATTCACGGTAGAAACCCTAAGTGAGTAATCGTTTAATTGAGGGACAGAGATAGAGATATTGGGACTGATAGGGCTGTAAATGGTAACCGAAAAATTCGTATTCGTCCGCACTCGTATTCGGAAAAAAACGGATATTATTCGTATTCGGAAAAAAACGGATATATCCGTATTCGGTTTAAAGGTATTCGCAAATAAACGGATACGAATACGGATATAGGCGTATTCGTATTCGTTTAACATCCGACCGTAAATATATCCGGCAGATAGCGGATATCCGGATTCGAATCCGTATCCGGAATTCGTATCTAAATAACTTTTATATATATATATATATATTAATTATTATGTAATAAGCAAAATAATTTTTTTTAGGTGACATTCCTTATATAATAAATTAATATTCACACACACATGCACTAATCTATGTAAATTGTAATCTATGTATTGAGGATAAATTATAAATAAAAGTCTCAATAAATATATTATTAAAGTTTTAATCAAGTATTTGAGAAAAAATAATTAAATATTCAATGTAAACTTTTGAATCTAATTATAAATTATAAATATTCATACACACTACATTATTACTCCACACACATAAAATTGACATCTACTTATTAATAGACATCTAAATATTAATAAGTAGAGCATTCATTTTGAAATTTAGGATTTTAAAAATGATAAAAACTTATTTGAATTGTAATTTAGAACATTGATTATTGTATTTAACTATTTATTAAAAATAAATAAATTAACATTCATTCATTAATAAAATATACTTTAAAACTCATTAATTTTTTTTCTTATTCTAGTTATAGTTAGGACCGTAAATGGTAACCGGAAAATTCGTATTCGTCCGCATCCGTATTCGAGAAAAAGCGGATATTATTCGTATTCGGAAAAAAGCGAATATTATCCGTATTCGGTTTAAAGGTATCCGCAAATAAACGGATACAGATACTACTGTATCCGGATCCGTATATATCCGTTTACACCCCTAAAGTCCCTATGACTCACGTGAGAGGGAGAGCGTCCACCCTTTGGCGCCAAAACCATACCAACTGTGCCACATAATAAACCAGTCAACAATATTATTATTATTATTTTTAATTTTTTAATGGCACATTATGCTAAAAACAAACGGCAGTTTAATATTTTTAACGTGATTGAATAATTTAAATTAGTTGAGTTGGTCAATTGAATAAATTAAAAGTTTGATGGCCCAAATAGAACAACTTAATAAGTACAGTGGCCTAAGTGTGCTGTTTGCCTATATATAAAATAAATAAAACAAAATCGTCGTTCAACCTTACTTTTTAGGAGTAGTTGTTCCACCCTACTTTTTAAGAGTAGTTTAACCCTATTTTTTAGGAATGGTTCTACAACCCTAAAATGTAGAAATAAAAACATAAAATTTAGTAGAAGAAACTATTTTTTCATCTATTATTTAATTTCAAGCACTTTTCACCTACATTCTTACCATCATAATTATCTACTTACCACTATCTTCTACTCTTATACATTTTCTAATTTACTTAGTATTCTTTAAAATTTATATTATTGATAACAATAATATTTTATTGTATAATAATATTTTTTATTAAATATAATTATATAAGTATAACTATTTGAGTTTAATTAAGATTTTATTATTACATAAATAGATGAACATAGGAATAGAGAAACAAATAAATTATTTTAGAGAGGAATACTATCATTTATATTATATAAGTAGAAGAATCATTATTGTAGATTTTTTAAATTTATTTAATTTTTCATCAATAATTAGTTATATATTATTAGTTAAATATGATATTTCAGAAGGAAATATTTTCTTTATATAAAAAACATTGTAAGCAATATTAATGTATTATTAGTAGAATTAATATATTAGTATAGTATAATATAAAAAAGTATAAATAATACAATAATTTTATAACAAAACAAAATTCGTGCTTCGCACGGGATAATGAGCTAGTCAATATATATATATATATATATAAAAAATAGTACAATTAAAATCATCTCTCAACCCTAAAATTTAGGAGTAGTCCTTCAACCCTAAATTTTAGGAATATAAATATAAAATTTAGAAAAAGAAATTATAAATAATAAAATCCCAAACCCTAACTCTTTTACATAATCTTCTTTTTTCTTTTTTCCTCTCTTACGTCAATCTTTTATTCTCTGTTCCACCTCTTCTCTTCTCTGTTCCACTCTCACCTCTTTTTTGCCTCTCATATTTTTTTCTTTTTTGTTTTTAGTTATTTTTTCCTTTTCTTCAGATACGTTATTAATTTTTATTTTTATTTTTGCTAAACTTTTGGAATGCGTGATTTTTAATTTTTCCTTCCAAATGGAACACATGTAGCCATGTTGTGCTTAATAGGGTGAGAAATTTACGAACGGTTACATGTCCATCGCGTTAATAGAAAATTAAAAAGTTTTCAAACAATAACTTTGTAAGCCTTGATTGTAAGTGGTTTATACAATTTTTTAATTTAGTAATTCTCTTAATATTTTGTTATTATTTAATTCATTCTAATTCGTTTTCCAATATAATATTTTTTTACTTTGCCTTCAGGAAATTTTGATATATGATAAGCAATTAATTAGAAGCATTTGGAGAAGAATGTAGAAGGAGAAAGAAAATGTAATAGTTGATAAAAAGAGTTACTACTAATGTCGGGAACAAATAATACCAGGTTTGCAATTAAACATTGTACAAGTTTTACAATTAATTACATTACTTTCCAATTGGTCTTATATATTTAAGTCAATCCTTTTTTCTTCCTTTTTTTTTCTCTTTTTATGTATATCTTTTCATAATATAATGTGATAGTTGCCCCATGATAAAATTTTCTTATATTAGGTAATCATAAAATACTACTCCCTCCGTCCCAAATTAATTACTTTTCTAGGACTTTTTTTAAGTCAAATTGACTATTTTTAAAATTAATAATTAAGCATATATAAATATATTTCTAAAATTATAAAAATTGAAATTAGTAATAAATTGTATATACTTTCTTTTGGTTATAATATCTTCACCTATATTTTAGCAAAAATAGTAAAAAGATTAGTTTTAAAAATAGTCATTTTGACTTTAAAAAGTCCTAGAAATGCAATTAATTTGGGACGGAGGGAATACTACTTTTTAAAAGTACTACTACCTTTTAGAATTATTAAGTTATTATTTGTAATGAATTGGGAGTGTAGAACTAGGAATTAAGTGCAGAAATTCGGAAGAATAGGTAGACGGTTGGGTAAGGAAGAGAGAAATTAGAGCAGAGAAGCAAGAGTAAGGAGGAAGAAAGAACAATAGAGAGAAAATTAGATTATTTCATTCATTTCATGCCCTCAATTACAGATTGGATCTCCTACATATACTCTCACCCCCTCTGATCTCAGCAATCGAGGAGAGAACAGTGAACACATGCTCCCCCCATTCCAGCTAATTCTGTTTTAACAGAATAAGAAGAAAAAGACAATAATGACCTAACTATTGGAATTTAAAAGACCATAATACCCTTCTACTAAACTGACTCTATTCCTTACATTCCCTGCTCCTCAAAAACACCCTTGCCCTCAAGGGTGGGGTTTATCTCAAACAAGAAATTGAAAAATAGGAAACAATAAAAAAAAACAGCACCATATTGCCCCTCTTGTTGCTTCCAATTAATACCCAACAGTCTGAAAGCTTCATGAGAGATCTATACTCTGGACCTTGTACTGCGTTTATGATGAACTTCGCCCTCACATTTTTCCTGCATTTTCTTTGTTTAAAACTCCTCCTAAGGCGCATGGTATGAGAACGTCACAGTCATGCACAAGCAATTCGTCTGCAGTCATTGCATCTCCACCATTGAATTTAGTTAAGGTCCCTGTTTCTTCTTGATGCTTAACCAAAGTTGGTATATCAATTCCATTTGAATTTTTAACTGCTCTAGTAATGTCACTCATTGCAATAACCTTACCACCTCTCTCATGAATGAGCCTTCCTGCCCAAGATCCCACATTACCAAAACCCTGAATGGAAAATGTTAGATCTTTTATTGACTTCCCATGAAGTGCAGTTGCCAATAAATCCCCTCCTGGGTCAAAAATAAACACCCTCATATCAAATGGTGCGTGCATCTTGCCACAACCATAAAAAATAAGAGCTGGAACTATGGAACTAGTACTTGCTATAAAAGTATCATGACCAATTAAAAAACTCCACCACGGCTTCCCTTGCTTTCCCACATTGAGCGCAACTGTCCGGTCAAAAATAATGATGTTTGACTTCCCACAATAGCCTGTTTTTACCGCCTCCCATGCAATATTATTCCATTGACGCTTGTTAACATTAACGTTAAACTGTTCGATACCCTCAAGAGTAAGCTCATCACGTTTCACAAGAATCCTCACAAGCTTATTCATCAATTTCCTTGTAATTTCAAAAGCTTCAGAAGGCATGGAGACAGAGAAAACCCCAACCTGAATTTTGGGTGGTAGCAACTGAAAAATAGCACAGATCTGATCCTTGAAACCTCCCAAAATCGTTTCATCAGCTTTGCCCAGCACAAACATTTTGATGTAATCCGAAAAAAGTGTTTGCCTTCGTAACATGTCAAATAAACAGCCAGGTTTACCAACAACTACATGAACATCACTTGAGAGAATGCGCTGATCTTTATGGATGCTAGTTCTTCCTACACAAACATGAACCTTCACACCAAGATAATCACCAAGTGCTCCTATAACCTTCGCAATCTGCTGTACAAGTTCAAGAGTGGGTGCAAGGACCAATGCCTGATATTCAAATATACCATAATCAAATTGCTGCAAAATTCCACAGCAGAAAGTTGCTGTTTTCCCAGTACCAGATTGTGCCTGTTGAATAACATCAAGTCCCAGGCAGAATGGAATAATTCCCCGTTGCTGAATTGCAGAGGGCTTCTCAAAACCATAAGCATATATGCCTCGAAGAAAAATTTCTTGCAATCCCATAGCATCGAAACTGTCGTAAACCCCATCAGTTGAACCATCAATGATCTTAACCGTGTTACGAGCAGCACCCTTTACTAAAAAATGAAAATCCCTCTTTAGGCCAATACAGTTCACATATTTTTCATTAATCAGGGCCTCATTGTCTTGTATAACAGCATCATGACTATCAATTTCTTTTTCAAACGCTGTCGTCAAAAGATCTACCGAGTTTCCAACAATGGCAGCTCCCACAACAATATCCACATCTCCAACTGCAGTTGTTGGTAAATTCCCTTCCGGATCAAAAATAAACATCCTTATTTCCTCAATTTTAAGCTTTACCAGTCCTGATGCTTGCAGATTATCCATGAGTTCCTCCTTCATCTTAAATTTAAAATTGCGGTAATATCCACCCAGAGCAAAAACAATCATGTTCATCACACTTAGCATTAAATGAATCATCCCTAAAGTTTCCCTTTTAGACATTTTAACAAACATTTCTTGCACTAAAAATGTACTACCAAATTTTGCACAGTGACTCACAATTGTAGTCTCCAACATATCCGTGACAATTATTTTAGAATCATCAATCAGACCCAATTCAGCAGCAATGTAAGCTAAACTACTTTGCACCTGTAAGGCGTGATCAATAACACAGTATTGATAGAAACAAAGGTTGTTTCGACCACCAGGGTCAAAAATAAGAGCAAGGGACTTGTTTCTACCATCATTGGGCATTCCATCACTAACCAGCAGTTTACCTAACACAGTAGCCTCTGTCTGAACCATATTAATAAGTCTACCACCAACTTTATAATATGAGTTGATACCTTCATGAGGAAGGTCACATAATATAAGACCTTGATTTCTAAAGAAAAACTGAGGTATACCTTGGATGTAATCGCACTCCTGGTCAGCTTTAGATCTTTTTCCCATAAACTCCTCAGCTGAAAATTTCTCGTGCTCCATTTTGGGAGAAATTTCAAACTTCTGATCCTTGCTATTGCAAAATTCCATAAAAACTTCTTCAAAAGTTTCTTCATTCTCATTTGGAAGCATAAAATTCTCCTTTGTCACATCTTCATAGGTCTCAACACACAAGCAATCTTCATCTTGATTAAATCCAGAAATTAAGACCTTCCTGTTTGACATACCTCTTGTGGACTTTTCATCAAACACCTTGTGAACGGTACCGTTTCCTTGATTCGCATTTGTTGTAGCTTTGATTTCTTCACTATCTGAACTGATCTTCATTTCAGATATTACCTCCAGACCTCTTCCATTAGAAGCTCTTAACTCATCAAATTTCTTCATGACTTGCTTGAACTTTTCATCCATAGAACTCTGCAATTCTTTCATAGATTCTCGAAATTTCTCGAAATGGTTTGCTAGGTTTGTAGAATTTTGACTTTCAGTTGCCATTGTCCCTGGGATCGGAACGACTTTGATACCAATTGTAATGAATTGGGAGTGTAGAACTGGGAATTGAGTGTAGAAATTCAGAAGAATAGGCAGAGCGTTGGGTGAGGAAGAGAGAAATTAGAGCAGAGAAGCTAGAGTAAGGAGGAAGAAAGAACAATAGAGAGAAAATTAGATTATTTCATTCATTTCATGCCTCAATTACAGATTGGATCTCCTACATATACTCTCAACCCCTCTGATCTCAGCAATCGAGGAGAGAACAGTGAACACATGCTCCCCCCATTCTAGCTAATTCTGTTTTAACAGAATAAGAAGAAAAAGACAATAATGACCTAACTATTGGAATTTAAAAGACCATAATACGCTTCTACTAAACTGACTCTATTCCTTACATTATTCTAATATATTGTATAGACATTTATTTGAAAGATTTTAATATATATGATATCTCAAATTTTTATGTTTCAAGACTATGAGTAATGACTTTGAATTGGTATACTATATTCCCAGACGCTTGAATAATAATGGCTATTTGTTATGTGAATTTTATTTTGAAAAGAAAAGGCCCAAAAATAAAAAAATAAAAAATATTGCATGTAAAAAAAATATTACAAATTATAAAAATAAAAACCTGATAAATTAAATAAACATTCACACTAAAATATAACCTTCTTTTCTAAATATAAATTATTATTTTAATTTTAAAAATTAATTTGAGATATTTTTGAATTTAAAATTGTAAATTAATACGTCAACTAATTAATAGTATCTCTTTATAATTTACAATTTTTATGATTATATTGTTTATAGAAGTAAATGACTATCAATTTTAAATTTGGAAATGTCTCATATTATTTTATGAAAAGTTGATATCAATCTCATTTGTTGGAACAAAGAAAGTACATAAAAGTATAAGATGACTAAATAATATACAATAAATATAAAACATATAAAAAATCACTATAAAATTAAAAATAAAAAACAATAGAAAAATATTTCATTTAGCCCGTGCTTTGCGCGGGCCAACGTGCTAGTTATAATTTAATATCAAGACCCAATTGATTTGGTTGATACGAAATTAATTTGGTTGGTACCATATGCTCATAATTTTTGGTGTTGATTTGGTTTGGCTGCTAACGGAATTGATTTGCTTGATGGGGAGAGAGATCAAGACCAGTATGAAGATTTCGTTAGATTTAATTGAGTTTTATTGTGATCTGACTTTCACGTTAAATTAGTTTTAATTTTAATATTAACTTACTTTTAGTTTTAATTATATATATACGTATATAATAGTATATTCATATGGCTACAGTTTGAATACTTCAAATCTGTATCTAATTCGTAGTCACTGATATTAATAAATAATATTAAGTGATCAAAATATTATTAAAGGGTTAATAATATTTAAAAGTGAATTAAAATATTATTAAATGATTAATAATATTTGTAAGTGACTAAGATATTATTAAAATATTATTAAATGATTAATAATATTAGACGAGAGTTTTAAGATGATGATAAAGTGATTAAAATATTATGAAAGGACGATAATAATACTGATGGTTTAAGGTGTTATCTAACATTCGATTATGTGGCTAAATGTTAGATGATTTATTTATAAAGTAATAGTATTATGAGGTACGATGTGATATGCTAATTGAAAGATTAATCTTATAAATGATAGGTCTTTCATAAAGGATTAAATTAGATTGCGTAGCAGTAATCGACGGACAAGGCAAGTTTCCTAACTCAAACTTGAGTTAATATTTTCAAGCATGCTAGTGGTTTAATTATTGTCAATTATTCCACCTCAATGAAATTTATTGTTTAATCGCACTTAGTGCAATTTGCATATGTTTACCTGGTATGAAAAGCTGATTACCTTGATTACCAAATTTATTCATGGTCATTGTTAGCCACTCAGCGTTATTGATTCAGTTATTCATTTATTGAAATTTGATTATCGTTATTTCACAATTATTATATATTGTTGAAAATTCGAAAACCTATTCTTTTTCAATCATGATATATCTTTCTTGTATTTAAACTTGCTGAGCAAAGTAGTTGCTCACTCTTGCTATATCATGATAATATTTTAGTTAAGCTCGAGTGCTTCAGGAAGGACAAAGTCAAGAGGAAAAGTTCAAGAGTAATTTAATATGCGTTAACTATTATGTTATCTTATGAAAATGATTATGTAAACCTTTTGAGTTATTAAGGTAGGTATTGAGTTAAGGTTGTAGACCTTGGGAAATGTTGTAAAATTATTTGAAATAAACAGTGTATATTTATATATTCCGCGTTAATTGTATAATATGTAAGAAGATGATACATCGTGACGCATCAGGTCCGTGGTTCAAGGGATCCGGATTTGGGGACGTTACACATGCCGCTTAAACAACCACCAGTCTTGTGGTGTGATAATGTGGGAGCTACATATTTGGCTTCTAATCCTGTATTTTATGCACGTACGAAACATATTGAGCTCGATTTCCACTTTGTACGAGACGTGGTTGCACGGAAGCAAATTTTCATTCAGTTTGTTTCAACAAAAGATAATGTTGCTGATGTCTTAACGAAGCCATTACCATCGATAAAATTTAAGTATACTCGCGACAAGCTCAATGTTGTTCCTTCGTCACTCATTGGCTTGTGGGGGGATATCAAACCAAGTGATAACTTAGGCTGTGTAGATTAGATATGGTTGTTAAATTAGATACTTATCTAAGGATAACGTAGGATGAGTTTATACTTATCAGATAATGATGCTTTTTATATAAATAGCTCGTACAATCTCAGATGAAATATATGGAAAATATTTTCTCATACTTGAAGTTTATTTAATACAAAGGCTAAAACATAATCAACTGATCCAAAAGCTAAAATATAATTAGAGGAGCAACCGTACGAATATAATGATTTTATCTTGATCTTTTGACAAAATTTAACCGTACGAATGAGAAGATCATGCAAAAATATAAGATATTATAAATTTTTACCTCATCTGTCCTCAATAAGATGAGTAAAAGTATAAATTTTTTTGTCCACAAAAGGATGTGATAAAATAAATAAAGTGAATGGTAAATATGTTATTTAGTGGGATCCATTAGTATAACAAATAGTACTTTATATAATCTTGTGTGACCGCTAAAAATAATTCTCTTTTTTCTACTTTTACTTTTCTTAATATGTGTGCAAATTGTACTTTGTTCATCCTTTTGAGGATGAAAAAAATATTTAATTTGAAGTTGTATAACACTATTATTATAACCTTGTAAAATAATTATATTTTTTTGATGACTTAAATTTATTGAACTTTCATTAATATAAAGTCAAACTAATCAAAATATGAGTGTTAGGTAAGAATACAAAAGCTAAAATATAATCATAAGGAAAATCAACTGATCTAAACGCTAAACATAATCAAAATGAAAATAAACTAATCGATCAAAAAGCTAAAATATAATCACAATAAAAATCAACTGATCCAAAAGCTAAAATATAATCAGAGTAGCAACAGGTTTTGAGAATATACCTCTTAGAACATAATATATATATATATATATATATATATATATATATATATATATGAGAAATGATCTACAATATGTATTTGCTATGGATCTTTATAGGACATATACCATTTATACCATTAAAAACAAGAAGGAACGGTCAAAATTAAAAACTAAAAATCGACGTCCGCTACTATTAGTAGCGGACGGTAAAAAAACACACTTAGCGTCCGCTACTATTAAATGAGTTTGGCTTTACCAATAAATGTTTAAGGTTTATTAACTAGAGTTTATGATTTATTAACCAGAGTTTAGGTTTTATTAACCAGAGTTTAGGGTTAATTTTTGGTTAATAAACCCTAAACCCAAACTAATAAACCCTAAATCTTGGTTAATAAACCTTAAACATTTATTGGTCAAGTCAAACCCTTATTCTGATTAGTAGCGGACGTCGATTTTCAGTTTCTAATCATGACCGTTCCTTCTTTTTTTCAATGGTATAGATAGTGTATATCCTATAAAGATTTATAGAAAATATATGCTATGACTTATTACCCTATATATATACATATATATATATACATATATATATATATATATATATATATATATATAGAGTGCGGATCCAGTCCGGGATCCCGGACTTTGCTAAAATACGAATTTTTTTTATTTTTATTTTTTGCTTTTTTTTTAAAACAACTAAAAAAAAATAAATAAATAATTATGGAACTGAAATTTTTACATAATACAATGTTTTGGGCGTGATTTGGATACATATAACAAAACATGTATGTACAGTCTGCGCAGACTGTACATACATGTTTTGTTATATGTATCCAAATCACGCCCAAAACATTGTATTATGTAAAAATTTCAGTTCCATAATTATTTATTTATTTATTTTTAGTTGTTTTAAAAAAAAAAAGCAAAAAAAAAAAAAAAAAAAAAAGGTCCGGATTTTGTTAAAATCCGGGATCCCGGACTGGATCCCCATTCTATATATATATATATATATATATATATATATATATATATAAAAGTTATCTACAAATTGCCAATGCTAAAGTTTCATTACTTTTAAAATCTTCAATTTGTACCCCTCTAGCATTCTACTGACCTAATTGTAAAAGTGTCCCTCTAAATTATCACCAGTCTTTTAAGTGGCAAAAATTGAGTCATTCGAGTGGTCAGTTTGATTCAATTGATTCATGATGTTGACTTCGACTTAATTGAGATTTTTGCTATGAATGACTCAATTGAATTAAATTGACCACTAATTAATGGACTCGGTTAAGAATTTTGCCACTTAAACAACCAAATAAAAATTTAGTGACAATTTGAAAGGACACTTTTGTAACTCGACCTTCTACTGCCATAAATGTAGGAGATTAAGAACCAAAGATAAGAATGCCCAACAATCAAATTAAGGAACACTTGTCGGTAACTGCAAAGAGGTCAGGGCACAAATAATGTAAGAATCTTTTCAATCAATCAGTCCCTGAATCAGATATCACTTCAACAAATTCATCCATTTACTTTGAAACAATATCGGATGATACTCGCTACAAATTATTTATTTAAGTCTTAAAAAATCTCAGAGTACCTCTAGCAGAAATCTGAAGTCATAAACCACGACAACAATCATAACTGCAACGTATATCCAACTATAAAGTACGAATATAAACAACACACCTCAATCCTCAATATAAACTATTGCGGATGGATATATATTGGGTGTACTTGGATATATATTGGGTGAAAAAAGTACATGTAGAGTTGAAAGAAATAAAAGAAGAAGCTCACTTCTTAAGATACATTAGCAATTTCTTTTATGGGAAATAATAAGGAGCAAATGATGCATTCAATTATAATAATTACAGGGGTTCGGATGGATTAAACCTAGTGTAAAATTAACAAAATTATGATGTTATAATTGAATGAAAAATTCAATTATAATATTATAGGGTTTCGGATGAATTAAACCTAGTGTAAAAATAACAGGATTTAAAACAGTTCTAAAATTATGTTATTTCTAATATCTATTCAAAATAAATCTTAAACCTTAATTCAATTCTTGCACCAATTTAAGTTCACTCTTCAAATGGAAAAGAAATGACTTTAAATTGATCAAGTCCCTCATTCTATACAGTTAAATTTCTGTTGTTTTTTTTTTCTTTTCCTTCCTTTACCGTACATCCATTTCCATTATCATAAAAAATAAAAATTTTAAAAAAGGAAAAATTTCAATATCAATATCGAAATACAAAGAAATATATTGTCTAAATAATTATAAAATAGAGAATTTTGAAATATTGTGAACAGATCTATAGATCATAAACACACATCATTTCATTTCATTTTATGAGGATTTGATCGCACAAGATCAAAATTAAGAACAAAAAAAATCACACAAGATCAAAATACTGTTGGAAACATGGGATAATATATATATATATATATATATATATATATATATATATATATATATATATATATATATAATATATATATATATATATATATATATATATATATATATATATATATAAGCCTTTGGTGTGAAGGCTAATGTGCGTTTTCGGTAGAAAAGAACGAAATTAACAGTGAGATTTTCCGTGGGTTATCGGAAGGAAATAGAGAGATATCCCGGTAACAAACGGATGAGTCTTGTTGCGGCCGAACGGAAGAAGAGGGACAAGTATTTGTTCGTGATCCATCACCGGTGTTGATTAATTAACAGTTTTAATTAATTCTTAGTTTTGGGTGGTGAAGTTAATTAGATTTTTCAATCTAATTAAAGGTAATTTGTACGCTCAGTTTATTGTATAACCTCAAGTTTTAGGGCGTAAAACTTGAAAGTATTATTGTAAGCCCATTATTTTGATATAGTGGAGATTCGGAGTTTGACCCATGGTTTTTAGAGAGTTTTCCACGTAAATTTGGTATCTTGCTTATGGATGGTTATTTGTTATTTTCGTTCTCATAATTGGTTTTGTTGATTTCATATACAAAGATGGAAAAGTAGTTCCTGGGATAGAGATTATTTTTAGGCGTACTTTTCCCATCAAATACAATGCCTCGGACTGTACGAGGTGGAAAGCGTGTTACGAGGTAGGCGGAGTTTGGTAGTATTTGATAAAACTGTGCAATGAAAGCTTATTAAAATAGATGCTCTATATAAAATAGAGGCTATTTTTAAAATAGAGATTAAATGTAATAGAATTGTTTGATAACTCATTTTTTTTGTATGTCTAAATACAACATTTTACTAATTTACCCTTATATCAGTTTATACTAACTTAGGGTGAGGATAAGAATAAATATTAAATAATTAATTCAAATAAAATCACCAACAATGTATAACTAGTAAAATATTTCAAGTTTAATAAAATATGACTAAATACACTTCTTTTACACCAAGTATTATCAAATTCATAATTCGGCCCAAAGTAATTGAACTTACAAATTGCTACATAAATTACCGAATTACATACAGTGTCCACCCAACATCAATTTTCGGCGAAAATTGACTGGAATACTCCATTTGCCGGCAAACCAATTTATTTTATACGGTTTGACCGTATTTAGATATAATTTGACTTCATTAAAAAAAAATTAATTCATTAAATATCCATTTATTTTATAAAGTTTTAATCTCAATTGATTTGATTGATTCATTGAATTCTATCTTCGATTGATCTAGAGGGAGAAACTGAGAAAAATCGAACTTGATATAAAAAATTATTAAGAAGAAGAGCTGGAGTCCTTAAAGCCTCCCACTAGTCAGATCCGGACCGATCACCATCGGTCGCCGAGTTACTCGAAGGTCAGGTCCAGTTTCAACTCGGTGACAAAATAATGAAGCGGAATCGGCAACATGATTCAATCTCTTGTAAGTTTATAAGTACCGTGGCGTAATTCTGGTGATTTCGGTCATTCTTCTTCTAACTTCGTTTGTTCGTTTTCTTATGCCCGCTCGTGAGGATTCTATTGCTTCCAGATTATAAGTACGTAATGATATTTGATGCTTCTGCTTTGACAAGCATTTAGATCTTGTTTCACTAGGAAAAGATCTTGAGCTTTTCATATAGGTATTTCCACAATCTAATACACTCACCCTATTTGATGTTCTAGATGAAAGTAATATGCCCTCAAGCCAATTATATTTGATGTAATAAGCATTTACTTTGTAATCTTATTCAAATATTAATAATAGAATAAAAGGCATATTTTATCCATGTTAATTGGTTGAATTAATAAATGTGATGAACCCAAAGTTTTCGAGCAATGCTTTTAGAATCATGATGAGATCATGCTAGTGAGATCTAAATTCAAGAAAGCTCAAAACTAAAATGTTCCTAATCGATGGATCACTAATATTGGGATTACTGATCCGGATAGATTAGTACATACTATGCTTGATCTTTAGAAGATAATGATTGATCTCATAATCATTTGTGTGAAGACACTAAAGCAAGTATGTAGGTGCTTATTAGAGAATAAGTTCACTGAACGTGACTCGCTTAAAGAACCCTAATGGAGTTTTATTCACCTGTCAATAGGGAAGTTCTTAAGTGATAGTTGTACAAGTGATCCTTGGACTTGAGATCATCATAGTACCTTGTGTATGTTAAGTTATACTTTGTCATATTCCTTAATACCTTAGGGTATGTCATAGGGTATGTACGGGTATAATAAAGTATACACGGAGGTAGGTGAATGATCGACAAAGGATCTACCACTTCTGATAAAGGGAGAGAATGTCCTATGCGATTTGATAAATGACAGCTCAAAAATCCCTGGCCAGGGTTGAATGAAAATTAGAAAGGAGTTTCTAATTTACATTAATCGGAGTTGTGCATTCTTAAATCGAAATGCATATGATTAAATAAAATAAGACTTGTCAGTAAATCCATGTCTTATATTTAATCGGGACATTGTATGGTAGAAGGATTGAATTGTACGATAACTACTACTGAATAGGTTCTATGTGATTAAACATTGATTTCATATTATTCGGATAGTCATGATACATTATCGTAAGGTGTCCCTCATGATGTAAAATAAATATTATTTATTTATGTTTGAATTAAAGGAGTTTAATTCATTATAAATAATATTAGAATTGTTCTAATTTATGTATTCTACTACCGGCATAATATTGAACCTAAAGGGTCACACCGCAAAAAGAATAATATTATATTAGAAGAAATTGGCTTAATGATAATAAATTAAGTATTTAATTTATTAGTTGAATAAATTGAAATGCTTAATATTTATAATGATATATTTGGAGAAATATTGAATTATAAATTAATAAGAGAAATCTTATTATTATTATTATCATTTAATTCTTAATTAGATTAAGAATTAATTTAAATGAAATGTAAATATCATTTAAATTAAATGCAAAAGGTGGGCTAAGCTAATAACATGTGTTAGTTGCTTAAATGCAAAACATGTGGGTTAGGAGAATAATGTTACTTACATATTATGTAAGTATTATTCTTGGTAGTATACTAATTGAATTAGGGTTTTCCTAATTCATCTAACCTAGCATTTATTGCACTTAGAGAAGTGCTAGCCTCCATCTAATGAAAGAGTTCTTGATGAAGGGTTCTTATTATTCTTAAGAGTTAGGAATAAAAGATTTAATTGGATTAGCCATCCAAGATTTCTAGGAAATCAAATATTGTTTCTTGTATAATCATTCTTGGTGGATTACCTCTAGAGTGCTACATACACTTTGTAGCTAGTGTTTAATTCAAGGAACAAAGATTGGAGGAGCTTGAAGAAATCAACAAAGGATTGTAGATTGTAAGAGCTTGAAGAAATCAAGAGAGGAGTAGATCTTGTAGCGGTTCAAAGGTTGGATCTATTAAGGTATTATCTCTTGTTAATCTTCATCAATTAATAGTTATGCATAAGGTGATTCATGGATAAGTTGCAAAAATTTTAATTTCCATTTTTCCGTTGCGTATTACAATTAGATTGTGATTTTGCATACTTACAGTGGTATCAAGAGCCATCCTTATGCGTACTATTAATTGTATCAATCATATATATGTTGATATGTGTTTAGAACAATTTTTTGGGTATAATTGTTAGTATGAAATTATGTTTTTTGGAAAAACATCAAAAGCAAAAAAAAAAAAAAGGACACTGTTCATCGCCGGGAACTGTTCACCGCCGGAACTGTTCACCGTCGGAAACTGTTCACGCCGGACACTGTTCACCGGCACTGTTCATGCCGGAAACTGTTTACCGGCACTGTTCACTGGTACTGTTCACCGGGCAGCGGGAACTGTTCACCGGGCAGCGGGCAGCGGAACTGTTCACCGGGCAGCCCGAACACTGTTCACCGGGCAGCCCGGGCACTGTTCACAAAAAAAAAATGATTTTCCAATTTTAAAATTTCAATGTTGAAAAATAAAGATGTTTATTTTAGACTTGAAATTGGTTTAAAATAAAGGAGTTTATTTTAATTAATATTGGATTTCAATTTTGAACAAAGATTCTAAATTTTATAAAGGAGTTTATATTAATTTGGAATGGATTAAAATAAAGGAGTTTATTTTAATTGGATTTTGGATTTCTACTAGTCAATTGCCCATTAAATGATATCAATATATATTGAATGGTTTATTATTCATGAGATGAATGGTATTTATATATGTTGATATATATATATATATAGGGGATGATTAAGGACTATTGACCAATGTGATTGGATTTAATTTGAATGGATGCTTGAATGAATGGTTTTATTCATAATGGGGTCTGCGTACCTCGCCTATCTAAATTTCTAAATGTAATTTCTATCTCTCTCCTATGTACTTCCCCTTGACTGTTGATCAAGGTTTCTATTTTGTTAAAATGAATGTAATAGGATTTAATAGAGTTATTAGAGAAATTGGAACCGAAGAGCAAGAGCATTGAAGACCCATTTGTAATGAAGCCTGGGTTGAATGTAATAGTTATATTCAAATTTATTCTTGCACCCTAGGTTTGACCTATTGATTTACTCGGTGGCTCGAGTGAATCAAATTAGATTAAGTCCATAATCATCCCATATAGAATATAGTATTCTATGAATGCATGCTTATAATATATATATTAAATATATTATTATTCATGTTGATGAATGTTTAATATGACGCGTATTTTATATATATATACTTGCATGCGCGCTAAACAAGATGAGACCATTAATAACAAAACCCTCATTACAAAATATTAAGTTGAATACGTTTAAAGGTATTTCAAAAATATCAAACGTAGCCTTCTAGCATGATAAAGCAATAGAGTATTAATTATTTAATATTAGTTTGTTGTGCACACACAAGACTCATATTAAATTTTTAAGATGTTGGCTTTATTACATTAAAAATGTTTTATAAGGAATTGAACAATACTAGTTTTGTTGTGCACACACAAGGACTATATTTTTCTATTCGCTTATATGGAAATGCTAGGTGAAACTTAACTTGGATTATTTTAGTTCGGATGTGCACACACTTGACTATTATAATCTAAGAGGCAAAATACAAGGAGTTACATAGTTGATGTAATTGACAAGAGTTGTCTACCCTTTGAATAAATATATGGTTTGTTGTGCACACACAAGGCTGCATATTTATGTCAATAGGATCCTTACTCACTAAACAGATTTTTGAAAATTTGTCGAACTATATATGGAGGGTCATATAGTTTGTATAAAATAGTGGGAGACACCCTTTTAATAAAGTCCTATATTAAATTGGTGATTAATAAAATGAATATATGCTAATGTTGTTTAAATAAAAATTCATTTACAGATTTTTACAAATGGCCCATTCACTATCACTGCGGAGCATATTGGATGCTAATAAACTAACCGGGCCGAACTACACGGATTGGTTAAGGAATTTGAGAATTGTTCTCACCGCTGAAAAATTATCTTATGTCCTTAATTCGCCTGTTCCTGCAACTGTTGCAGAAACTGCCTCTGAGGAAGAGATTGCTACTTTTAAAAAGTGGCAAGATGATGCTATGGTAGCTCAATGCATCATGCTCGCATCCATGAGTAACGAGTTACAACGTCAACATGAGAAAATGGATGCACCTGCTATATTGCTTCACTTGCAAGAGTTGTATGGTGAACAAAGTAGGTCTGCAAGATATGAGATATCTAAGGAGCTCTTCCGATCTAGAATGACCGATGGCCCTACAGTACAGGCACATGTCCTCAAAATGATCAATTTGATTGAACAATTGGGACAACTGGGTTTTGTAATGGATGGAGAGTTGAGCCAAGATTTGATCTTGCAGTCACTCCCGGACTCCTACTCACAATTTGTTGTGAATTTTCACATGAACAAGCTTGATGTCAGCTTGCCTGAATTGCTTAACATGTTGAAAACTGCAGAGAGTCACTTTCCATCCAAGAAAGACCAAGTCTTACTGATAGGTGACGCTTCCAAGAAAAGGAAGTGGCCCAAAGGATCTTCTGCTAAGAAGAAAAATTCTAAGAAGGCAAAAGGAAAGGTAACTGATAAAGGTAATAAGAATAAAACTAATGCGGATAGCAAAGGAGTTTGCTTCCACTGCAATAAGCCTGGACATTGGAAGAGAAACTGCAAGGATTACCTTGCAGAGGCAAAGCAGAAAAAGCTTGTTGAAGCTTCAGCTACGGATACAGGTTTATTCATGATTGAAATAAATCTTTCTGTAAGTCAAAATTCTACTTGGGTATTAGATACCGGTTGTGGTTCTCACATATGCAATTCATTGCAGGGAATAAGCAGAAGTAGAAGGCTAAACAAAGGAGAAGTAACTCTACGAGTGGGAAATGGAGCAAAAGTTGCTGCATTAGCTGTGGGGACTTATTGTTTAGCACTGCCTACGGGAAAATCTATCAATTTAATAAATTGTTATTATGTACCTGTTCTCATCAGAAACATTATATCTATTTCTATGTTGGACAAAGAAGGATTCGCTGTTATATTTAAGAACAATGGTTGTTCTATTTATAATAATAATGTTTTTTTGGAACTGGTAGCTTAATTGATGGACTTTACTTACTTGACTTACATGAAAATATTTTTCAAATTGAACAAACTTGTAAAAGAAAAAGAGATGAAGTAAATCATACTTTCATTTGGCACTGTAGACTCAGTCACATCAATGAAACAAGATTAAACAAGTTGCATATTGATGGTCTTTTAGAACCATTCGATTTTGAATCATATCCAACTTGTGAATCATGTCTCATGGGTAAAATGACTAAATCTCCATTTAGTGGACATGGAGAGAGGGTTACAGGATTGTTAGAGTTGGTACACACAGATGTATGTGGACCTATGACAACAGATGCTAGAGGAGGGTATTCGTATTTCATTACATTCACTGATGATCATTTAAGATTTGGATATGTGTATTTAATGAAATATAAATCCGAATCATTTGAAAAGTTCAAAGAATTCAGAAGTGAAGTAGAGAAACAAACTGGCAAAAGTGTTAAGATTCTTCGATCAGATCGAGGAGGAGAATACTTGAGCAATGAGTTTCTTAATCATCTCAAAGAAAATGGTATTCTCTCTCAATGGACGCCTCCTGGTACGCCACAATTAAATGGTGTATCTGAAAGAAGGAATCGTACCTTGTTAGACATGGTGCGGTCCATGATGAGTTTCACCGACCTTCCAATATCATTCTGGGGTCATGCCCTAGAAACGGCTGCATATCTACTTAACAAGATTCCCTCAAAATCCGTCCCTAAGACTCCATATGAGATGTGGACAGGGAGGAAACCCAGTCTTAAGCATGTTAAGATTTGGGGTTGTAACGCTTATGTAAAGAAGTTACAAAGTGACAAACTTGAGGCTAGATCTGACAAGTGCAAATTTGTGGGGTATCCTAAAGAAAGTTTAGGATATTATTTCTATAATCCTACCGAGCAAAAGGTGTTTGTTGCCAAACACGCTACCTTCTTGGAAAAAGAGTTTATCCTTGAAGGGGCTAGTGGGAGGAAAATAGATCTTGAAGAAATTCAAGAACCACAAATTACTACAGATCAAGTGGATGAACATGTTCAAGTAGATATAACTTCTGTACCACAACCGAGTCGTAAATCTGGAAGAGTGTCGAAAATACCTAAAAGGTATACACTTATCATAGAAGATGATGATGAGGTACGCATCATAACTGATGATGATCCAGTAACATACGATGAGGCTATGAGTAGTAAACACTCTGAGAAATGGCAAATAGCCATGAAATCCGAAATGGACTCCATGTATGAAAACCAAGTATGGACTTTGGTTACTCCACCTGAAGGCATTGTGCCTATAGGGTGTAAATGGGTCTTTAAGAAAAAGACTGGAGCAGATGGCAAGGTGGAGACCTATAAGGCCAGACTGGTTGCAAAAGGTTTCAAACAAAGACAAGGAGTTGACTATGATGAAACCTTCTCACCAGTAGCCATGCTCAAGTCCATCCGGATTTTACTTGCGATTGCAGCTTACTATGACTACGAAATCTGGCAAATGGACGTGAAAACGGCCTTCCTCAATGGGAAACTAGATGAGGATGTATATATGATACAGCCAGAGGGTTTTGTTTCAAAGGTTGGAACAAATCAAGTGTGTAAGTTACAAAGATCCATTTATGGATTGAAGCAAGCTTCTCGAAGTTGGAACATCCGTTTTGATGAGACAATCAAAGAGTTTGATTTTATCAAAAATGAGGATGAACCATGTGTGTACAAGAAAGTTAGTGGGAGTGCTGTGACATTCCTGGTATTATATGTTGATGATATATTACTTATAGGGAATGACATACCGATGCTACAATCAGTTAAAATTTGGTTATCTAAACACTTCTCCATGAAGGACTTGGGAGAAGCATCCTACATATTGGGGATAAAGATCTATAGAGATAGATCAAAGAGGATGCTCGGCTTGACCCAAGGTGCATACATTGATTCGATGCTAAAGAGGTTTAGCATGCAAGACTCCAAGAGAGGACTCATACCGATGAGTCATGGAGTAAATCTCTCTAAGAAATTGTCCCCAAAGACACCTGAAGAGAGAGAACGCATGAATCAAATACCTTATGCTTCGGCAATAGGATCCATAATGTATGGAATGATATGTACCAGACCAGATGTTGCTTATGCACTTAGTGTAACAAGTAGATATCAGTCTAATCCTGGAGAAGAACACTGGAAAGCTGTGAAAAACATCTTGAAGTACTTGAGAAGAACTAAAGATGTGTTTCTAGTATATGGTGGGTCTGATTTGAAACTAGAGGGCTTTACAGACTCAAGTTTTCAAACTGACCAAGATGACAGTAAATCCATGTCAGGGTATGTATTTACCTTGAACGGTGGAGCAGTGAGTTGGAAGAGTTCCAAACAGCAAACAGTTGCTGACTCGGTGACAGAGGCAGAGTATATAGCTGCAAGTGAAGCTGCAAAGGAAGCTGTTTGGATGAAGAAGTTCATTTCTGAACTCGGGGTAGTTCCTAGCATTACTGGACCCGTTCCGGTTCATTGTGACAACACTGGAGCTGTTGCACAGGCTAAGGAACCCAGGTCTCATCAAAGATCCAAACACGTGTTGCGGCGATTTCATTTAATTAGAGAAATAATTGAAAGAGGAGATGTCACCTTAGAAAGAGTGGACTCCCAGAACAACATTGCAGATCCATTTACTAAAGCATTATCGCAAGATCAATTCAATCGCCATTTCGATAAAATGGGTATTAGATACCAAGGTGATTGGCTTTAGTGCAAGTGGGAGATTGAAAGTAATATGCCCTCAAGCCAATTATATTTGATGTAATAAGCATTTACTTTGTAATCTTATTCAAATATTAATAATAGAATAAAAGGCATATTTTATCCATGTTAATTGGTTGAATTAATAAATGTGATGAACCCATAGTTTTCGAGCAATGCTTTTAGAATCATGATGAGATCATGCTAGTGAGATCTAAATTCAAGAAAGCTCAAAACTAAAATGTTCCTAATCGATGGATCACTAATATTGGGATTACTGATCCAGATAGATTAGTACATACTATGCTTGATCTTTAGAAGATAATGATTGATCTCATAATCATTTGTGTGAAGACACTAAAGCAAGTATGTAGGTGCTTATTAGAGAATAAGTTCACTGAACGTGACTCGCTTAAAGAACCCTAATGGAGTTTTATTCACCTGTCAATAGGGAAGTTCTTAAGTGATAGTTGTACAAGTGATCCTTGGACTTGAGATCATCATAGTACCTTGTGTATGTTAAGTTATACTTTGTCATATTCCTTAATACCTTAGGGTATGTACGGGTATAATAAAGTATACACGGAGGTAGGTGAATGATCGACAAAGGATCTACCACTTCTGATAAAGGGAGAGAATGTCCTATGCGATTTGATAAATGACAGCTCAAAAATCCCTGGCCAGGGTTGAATGAAAATTAGAAAGGAGTTTCTAATTTACATTAATCGGAGTTGTGCATTCTTAAATCGAAATGCATATGATTAAATAAAATAAGACTTGTCAGTAAATCCATGTCTTATATTTAATCGGGACATTGTATGGTAGAAGGATTGAATTGTACGATAACTACTACTGAATAGGTTCTATGTGATTAAACATTGATTTCATATTATTCGGATAGTCATGATATATTATCGTAAGGTGTCCCTCATGATGTAAAATAAATATTATTTATTTATGTTTGAATTAAAGGAGTTTAATTCATTATAAATAATATTAGAATTGTTCTAATTTATTTATTCTACTACCGGCATAATATTGAACCTAAAGGGTCACACCGCAAAAAGAATAATATTATATTAGAAGAAATTGGCTTAATGATAATAAATTAAGTATTTAATTTATTAGTTGAATAAATTGAAATGCTTAATATTTATAATGATATATTTGGAGAAATATTGAATTATAAATTAATAAGAGAAATCTTATTATTATTATTATCATTTAATTCTTAATTAGATTAAGAATTAATTTAAATGAAATGTAAATATCATTTAAATTAAATGAAAAAGGTGGGCTAAGCTAATAACATGTGTTAGTTGCTTAAATGCAAAACATGTGGGTTAGGAGAATAATGTTACTTACATATTATGTAAGTATTATTCTTGGTAGTATACTAATTGAATTAGGGTTTTCCTAATTCATCTAACCTAGCATTTATTGCACTTAGAGAAGTGCTAGCCTCCATCTAATGAAAGAGTTCTTGATGAAGGGTTCTTATTATTCTTAAGAGTTAGGAATAAAAGATTTAATTGGATTAGCCATCCAAGATTTCTAGGAAATCAAATATTGTTTCTTGTATAATCATTCTTGGTGGATTACCTCTAGAGTGCTACATACACTTTGTAGCTAGTGTTTAATTCAAGGAACAAAGATTGGAGGAGCTTGAAGAAATCAACAAAGGATTGTAGATTGTAAGTGCTTGAAGAAATCAAGAGAGGAGTAGATCTTGTAGCGGTTCAAAGGTTGGATCTATTAAGGTATTATCTCTTGTTAATCTTCATCAATTAATAGTTATGCATAAGGTGATTCATGGATAAGTTGCAAAAATTTTAATTTCCATTTTTCCGTTGCGTATTACAATTAGATTGTGATTTTGCATACTTACACTAGAATGGTCTGATTAGATTCTTAAAATATATGTTAAATATTCACCTTATTTGATATCCATAATTAGATATTATCATTATTTAGATCTATGATTTCAGATTTATATGTTTTAAATTTGAAAATTTTATAGATTTTGTTATGATCATGTAAAATTTGAGATATATAAAGTTAGGGTTTAGGAAAAAAATGGGAATGCTTGATGATGGTTACGGAGGAGTTGAAGATGGTGATGGTGGTGCCACAGTTGTGTCCAAACTGTGGTGGGGCAGCGGTGGTGGTAAGGGAAGATGATAGTGAAATTTTTTGGTTTTTTTTTTAAATTTTTTTTTATTTTATAATTTGTTAGTTTTTGTTAAACATTATTTGGTATAATTTTAATTTATATTTTTAAACTCAACATTATATATTTTATGAAATTTCACTCAATTTCAAATTTAAAACATTATTTTCTAAAAGTAATAATTAATTTTTAAACTTTAATTATATTTTATGAAATTTTAAAATTATTAGTGGGTCTCCTTTTTTTTTTTGCTCTGTTTAAGAAATTTTAATTTAAAATTACTCCCTTGGTTTTATATTATTTTTAGCTTATAAAATTTTAAAATTAAAATTTGATAATTTATTTTTTTCTTGAGAAAGTGAAGATTAGTTCATATATAAACCACATTTTGATACATATACAATATTTTTTTTTTTATTCTTTTAATTTTTAATTAAACATTATTTGGTATAATTTCTAATTTTATATTTTTAAAGTCAACATTATTTGGGATGAACTGTATTTAGAAGCATTTTACTTTGGGTTAATTGTATTTAAAAGTATTTTAATTTTAAAATGAAGTTAAATCGTATTTGAATACGGTCAAACCATATAAAACCAGTTGAGTCCAATTGAATTGTTGGCCGGGTCGGGTATTTCGGTCAATTTCAGCCGGAATTTGAATTTGGGGGGACATTGTATGCAATTAGGTAGTTTATGTAGTAATTTGTAAGCATAATTACTTTGGAGGCCAAATTATGAATTTGGTGGTACTTAGTGTAACAGAAGTGTAATTAACGCAATAAAACATTATAATAATTATGACAATTTTACATAATTACTATAAAATATGGTGGTGGTGGTTGATGGTGGCGGTAGGTGGTGGGCGATGGTGAGTGGTGGTGGTAGTGATGATTGGTAGTGGGTTAGCGGTGAATGATGGAGTGAGTGGTGGTGGTGGTGGTGGGTTGTGGTGGTGATGGGTGGTTGTGAATGGTGGGTAGTGGTAGTGGGTGGCGGTGGGTTGGGGGTGGTGGTGGTGAAAGATGGTGATGGGTGGTGGTGAAAGGTGGTAATGGGTGGTGGTGGTGGATGGTGGTGGTGGTGATAGTGGTGGTTGTGGGTGGTGGTGATAGTGGTGGTGTAGTGAGAAAAGTGAAGTGAATAATTAAAAATATGAATTAAGATAGTGAGGGTAAAATAATAATGAAGAGCCTCTTTTTCTAAAAAGAGTTGGCTCAACGTCTTTTTTTAAGAGGTAAAAAAAGATTAAAAAAGTTTTTATCAAACAACATAGCCTCTACGCAAAAAAAAAGTAAGACAAAAAAAATAATAAGAAACTGTCAGACACTACCTTTGTTTGCCTGATGGTGATATATCTACTTCTATCTTATTATATTTTATTTATACTAAAATGTAGGACCTCCGCTTCCAAAATACCTATTTTAGTATTATTTTTTACTTTCATTATATTATTATATTTATAGGTGGAGGCAGATCCTATATGGAAACCCATATATTTTCCATGGGTAGGTTTGGAATTTTGGAATTTTGGTGAATTTATTTTAACAAATTAAAACAAAAATTATCTAAAATTTGTTCATCTAGATATATGAAATATAAATTAGACTTACCTTCATTAAATAAAAAAGATACTGTTTCCGTCCTCAAAATAATGATTAAATATATAATTATTTTTGTCTCTAAAAAATAAGATAAAATACATAAAGTGAAGATTAATTATGTCATTTAGTAGAGTCCATTAATTATTCATCACTTTATGAATTTTGTGGGACCACTAAGATAAATTTGAAACGGCAAAACTAATAATTTTCCCACTGTACTTGACACGTTTTACTTAATACACCACTGAACTTTTAATTTTTTAAATTACACCATTAAACTAATTAATATTTTTAAATTGAGTCATTCCGTTACAAAAATTGGATGGACGTTAAATCTAAGAATTAAACTCTCAACATGAAAGTATTTTTCTTCTTTTTCATAGTCAATTTTCTATACTCTGCTTTAGAAAAACTCCAAGAAAGACAATTTTCTATACTCTGCTTTACTTCACCCTTAAATCTATGAATTAATCTCCAAGAAAGTCACTTTTCTATACTGCTTTAGGAAAACTCCCCGAAACACATCAAATCCAGATATTTGGGTAGCTTAGTATGAGAAAAAGAGAAAAAATACTTTTATGTTGAGAGTTTAATTCCCAGATTTAACGTCCATCTAATTTTTGTAACGGAATGACCCAATTTGAAAATATTAATTAGTTTAATAGTGTAATTTGAAAAATTAAAAGTTCAGTGGTGTATTAAGTAAAACGTGCCAAGTACAGTGGGAAAATCATTAGTTTTGCCAATTTAAAACTTTATTTATTCTCTTTCCTCTATTTTTGCTTTTCTTAATATGTGTGAAATTTGTACTTTATTCATTCTTTAGAGGATGGATGGAGTATTTGTTATAATATTTTTACTCCCTGCGTTGTATTTTTCAAGTTTAAAAAAATATTCTATGAAGTTATTATTTTTGCATATTATTTTGTTATTCTTATCATATACCGGTTCTTCTCTTTTCTGAGAGAGTAAATCAAATAAAAAGCAAAATACTTACTGACTTGATCAAATATTTAAGGGAATCAGGTGATTGAGAATTCAATTCTCCACGTTTAAAGGTTTAGTTGCAAAAATCAAGTTTCTTAATAATTAATGTTGAAACTCAAAGGTTTTTTCACTAATTAATGAAAGAAAAATCACACTATTGGACTTGAAAGAATGAGCTTTTATATTGAAAAACTAATGCTGAAAAAAAGGAAGTTTTGCCATTAACAATTGGATAGAGAAACTAAAACTAAAATGAATTACAATTTTACTATTGTGAAGGATTAAATATATGTATGCTATAGTAAGTTTACACATAATCGAGAACCAAAGTCATTCCTTTTGAAGCGTATTAACTTTAAGTGCGGAAAAACTCGAACAAATCTACAACCCAACGGCGTATCCGAACTACAATCCTTGTGCGATGAGAATGAAGATTAATTCCACAATCCGTAACAATTGAAGAATTTACAAAGTATTTGGGAGCTCTATATTTTGCAGTGTTCTCTATCTTAGCTCTTCACTTTTGCGTTCTTCATTCTCAGCAATTGCATATATGAAGGAGAGAGAGACTAATTGGAGTCACGGGTCCAATAGGAAATCCATTGAACATTCACCAATGTCCAAAACCATATTGGTAAGACATGGAATCAATGAATAATGGAGGGGACATGCTTTAAACATGTTGGCCATGTTAACCAAGGAGACCCATTCATGGGTAATATTGTCCAACATATCCCACTCGCCCATGGCGGGGACGACGTAATCCTCACATCTGCTAAAAATTAGCTCAAACCAAAAACTCGTAAATCTTCAGTTGCCGGATCGTGCAACCGCTGAGTTCACCTACAATGCGGGAGCTCTATATCAAACCCGTTAAGGCCAATATAGAGACATCTACCCTTTTAAAGAAAATAGTGTGGGAGCTCTCACGTCAAACTCAATTAGTTCACGCAGATGCTATAGTCCATAAACTCAGAGTACCCAAGACACATTTGATTTTTACTAGGTTAAGTATCTCTAATCCCTTAGAGAGCTATACTTAACCACCTTTGGGCCCGTGTCCATTCCGTATCTCACTTATTACTATATCGTTATCAAAGCGCCATAGTTGTCGACAATAAGTGCAGAACGAGGTTAAATCAAATTGTCTTCCCTTTGCCCTAATACTACTCAGATATGAATCAACTGCTTTCCCAGAATCGGTCTTTATAGTCTCATCAATCCTGACCTTAGGAATCGAAACCAAAGTAGCAACATTGATCCATGTCTTTACAGTATAGTCAAAGATCACAAAGAGCACTTAATGTAGGAATTATAATCTTGTCCTACTGGACTCACACGGTGAGAAAACAGGGATTCATTCTCTCACCTCCTTTGCTTGGTTGCTTAGCTCATGTAACCCTCTCACAACATACTATTCTATAGCCTTGTTGTGTGACCCTTAGTCTAGTCACTCCTAGAGTGGCTAACTCAAACATTTCAAATTGCTCGCTTTATCAAAGCGCCACATTTGAAATTTCGTGTTCGGTTATCATGTCATGACAGACAATCTCATCTACATGAGCATATATCTTATGGTCATGCCGTACGGATCTTAGTTCAGTCGCTTCACAAGCGCTTAACTCGAATTTCCAGATTGCTCGCTTTCCCAAGCGCCAACTCTGAAACTTCGTATCCGGCTATCAGAATAGGTTAATATAGATGGTGGGACATACTATATTCGGTTAATCAAAATTAACCTCATCTTGGCACACGCTAATGCGACATTATGTTTCATTTTGCTCGCTACTAAGCGCCAATTGATTGCTTATCTAAAGTATCAATAGCTCGCTACTCAAAGCGTCAATGAATGAACTATCTCAACCTTGCTCGCTTTTCAAAGCGCCAGAGTGATTTCTTGTGTAAGTGAGCCAATCAACCTATTGACATATATTTAGTGTGTGCATATCCAATATGCATAATAACTGTGTGAACTAATAATATTTATCATATGCGCTAAAAGATCACAATATAAGTGGAAACAAATAAATCTCGCATAAATGATAAATGTCTCAAAACAATAGTGAATATCTCTAAGACAAGCCAAATAATGAGTGATATGCTAGTAGCTAAGAAAGTACATCAAACCATACGAAGACCCAATGAACTAACATGCCTACAAATAGCATCTTTCGGAATCGGCTTCGTCAAGGGATCTACTATCATAATGCCAGTGGGCATGAACTTTAATATCACCTCATTATTTGCTATATTCTCTCTAATGAAGTTCATTCTCAAGTTAATGTGCTTTGTCCTACCGTGATACTTGGGGTCTTTAGTGTAATCTAGGGTCGCTGTGCTATCACAGTAAACAGTCACGGGATCTGAAGCATTAGGGATGACTCCAAGATCCTCGAAGAATCTTCTTAGCCATATAGGTTCCTGAACAGCTAACGTACATGCTACAAACTCCGACTCCATTGTCGAAAGAGTAACACAAGTCTGTTTCTTGCTACACCAAGTAATGGCACCACCATATAGTAAGAATGCATATCCTGGGGTCGACTTGCGCATTCCCTGGTTACTTCCCCAACTGGCATCGGAGTAACCAATCAATCGCAGGTCCGGTCCTCCATAACATAACATGTAGTCCAAAGTACCCCTCAAATATCGCAAGATCCTCTTGATTGCCCTCCAATAAGCAATTCCAGGGTTTGACTGATAACGACCGAGATAACTGACTGCATATACTATATCAGGCCGAGTACACACAACTGCATACATTATCTTTCCTATAGCATTGGCATACGGGTAATGGGACATTTTTTTAATTTCCTCGGGAGAAGTAGGACATTGCTCGGGTCCAATGGCGTCGTCTTTAACGATAGGAGTGTCTATGGGTTTGCAGTTGCTCATTTGGAATTATTCTAGAACCTTCTTAAGATAAGTCTCTTGAGACAAACCAAGAAGCTTTCTTGAGCGATCTCTATATATCTTAACTCCAAGAATATAAGTTGCTTCTCCCATGTCCTTCATCTCAAAGTTAGAGGACAACCACCCTTTGGCAGCGACAATTATCTCCTTATCGTTCCGAGCTAATAGAATGTCATCGACATACATCGATAAGATAAGGAATTTATCTTTGGACTGTTTGATATACACACAATGGTCTTCCTCGATCATCGTAAATCCATCACTAATGACGGCTCGATGGAATCTAAGATACCATAGCCTGGAAGCCTATTTTAAACCATAGATAGAACGTTTGAGCTTGCATACTTTGCGCTCTTGTCCTTCTACGTTGAAACCCTCTGGCTGATCTATGTATATTTCCTCAGCTACATCTCCATTGAGAAAAGCTGTCTTAACGTCCATTTGATATAACTCCAGATCCAAATGCGCGACAATCGCTAGAATGAGGCGAATTGAGGCAAACCTTACAACTGGTGAAAAGGTTTTCTCGTAATCAATTCCCTCTTGGTGGGTGTAGCCCTTGGCTATAAGACGAGCTTTGTACCTTTCAATGGAACCATCCGTCTTGCGTTTGACTTTAAGAACCCATTTGTTCCCAATAGTCTTTCGCCTTGGTGGAAGATCAACCAAGTCCCAGACTTGATTAGTCCCCATGGACTCCATCTCATCTTCCATTGCAATCATCCATTTATCACTTACAACAGATGATAGAGCATGTCGATAAGATCAAGGTTCCTCATCATCCTGCGCATCAACCACAAAGGCATTCCCCTCAATCTTAAAGAGACGATGTGGAATGTTACCTCTTTGACTTCTACGTATTTGAGGAATAAGAGACTCCTCATTCAATGAAAAAGAACTGCTCGAAGGCATGTCACTCCCACTATCTACAAGAGCTTGAGGAATATCCTCTTCGGTCTCTACTGTACGATTTAGGGTGTACAAATTTTCCTCCATCTCATAAAGGTTCATCTCCTTGCTCACATCACCTCTGTTAGGGAAATCCATTTCAAGGAAATCCGCATCTCATGACTTTATCTCGGATACAGTCCCATCAGACTGCTCTCCAACGAACACATAGCCTTTGGAGTGTTCAGAATATCTTATAAAGATACACTTTTTACTCCTCGAGCCCAACTTCCCATGTTGATGAGAAGTGTTGTGTACAAAAGCTGTTGGTCCCCAAGGTCGCATATGGCCCAATTCGGGCTTTCTACCGGTCCATATTTCGTATGGGGTGGACCGAACTGTCTTTGAAGGCACACAATTAAGTATATACGTCGCAGTCAATAATGCATCACCCCAATAGGAGATAGGCAAATTGGCTTGCGCCATCATAGACCTAACCATATCTAATAATGTCTGGTTCCTCCTCTCCGCCACACCATTTTGTTGCGGAGTTCTAGGGATTGTCAATTACCTGATTATCCCTTTTTCTTCACATAGTGCTTTAAACTGATCGAATAGATACTCGTGGCCTCGGTCAGTTTGAAGTGCTTTAACACTTTTGTCTAACTGTTTCTCAACCTCAATCAAATAACGTCTAAAACGGTCTAATGCCTCAGACTTATGAGAAATCAAGAAAGTGTACCCAAAGCGCATATAGTCATCTATCATTGTGAGAAAGTAGGAACGTCCATGCCTTTCTTTCACATTCATAGGGCCACAAATGTCTAAGTGAATGAGTTGCAAGGGTGTTTCTGCCATAGTGGCTTTACCAAATGGTTTTCTAGTTGACTTCCCTGCTAAACAATGTTCACAAATGGGTAGATTGACCTTAGCGAGTGGGCCTAAAAGACCTACTCGAGCTAACCTGGCCATTCTATCTCCTGTCCAATATGGCCTAATCTAGCATGCCATTGAATTGAATTATCATGATCATTTTCAACAAGTAAGGAATAAGAATCATTATTATTAATGCTAGAATCAATAGTATCCAAAATCATAAAACCATTCAAAATAATACCATATCCAAATGCATTCGTCCCATGCGAAATTATTACAGAATTATTCTCAAAACTAACAGAGTAACCCAAACGAAGTACTGATAAAACAGAAAATAAATTCTGTCGAACATCCGGTGCATAAAGTACATCATATAGGGTCAATGCTAAGCATCCTCGCATTTCCAGTTTGTAAGTGCCAATGCCTAGCACGTCCACGCTGGAATCGTTCCCCATGTATACTTTTCTGCTAAACGAAATGTGGCGGTATTCCACGAATCCACTCCGATCTCTAGCTATGTGATCCGTTGCTCCTGAGTCTACAATCCACATATGGAGAGAATGAGCAACAAAGACAGTACTTGATACTAAGTATATAGATAGATTAGGACTAGGAATTACCTTCTTCGGCTCAGTGCATTCACGAGCGAAGTGTCCCGCCTTGCCACAATTGTAGCATGCCATCTTGGCTTTGTCCTTTTTACCAGAACCTCGTTTGCCTCTTTTTTGCTTGCCAACACACCACTCGCAGCCCCCTTAGGCGCAGTAGGATTAGCAGATTTCTTCCCTTTCTTGGGCTTGAACCCTTTGTGAGAGTTTGATTCAGTTACATATACCCTGGAGGTTTTGACAACCTCAAGGCGCTCAGCCTCGAGCTCCAGGTGACGATGAATATCACCAAAGTTTTTGATATTCTCGTTGTGGGTCATGTTCACCCGCATATGTTCCCAACAGTCGGGAAGAGAGCGAACCACTGCTGAAATATGTTGCTCGTCTGACACTTGAGTGCCACCGATTTTTAATTCCCGGATCATATTAGCCATGATTCGAAGGTGTTGTTTCATGGTGTTATTATCACGTTTTTTATAATAATCGAATCTTATGGCTAATTCCCTCAGCCTTGTCAACGAGGTGCCACCAAACTTAGTTTTGAGAGCTTCCCATATATCGTGTGCAGTAGAGTATTGTTCATACTCAAACAGAAAGTCATTGTTTATGCAGCTCAACAACGTTATGCGAGCGATACGATCCTTTTTGTGTCAACTTTCGAAGGCTGCAACCTTGATCGGATCATCTGCATTATCACTCTCTGATTTTACCATCTTGGACAACAGGGTTTCTTCAACCTCTTGCTCCTCCAAGACCATCCTAACTTTTCAGTGCCACACGTCGTAGTTATCTCCGTCTAATTTGTTTCCTTGGTTAAGGTCTACGATAATGTGTTTTGAAGCTATTTCTATTTTGAACTAAAATAAGAGAATTAATAAGAGATATTTATTGTTCACCACAGTATATAAAACATCTTTGCCGAATAAACTAAATTAACATAAAAATAATATGACATAAATATAGAAGGGAGACTATGCCAGGCTTTGGAATCACAATCCACATAAATGCTCAATTATTTAAATTTAATTTTTCAGCGCATTAGACGTGTAATTTAGGCAATAATTTAATTAAATTACTACAACCTAAATCACTCCCACTAGGAACAAGTGTATATGTGTACATATACCAAGTCAATTTAATTCCAAGCACCAACAATTAATATTCCAAAAATATTAACAAAAGGAATCAAATTATAGGTTATATTAATAAATTAATATACCAAGTACGCTATAAACACATGAAAAAACTTTCAAAAAAATTTCAACAGTAGATTATCATCATAAAACATTACTGTAATTTTTCTAGAATTTTTTGATAATTATGCTAATTATCACAATTAATAAACCATAGCATAATTAAATTGAAAATTAACTAAAAACATCCAATTATAATAATATTCCAAAAATTTCATTGAAAATATTAATATTATCCCAATAATAAATTTCTGTAAATTTTCCAGAATTTAATAATCTATAAAACTATTTATTAATGAATTTTTATTAATAAAACAATTAAAGAAATCATTTTCTGGAATTAAAAAAATAAACTTTAAAATTTTTCTGGAACCGAGTCGGACGCGCGGGTCGGGGACCGGGCGGGTCAAACCACGGGTCAGATCCGTATCGGATAAGGTTGTGGGTCAAATCTAGGTAACCGGGTCGGTTCATGGGTCAACGGATCCGGGTCAGGGTGAGTGCGCGGGTCAACTTATCAGCGCGTGCAGCACACGCGCCAGCTGCAAAGGGCAGCCGCGCATGGCGCGCACGCGTGGCTACCGTGGCCCTCCGACGCGCGTGTAGGCCACGCGCCGCCTTCCCTGAAGCTTTTCGCGATGGGGTTTTTTCTGTTCTGATCGACTTTCCATGGGGATTCTGATGGTGTGCTCAAAACCCATTTTGGGAGCTACCACAGAAGAGTTGTGACGTACACAAATCCTACCGAGAGTGGGATTGCGCTTCGTCTTCAACCTCAAGTCATCAGAATTTATAGAAAAATTGGCGAACCAAACTTTGAAAGGTACTACATATACATATCAATATAAATCTAAACGAACAAATATGCAGAAAGTTATGGCTACTCAAAGTGTTCGGGTTGATAATATTTTCAAGCTTTTTAAACATTCATCAATTGAGTTTTGTGTAAACTACATACATGACATACATATGATCGAAATATGCATGCTCTGATACCATTGAAGGATTAAATATATGTATGCTATACTAAGTTTACACATAATCGAGAACCAACGTCATACCTTTTGAAGCGTATTAACTTTAAGTGCGGAAAAACTCGAACAAATTCACAACCCAACGGCTTATTCAAACTACAATCCTTGTGCGATGAGAATGGAGATTAATTCCACAATCCGTAACAATTGAAGAATTTACAACGTATTTGGGAGCTCTATATTTTGCATTGTGCTCTATCTTAGCTCTTCACTTCCATGTTTTTCATTCTCAGCAATTGCATATATGAAGGAGAGAGAGAGAGAGACTAATTGGAGTCACGGGTCCAATAGGAAATCCATTGAACATTCATCAATGTCCAAAACCATATTGGTAAGGCATGGAATCAATGAATAATGGATGAGACATGCTTTAAACATGTTGGCCATGTTAACCAAGGAGACCCACTCATGGGTGATATTGTCCAACATATTGAAACTCTAAGATTTATCCTACACAAAAGTAATTGGTTTTAGGTCGATTATAAAGTGAAGAATACTGGTGTTGAATCTCAGAAGATTATCCACTACGTTTATAACTTAAGTAACCTGGTGAGTTAAGCTATATTACCTCATATTCTTAAGATAGATAAACTTGGTCTGTGCTTTTGTGTTTGTTTGTGTATTTGTTCGTTTATTCTTTTGTTCTAATTCGTTAATACTCCATTTATAGCTGATGATTGAACCTCTATGTTTACCCACATAAAGTTTTGCTAGGACATGATCATTGGAATTTCAATTGAGTCCTTAAATGTAATAACTGCCATAACTGCCTCAATTGATTCCTCTTAGCGAAAATTATAGCCTCTCTGCATCTTGCTCGAACCTTTGATTTTTCTTGTGATATGATTTTTACATTCACTTATTTCTCTTCGCTTCCGCTGCAATTTATCTTTCTTCTTTTGCTCTAGAAATATCCTTTTCGTCTTACCATTACTTTTAAACTTTTTTTTCTCTTTCTTTTTGCTTCTAGCTAGCTACTTCAAACCTTTGCTCAAGAAATGGATAAAATCCAAAAGGATCATTAGATCCGGTAGTTTCTTCGCTTTCGAGTACCTCTTCTTCTTCATTAAACAATGAAGAGCTCTTTGTCTTACATCAATACAATTGGCGCATTCACAACCTTATCCATGTTCCTTCTCCAAATTCCTTTTTTGTTTACTTCCAAAATTACCCTCGTTACTAGGTTTAAATCCCTTTTTCCCAAAAATGTTCACAAATACCCTTGACCCTATTATCCATACTATTTACTTCTTAACTTGTATTCAACTTACTGTTTTTCTCATTATCGACAAGATCACCTAACCAACTCATAGTCTTTTCTTTTGTGTCGGCTCTAAAGTTATCAGTGGCATCCTCAAGATTTTGGTTTTGAGATTCCCATGGTGGAAATTGTTCCCAAATAAAGATTCTTCCAAATTCCGCTGAAAATTTTGCTGACTAATAGTACTCCTTCAGCCATTTCTCTGCCTCCGATGATTCCTTTGTAAGGCAAAGGTGCAAAATTGCCCTTGTGGTTTCGCCCAAAGTTCTCGCTAGCCCATAAACTTTTTTTTTTCAAAAGTACCCCTGTTATAAATTTCAGCTCAACTATGCCCCTTCTGTTAACAGACTTACCACCTAGACAAACGTGACTGGCGAGGCTAAATAAATTTTAGTGACAAGACATGAAGAGAGAAATTTAGCTCCTAATTAAAACAAATTAAACAACTTAATTTCAAACCCATCCTATCATCATTTAGTGCCTGCCATTTTCTCTCTCTAAACCCATTCTCTCTAAACAAATTAAACTCGAATGAAGCTGCTTAGATCCAGGATGAACAACCTCCATGTTTCCCATTATTACACGAAACAAGATCATATACCGTAACCCATTTTCGTCAACATCATAATAATTTGTACTGTAGCCAAATTAGCAAAGCTGAATACCATTTGTTAACACATATTAAGGACATCAAGTGATGCAGTACTGGTAGTGCCAAAATAAAGCAGAAAGTTGTGAAATACTAAAATTAGATTTTGCAAGCTCAAGCCCAACCAAACTCTGAATCTCTTTTGAGTGGCCATATTAAGAACATTGACTAAAAGCAATTATCAAATAGTATTTACTACAAAAGCGATATGGAATATCTAAATCTTTCTCTCTCTAAACCCATATCCATTTTCTCTCTCTAAACCCATTCTTCTCAGATCCATCAAGACTCAGATGGTAAATTCTGCAATCTCTCTCCACTTTCCCCAAATGCACCTTAACTTGATATGACCCATTCTTAATATCAACAAATCATTAGATCCAGAAGTTTTAGAGAAAAAATTTGGTAATTTTGAGTTCAGGCTTGAAGATCCGGTGATGATGTTCCCCGTCGACGAGCTCTTCTCCAACAGAAAGCTAGTGTCGCTCCAGCTTTCAATGTTCCATCCGGCGGTAATATCGTCGAAGACGAGTTCACCGGTGATATTGTCCAAAAATTTTCTTCCCGATCCCCAATTTACACGTGCTCTGATGTTAGCCTTTTTTTCTTCTGCATTTTTTTTGGTTTTCTCCTCACTTGTGATGATGCAACCTCGGCGATTGCATTTTCGATTGTGATGATTGACTGGAGATATGTGATAACGATGGATCTATAAATATGGTGATTATTTTTTGGGGGTCTATTACAAAAATTTGTCCAGGTGTCAACCTCGTCAACAAAATTTGTCTAGGTGTCAGCCACGTTTGTCTAGGTGACATGTCTGTTAACGAGAGGGGCATAGTTAAGCTGAAATTTATAACGTCAGGGGTACTTTTGAAAAAAAAAAGTTCATGGGCTAACAGTTCATGGTCAATTTTGCACCTTTGTCCTTCCTTTGTAACTAGCTCATTTTCCAACGAGGTTTTTTGTTCAGCATTTTTTCCCTTATCCTCTTTATCGTTTATCATATTCATCTCCACATTTAATTAATCCGCCAGTAATTAATTACCACCTCTATCTTCACCTCTATCCTTGTTTATATGCATTATACTTGCTTCTTGATTTATTTCTGATAACCTTTACTTTAAATTTTTCTTCTCCTTTTGATAGAACAACAATTTCCTCTAGTAGATCGACTTATACGATCAATAAGAAAAATCTTGCATCGTCTATGGTGACCATCTTTCTTGTCTTCTAATCACAAACAAATATTTTCGCCTAAAGGTCAACGATGCTTCGAAAGGTTTCCTCTGCATAATTTTTGAATACCTTTAACTACTAGCCATGTAGCTCGAATATAATTTATAGGTCTATTGATTAACTTTAGCAAGTAGTTGAAAGTTTTTCTTGGCCCTTTCTATTCTTTAATATGATTCTTCCTAAACATCTCCTCATCAAATCATGCTATTACGAAGCAATTTAAACCCATTGTAAACTACTTTACAAAAATTTCTGATTTCTTTCAACTTTCAAGCATACTTCTTCTACTTTTTCCCTCCCTATCTTTTGTACAGAGCGTACTAGTACATACCTTTCCATACTCTAACCACCGCATCATTTATTGATCCTTCAACTTCCCTCAAATCTTTATTATTTTGATATATTTTTTCTTCCTACTCACCTTTCCTATTCTCCAACTTTATATCCCTTGAGTTAGGGGAGAGCAAGAAACCACATTTGTAACCGGCACCACACCGCAACCACATAAAATCGTTCAATTTCAGTACAAGAAAAATGTCTAATTCTGACAGAATATTCCGTTGGAATTACACTTATTCCGTCGAAAACAGTTTAATTCCGTCAGAATATTCCATCGACCATTCTGTCGAAAATAGGTGCCTCGAGGATAAGTCCGTGAGACTTTCGCCGAGGATAGGTTATGTATTGCTAACTTATTTCCGAAGAAATTTTCGTCGGGGATAGCTTAAGTCCGACATAATTATGCCCGACTGAATATTCCGTCGAAAATAAGTTGACATGTGTAATTTGCAGAAATAAATGAAATATCCTATTTCTGACGAAATTTTCCTTTGAAAATAGGTTATTCCGTCGAGCTTTAGTTATTTTTTTAAAATATTTTTTGTTTTTTTAAATATTTTTTTAAACCACAGTTTGTACTTGTTTCTGTTTTCAACCAATTTTTTCCAACAATATATATGTACAACAAACATCATATACACTAAAATATGAACTCCTCCTAACCACACATACATACAACAACATACACGTCCCCTGGATAACAAATATAAAATAAATTACGATAGATAACATTAATACCTATAAGTTTAACAAAAAAATGGGACTCAACAATGATTTACAATATAAAATAGGGGAAACTATAATTTACAATAACGTAAGACTACAATTTACATCATAAACTAAGTAAAACTAAAATTATCTACAAACGATGGCTGGTACTACCATCGGTATGAGGAGGATCAATGGACAAGGGTCGACGCTGCTGCTCCGGAGTCTGAAAATCATCCTCATCATGTCCTCCATGCTCGACATCATCCCCTCGCTCGACATCGTCACTATATTGATACAATAAAAAATATAACCTATTAGTAAACATAAATGAGAATTAAAGAAATAGCTAAATAATAATTAAGTAACATGCATGATATAAAATTTAAAATTAATGAATAAAATACCTGAGGATCGGAGTGGTCAGGAGCTGACTCAGCAGCGGCCCAAAAGCCTCCAACAGTAGGGTAACAACTATCATCTGTATAACCTCACCGCGTATCGCGTCGAACTACTTAGACGGGATACTCGTACTCTCGGCGGTGCCCCTACTGTAATGTCTTGCTCAAGCTGATGTAGACGAGCACAGGTAGGCAAGTCCTGCTGATGAAATATCGGATTCATACCAAATGTCTCTGACATCTGCATCATAACCCTCTAGAATATCTCATTGGACAAGTCAGCGCCCGTATGAGATGGTTCAACAGGTGCTCTCGGACGTTGACGATGACTAGAGCCTGTGAAAATAGAAACAACTTTAGAAAATATTTACGAACTGATATAAAAAGAGAACGAGAAACATAAAAGAATGAATACCTACAGGGAATGTATATGTTGGTATCTACGGCTAACCCAACAGTCAATACCTACCCATAGTGCTGCTGGGGGATCCTGAGACGTCACCCAAAGACTCATCTCCTTATCATGAGATAAGGTAATCTTGGGAGGAGGGACAGCAGAATCTAACGACTTAGGTTCTCCCCTAGCAACCCGCAACTCAGCTACACGCTCGTCCCGAAGATTCTGAAATCGGTTCTATAATTTATTATCTACATGTTAGTTATTTAAAGAATTTAATAAACTACCTAATATTTAAAATGTCTAATCGATTACCCGTATAGCTAATATTGTGGGAGACATAGTAGATGTGTCCTTCAGCGTATGGGCTATATCCTAAAGCTCGATAAGGGTAGGAGGTCGGCCCAAAGCCCTCCACATGACCTAATAAATACATTCATATATCATTTAATTAGTAACTAATAATAACATTAAACCTAAGAACTAAATTAACACACATACATGTTAGGTTTGTATATGACGCGAGCATGCAATCAAATTACATAAATAGAGCGGAAGCGCGATAAAACGGATTTTAAAAATTTTATACAAACCATCACCATGATCGATCAATGTGCTCAATTAACAATATAAACGAAAGAGAAAGAGAATAAGAAATTATACCCTCGTAGAACTAAGCTTCCTCGGGTACAAGTTCAACTCCTAGTCCTTCGTGTTCTCCTCGAATGCTACGGTGTGATTCCTTCCTTTGATCAACGTTAGCCACCCAAGTGTTTGGCCTCTAGAGGTGATCCACCAAGGAAGAACAAGTATTCAAGAAGTTGGGTATTTGGCAAAACCCTAGTTTCTATCTCTATAGAAATTGTAAGTACTCTCCACAATCTAATGCAAGAGTGTGTAACCCTAATCTATGATAAGACCCTTCTTATTTATAGATGTAGGAATAACCCTTCCCTAAACAATTTAGGATTTAGGGTTTGTATTATAATTAAACTCCTTTAATTAATAATGCTCCTAATCCAATTAGGAATCCATGGGAGAGTACTTCTATTAATTAATTCCCAATCCCTATTAGGAATTAAATAATAGTAAAAGTAATAATAATAATAAGACTCCTCTTATTAATTTATATTTAATATTTCCAAAATATTAAATAAATAAATATTAAGCTATTTAATTTATTCTATCTCCATAGACTAAATTAAATACACTTAACTTATTATTACAATTATGCCATTTACTTCTTAAATAAATATTTTCCTTTTGCGGTGTGACCCTTTAGGTTCTCCATATTAAACCGGTTGCGAATAAATCAATTAGAACAATTCTAATCTTATTTAAATAAATAAATTAAACTATTTAATTCATTTAAATAAATAACATTTATTCTACAATAAGGGTAAGCCCCCTTAGCGATCAACGACTTTCCAGATAATATAGATTTCAACATTAATCACAAAAGAACCTTTGAGTAGATAGTTACCGTACAATTCAATCCTTCTACCTTACAATGTCCCAATTAAATATAAGACATGGAATTACTGTCAAGTCTTATTTTATTTAACTATATGTATTTCGATTCCCAAATGCACAACTCTAATTGATGCAAATTAGAAACTCCTTTCTAATTTCATTCTGCCTTGGCCAAGGACTACTGAGTTATCATTTATCGAATCACATAGGACATTCACATCTTTTACTAGACGAGGTAGATTCTTTGTTGATCATTCACCTATCTCCATGTATAACTAATTATACCCAATCATACCCTTTGATATACCCACAAGGTCTTAAGGGACATGTCAAAGTATAACTCATCATACACAAGATACTATGATGATCTCAAGTCCAAGGATCACTTGTTACTACTATCACTAGAGGAATTCCTATTGACAGGCGAGTAAAACTCCATTAGGTATTCCTTAGCGAGCCACGTTCAGTGAACTTATTCTCTAATAAGCACCTACATACTTGCTTTAGTGTCTCCACACAAATGATTATGAGATCAATCATCCTCTTCACAAGAGCAAGCAACGTATGTACTAATCTATCCGGATTCACTAATCCCCAATTTAGTAATCCAACGATTAGGAACAATTTTAGTTTGTGAGCTATCTTGAATTTAGATCTCATTAGCATGATCACCATCATGATTCTAAAAGCATTGCTCAAAACTATGGGTTTATCACATTTAATATAACAGCACTATGTAGATAATATAAAATGCCTTTTAAGAAAATCAATTCCTTTATTAATAAATGAATTAAGATTACAAAGTATATGCTACATCATATCAAATATGATTGGCTTGTGTGCATACTACTTTCAATCTCCCACTTGCACTAAAGCCAATCGCCATGGTATCTAATACCCATCTTCTCTAAGTGACGATCAAACTGCTGTTGAGTTAAAGCTTTAGTAAATGGATCTGCAATGTTGTCTTGAGAGTCTACACGCTCCAGGGTGACATCTCCTCTTTCAATGATCTCTCTAATCAAATGAAACCGCCGCAACACTTGTTTGGATTTCTGATGAGACCTGGGTTCCTTAGCCTGCGCAACAGCTCCGTTGTTGTCACAAAATAAAGGTACTGCTCCTTTAAAGCTAGGAACCACTCCAAGTTCAGTTATGAACTTCTTCATCCAAACAGCTTCCTTTGCAGCTTCACTTGCAGCAATGTACTCTGCCTCTGTCACTGAATCAGCAACTATTTGCTGCTTGGAACTTTTCCAACTCACTGCGCCACCGTTCAAGGTAAACACGTACCCTGAAACGGATTTACTGTCATCTTGGTCCGTTTGAAAACTTGAGTCTGTATAGCCCTCTAGTTTCAATTCAGACCCACCGTAGACAAGAAATACATCCTTAGTTCTTCTCAAGTACTTTAGGATGTTTTTCACTGCCTTCCAGTGCTCTTCTCCTGGATTCGACTGATATCTGCTGGTTACACTAAGTGCTTTTTCTTCCTTTATCATGAGCGACATCTGGTCTAGTACATATCATACCGTACATGATAGATCCTATTGCGGAAGCATAAGGGAATCTTACTCATACGGTCTCTCTCCTCAGGTGTCTTTGGGGCCTGTTTCTTGGAGAGATGTATTCCATGGCTCATCGGCATGAGACCTCTCTTGGAATCTTCCATGCTAAACTTCTTTAGCATCGAGTCAATGTACTTTCCTTGGGTCAAGCCTAGCATCCTTTTAGATCTATCTCTATAGATCTTTATCCCCAAAATATAGGATGCCTCACCCAAGTCCTTCATGGAGAAGTGTTTAGATAACCAAATTTTGATCGACTGTAGCATAGGAACACCATTCCCTATCAGTAATATGTCATCAACATATAATACAAGGAATGAAACAGCGCTCCCACTAACCTTCTTGTACACACATGGTTCATCCTTGTTTTTGATAAAATCAAACCTTTTGATTATCTCATCAAAACGGATGTTCCATCTTCGAGAAGCTTGCTTCAATCCATAAATGGATCGTTGTAGCTTACAGACTTGGTTTGTTCCAACCGTTGAAACAAAACCCTCTGGCTGTATCATATATACATTCTCCTCAAGCTCTCCATTGAGGAAGGCCGTTTTCACGTCCATTTGCCAGATCTCGTAGTCATAATAAGCTGCAATTGCAAGCAAAATCCGAATGGACTTGAGCATAGCTACTGGTGAGAAGGTTTCATCATAGTCAACTCCTTGTCTTTGTTTGAAACCTTTTGCAACCAGTCGGGCCTTATAGGTCTCTACCTTGCCATCTGCTCCAGTCTTTCTCTTAAAGACCCATTTACACCCAATAGGCTTAATGCCCTCAGGTGGTGAAACCAAAGTCCATACTTGGTTCTCATACATGGAGTCCATCTCGGATTTCATGGCTTCTAGCCATTTCTCTGAGTCATCACTACTCATAGCCTCTTCGTAAGTCAATGGATCATCATCATCTATGATGTGTACCTCATCATCATCCTCTATGATGAATCCATACCTTTCAGGTATCTTCGGTACTCTTCCAGATTTACGAATAGGTAGTGGTACAGTAGGTTCTTCTACTTGGTCAGGTACCTGACTTTGATCCGTAGTATTTTGTGGTTCTTGAACTTCTTCAAGATATATCTTACTCCCACTAACCCCTTCAAGGATAAACTCCTTTTCCAAGAAGGCAGCGTGTTTCGCAACAAACACCTTTTGATCAGTAGGATGATAGAAATAATACCCTGATGTTTCTTTAGGGTATCCCACGAATCTACATTTGTCGGATCTAGTCTTCAGCTTATCATGCTCAAACCTTTTGACATAAGCTGGACAACCCCAAGTCTTAACATGCTTAAGATTTGGTTTCCTCCCTATCCATATCTCATATGGAGTCTTTGGGACAGATTTGGTAGGTACCTTGTTAAGTAGGTATGCAGCCGATTCTAGGGCATAACCCCAGAAGGATATTGGAAGGTCGGTAAAACTCATCATGGAACGAACCATGTCCAACAATGTTCGATTTCTCCTTTCAGATACACCATTCAACTGTGGCGTCCCTGGTGGAGTCCATTGTGAGATTATACCATTTTCTTTGAGACAATTGAGAAACTCACTGGTTAAGTATTCCCCTCCTCGATCCGATCGAAGAATTTTAATACTTTTACAAGTTTGTTTCTCTACTTCACTTCTTAATTCTTTGAACTTTTCAAACGATTCAGATTTGTATTTCATTAAATACACATATCCAAATCTAGAATGATCATCAGTGAAAGTAATAAAATAAGAATACCCTCCTCGTGCATTCGTTGTCATAGGTCCACAAACGTCTGTGTGTACCAACGCTAACAACTCTGTAACTCTTTCTCCTTTTCCACTAAAAGGGGATTTAGTCATTTTACCCATGAGACAAGATTCACAAGTTGGATATGATTCGTAATCAGATAGCTCTAAAAGCCCATCTTTATGCAACTTGGATAATCTTGTTTCATTGATATGACCGAGTCTACAGTGCCACATAAAGGTATAATTAACATCATCTCTTTTTCTTTTCTTAGTTTGTTCAATTTGAAGTATATTTTCATGCAAGTCAAGTATGTAAAGTCCATTTAGTAAATTGCCAACACCATATAAAACATTTTTATTATAAATAGAACAACTGTTGTTCTTTATTATAATATCAAAACCATCCATATCCAATACAGAAATTGAAATAATGTTTCTAATGAGTGTTGGAACATAATAACAATTATTTAAACTAATGAACTTGCCCGAAGGCAATGCTAAACAATAAGTCCCTACAGCCAATGCAGCAACCTTTGCTCCATTCCCAACTCGTAGGACGACTTCATCCTTGTTCAGCTTCCTACTTCTGCTTAGTCCCTGCATATTATTACATATGTGAGAACTACAGCCGGTATCCAATACCCAAGTAGAATTTTGACTTTCAGAAAAATTAATTTCAATCATGAACAAACCTAGATCAGAAGTCGAAGCTTCTCCAAGCTTCTTTTGGCCCGCAAGATACTCCTTGCAGTTCCTCTTCCAATGTCCCGGCTTATTGCAATGGTAGCAAATTCCTTTGCTATCTGGATCAGGTTTCTTTTTATCCTTTCTCTTCGCCTTGCCCTTAGCCTTCTTGTCTTTCTTCTTTTCAGAAGATACCTTGGGCCTATTCCTTTTCTTGGAAGAATCATCCACTAGTAAGACTTGGTTCTTGTTGGATGAGAAGTGACCTTCAGCAGTTTTCAGCATGTTAAGTAACTCAGGCAAGCTGACGTCTAACTTATTCATGTGAAAATTCACAACAAATTGTGAGAAGGTGTCCGGGAGTGACTGCAAGATCAAATCTTGGCTTAACTCCCCATCCATCACGAACCCAAGCTGTCCAAGTTGTTCAATCAAATTGATCATCTTAAGGACATGAGTCTCAACAGCAGTGCCCTCGGTCATACGAGATCGGAAGAGCTATTTAGATATCTGATATCTAGCAGTCCTACTTTGCTCACCATACAACTCTTTGAGGTGCAGCAATATAGTAGGAGCATCCATAGTTTCATGCTGACGCTGAAGCTCGTTACTCATGGATGCGAGCATGATGCATTGAGCCAAGATTGCATCATCTTGCCACTTTCTAAAAGTAGCAATCTCTTCCTCAGAGGCTGTTTCTGCAACACTTGCAGGGACTGGCGAATTTAGGACATAAGAAATCTTTTCAGCAGTGAGAACAATTCTCAGATTCCTTAACCAGTCCGTGTAATTCGGTCCGGTTAGTTTGTTAGCATCAAGTATGCTACGCAGTGATAGTGAGTTTGACATTTTTAAATTCTGCATGTGAAATAGACAACATTTTAGCATACATTCATTTAATTAATTACCAAAATAAATTAGGTTTTTATTTTAAATTGGTATCTCCCACTATTTTCATCAAACTATATTACCCTCATTATATAGTTCGGCAATTCTAATTAAAGATTTGCTAGTGAGATTAAGGATCCCATTTCAAATGTATATAGCCTTGTGGTGACACAACAAGCGATATATAAATAAATAGGTAGACAACTATTGTCAATTACATCACTATGTAACTCCTTTTATTTTGCCTCTTAGATTATTTTGATCAAGTGGTGACACATCCGAATCAAAATTATCCAAGTTAAGTCCAACCTAGCACTTCCATATATTCGAAAGAAAAACACTGTCCTTGTGGTGACACAACAAAACAGCATCGTTCAGTCTATTTATAAGCATCAAATGTGATAAAGCAACATCTTAAATATTTAATACTTGCCTTGTGGTGACACAACAAACTCATATTAAACATTTAATACTCTATTGCTTTACCATGCTAGAAGGCGACGTTCGATATTCCAAACATCTTTGAACGCTTAGGACTTAATATAATTCCTTTGAGGGGTTTATTATTATTAGTCTCATCTTGTTTAGCGCGCATGCACATATATATATAAAATACGCGTCATATTATTTTACATGCGAAGCATGTTGGATAATATATAATATATATATAATAAGCATGCACATATAGAATACTATATTCTACCCGGATTGATTATGGACTTTTATTCTAGTTTGGTTCACTAGAGCCACCAAGTGAACCAAAAGGTCAAACCTAGGGTGCAAGAATTAAATTTAAATATAACTATTACATTTAAACCCGGGCTCCAATACAAACGGGTCTTCAAGCGCTCCTTGCTCCTTTGTCTCCAATTCTTCAAAAATTAATTCTAACTAGTCCTATTACATAAACTATTTACAATAAATAGAAACCTTGATCAGCAGTCAAGGGGAAGTACATAGGAGGGAGATAGAATTTACATTTAGGAAAAATTAGAGAAGACGAGGTACGCAGACCCCATTTATAAAAACCCATACATTCAAGCATCCACTAAAATAAATCCAATCACACATTGGTCAACAGTCCATAATCAATCCCTATTTATTATCATACATATCTCTATATGTATCAATAAATAACATTCATCTCATGAATAATAAAACAATTCCATATATGCATTGATATCAATTAATGGGCAAAAGTTTTGCTAATATTTAGTTTTGAAACAAAATAAACTCTTTTATTTTAATCAAAAACCAAATCCAAATTAAACTCCTTTAATTTTAGCAATCTGAAATCCTATTCCAGATAAAATAAACTCTTTTATTTTAAACTTTTATCAATTAAATAAACCATTTATTTTAATTGAGAAAAAACAAAATTTTTTAAAGTCTGGACACCGGCGCGGCCGCGCTCCAATTTGAACTAGGAGCGGCGCGGCCGCGCTGCACCCCAGGAAACGTATTCTAGGTTAGGGCGCGACCGCGCTCCAGAATGAACTGGAAGCGGCGCGGCCGCGCCGCGATGCAGAATCAAAAAAATTTTTCTTGCCCAAAAATTCGAACGTTTCGCATATCAATTCATACATGGAATCATCAAGATCGATAATTAGCACATGATTAGGCTCTGATACCACTGTTAGGTTTGTATATGACGCGAGCATGCAATCAAATTACATAAATAGAGCGGAAGCGCGATAAAACGGATTTTAAAAATTTTATACAAACCATCACCATGATCGATCAATGTGCTCAATTAACGATATAAACGAAAGAGAAAGAGAATAAGAAATTATACCCTCGTAGAACTAAGCTTCCTCGGGTACAAGTTCAACTCCTAGTCCTTCGTGTTCTCCTCGAATGCTACGGTGTGATTCCTTCCTTTGATCAACGTTAGCCACCCAAGTGTTTGGCCTCTAGAGGTGATCCACCAAGGAAGAACAAGTATTCAAGAAGTTGGGTATTTGGCAAAACCCTAGTTTCTATCTCTATAGAAATTGTAAGTACTCTCCACAATCTAATGCAAGAGTGTGTAACCCTAATCTATGATAAGACCCTTCTTATTTATAGATGTAGGAATAACCCTTCCCTAAACAATTTAGGATTTAGGGTTTGTATTATAATTAAACTCCTTTAATTAATAATGCTCCTAATCCAATTAGGAATCCATGGGAGAGTACTTCTATTAATTAATTCCCAATCCCTATTAGGAATTAAATAATAGTAAAAGTAATAATAATAATAAGACTCCTCTTATTAATTTATATTTAATATTTCTAAAATATTAAATAATAAATATTAAGCTATTTAATTTATTCTATCTCCATAGACTAAATTAAATACACTTAACTTATTATTACAATTATGTCATTTACTTCTTAAATAAATATTTTCCTTTTGCGGTGTGACCCTTTAGGTTCTCCATATTAAACCGGCTGTGAATAAATCAATTAGAACAATTCTAATCTTATTTAAATAAATAAATTAAACTATTTAATTCATTTAAATAAATAACATTTATTCTACAATAAGGGTAAGCCCCCTTAGCGATCAACGACTTTCCAGATAATATAGATTTCAACATTAATCACAAAAGAACCTTTGAGTAGATAGTTACCGTACAATTCAATCCTTCTACCTTACAATGTCCCAATTAAATATAAGACATGGAATTACTGTCAAGTCTTATTTTATTTAACTATATGTATTTCGATTCCCAAATGCACAACTCTAATTGATGCAAATTAGAAACTCCTTTCTAATTTCATTCTGCCTTGGCCAAGGACTACTGAGTTATCATTTATCGAATCACATAGGACATTCACATCTTTTACTAGACGAGGTAGATTCTTTGTTGATCATTCACCTATCTCCATGTATAACTAATTATACCCAATCATACCCTTTGATATACCCACAAGGTCTTAAGGGACATGTCAAAGTATAACTCATCATACACAAGATACTATGATGATCTCAAGTCCAAGGATCACTTGTACTACTATCACTAGAGGAATTCCTATTGACAGGCGAGTAAAACTCCATTAGGTATTCCTTAGCGAGCCACGTTCAGTGAACTTATTCTCTAATAAGCACCTACATACTTGCTTTAGTGTCTCCACACAAATGATTATGAGATCAATCATCCTCTTCACAAGAGCAAGCAACGTATGTACTAATCTATCCGGATTCACTAATCCCCAATTTAGTAATCCAACGATTAGGAACAATTTTAGTTTGTGAGCTATTTTGAATTTAGATCTCATTAGCATGATCACCATCATGATTCTAAAAGCATTGTTCAAAACTATGGGTTTATCATATTTAATATAACAGCACTATGTAGATAATATAAAATGCCTTTTAAGAAAATCAATTCCTTTATTAATAAATGAATTAAGATTACAAAGTATATGCTACATCATATCAAATATGATTGGCTTGTGTGCATACTACTTTCAATACATACCTCCTTACACTCCTCGAATACGATAAGTGCATAATATTCGATAATTTTGATTCCTTTATATTTAGTTTTACTACATGTTTTATGTGTATATGAGTTTAATAAGGTATTTATTGATTTCAAGAGGAATTGGAGCCAAAAAGAGAAAAAGAGAAAAAAGGGATCAAAATGGGCTCGCAAGGAGCAAAAGAAGAAAAACGGAAAGAATGTATGGGCTGCGGCGCTCAAATTCATTAGTCGCGGTGCTAGAAGCTTGGGTCGCGTCTGGGCCTTCCGCGGGCGCGTGGGCGCGTGGTTGTGCGACAAATTTCTCCCAGCGTTGTTATTTTTGAGGATTTCTAATATAATTTGGAACCACTATAAAAAATGAGGTTATTGCCAACGGCCATTGCCGTTGCCAATGACATTCCTGCCGTCACCAATGTGTCATTGTCGACGACAAATCCCGTCGCCACTACCATCACCCTACAGGTCGTCGCCCCTGGCCCCCGTCGATCGTCGGCGCTGATAGTGTCATTGGCGACGGCTACCCGTCTCCTATGAGTTATTGGCGATGTCTGGAGCGACGGACAGTCCGTCGCCAATGGATATTAGTAACTTTTTATTTAAATGTCAGAGGCGACGGCGCCGCCGTCGCCAACGACTGATGGTCCGTCTGCAATGAGTTTTAATAATATTGTTAAGAGGATCAATTGTCCGTCGCTAAAACCGTCATTGTATGTCATTAGCGATGGGAAGGCCGTTGCCAATGACCTTTTTTTTTAGAATTCTTTTTTTTTGAAAATTAAAAATTCCCCTGTTCATTTATATATACATAATTTACCTATTATAAACTAATGAAAAACAAATAATTCTTCACAAACGGATATCAATAACAATCAAATATCTTTTGCTATCAACCATCAAATATGTAGACAAGGTAATCACATATAGGTAAAAGTCGTACGATGTAGATACAAAATGTAATCATCAGGAAACTTTCATCAATTTAGTTAGATACATAAACCATCAACCTAACTAGATACAAAACTCTAGTCTCTACAACTCAAAAACTGTATAAGTACATACAAGAAGGTCAAAATATAAATATAAACTAACTACAGCCCCAGATCAGGAGTGTCAGTACCATCATCGCCGCCATCTATCGTACGACCTCTGGTTCCATCGTCAATCCCACTGCCGGTCCCACCCTCCATCGTCTCATCAGCATCAGCTCGGCGGCCATCACCATCTCCTCTACGGTCATCGCCTGTGCCGCTGCCTCCACCCCCACTAGTCTCATCAACAAGACCCTACAAAATTAGAATATTAATAACGAAGTCGAAAAGAGAGCATATTTAAATTATTTTAGTTTGTGTTCTTCAAGTTTTAACAAAGTAGGCAAACGGGCTGATAACTCGGCCTCCGGATATCATAATCTAGTCCCGTAAGTTGTAACGCGTGCCTAATATCTATGAGGTGCTATGTCTAGGTTTGCACGTCGTTTCGACGCCCGAGGCGGGTTTTGGTCTCTTTTTCGACTATTTTTCTAAGTTTTCTTAAGTTAGGCAAACGGGCTGATAACTCGGCCTCCGGATATGGGAATCGAGTCCCGTAAGTTGTAACGCATGCCTAATATCTACGAGGTGCTATGTCTAGGTTTGCACGTTGTTTCGACTCTCGAGGCGATTTTTGGTCTCTTTTTTGACTATTATTCTAAGTTTTCTTAAGTTAGGCAAACGAGCGGATAACTTGGCCTCCGGATATCGGAATCGAGTCCCGTAAGTTATAACACGTGCCTAATATCTACGAGGTGCTATATCTAGGTTTGCGCATTGTTTCGACTCCCGAGACAGTTTTTCGTCTCTTTTTCGACTATTGTTCTAAGTTTTCTTTAATTTTAAAAAGTTTGGCAAACGGGTTGATAACTCGGCTTCCGGATATCAGAATCGAGTCCTGTAAGTTGTAACACGTGCCTAATATCTGTGAGGTGTTATGTCTAGGTTTGCGCATCGTTTTGACGCCTGAGGCGGGTTTTGTTTTCTTTTTCGACTATTATTCTAAGTTTTCTTTAATTTTGAAAAGTTAGGCAATAAGTCGAATAACTATTTGTTTAACAGTTTATATAAGCAATATAATTAGCTTAGAAAAGCTGGACAAAGTCGGTGGTTAGGCAGACGCTCGTGGTGGCAGAAACTCATCCCACGTATGGTTCGGAGGCCGAGCCCTACCCCAACAGTAAGGGTGCGGAGTGAGTAGCTACTATGGTAAAAGCCCCATATGTTATCAGATTCATAGAGTCTTTATTGCAGGAAAGTGGAATACGTATATATGTGGTAACATGGTTCCGGATGTCCATTCCTTTATGACTCCCCTAGGCAACCTGCCCGAGATTTAATAAGGACATACATCAATAATTATTTTTACCTGTCGAATATGTGGAGGAAAGATATTGGCCAAGACAACCGCACATACACAGATGACCTCCTCCCGGACTATACCCATGAGTTTGTCAGTAGAAGTTGTAGGATCTTTGAAGCCGTGGACAACCTCCTGAGCAAGCTGGTAGATCCGCTCGCGTGATGGTGTGCCTGAGTGCACAACACTGCTCGTCATGCACCCTTCTATGATCCGCCGGAAGAAATCGTTAGATAATGAAGGGCCAGCACCCGATCCATTCGCACCACTAGCTCCGGTAGGTGGGCGACGCCGAGATCTCGCAGTAGGGACTAAAGTGTAGGCTCGAACCCGGGGAATGCCCATAACTCTACCCTTCTTCGGTCCCTTTGTAGCCTGCAACCAGTCCTCCATCTCCTTATCAGCGCTCGTCGAATCATCTATGTCACCGTCACCTCTCTGGCTGCTCCGGGCCACAGCAAGGTCCTCGAACCGTCGCTGAAAAAAACATATAAATATATGAAAATCACAGTATGTTAAAAGAATACAAATAAATTTCAAGGTCTTAAAAACATACTAAATAAAAGAATTAAATTACTTATAGCAATGCACTTTGCCTTAAGTGAGATATAACCACCTTCACCTTTCTTCTGGTGGGCGTGCCACCAAAACACTAAGCGGGAAGGCGGGTGCTTAAGACTAGCCTCGAGTCTCTCCCTATAGAGGTCGTACGACTGAGACCCCGTGCAGTGTGGAAGTCGACTCTGCTGCCGGGCAGCTGTATGTTGTGCCGACATCTTCTGAAAAGCAGCGCCCTCCCAAATGCTGCACATCTGGTCCCACACTGAAACACCAATGAAATCTGGCCGGCCATCTTTAAGTATCTATCCATCAGCCATCTTGGTCTGGGCCTTCTTCTTCTAGTCGTAGACCCACTTGTGCTAATTCATCTCGAGATATTTCTGTAGAATGGTCATGCCATGGGCTTCCTGTCCATCCTCAAAGCAGTAATATCTCTGCACATTACACATTAAGAAGCTTATTAGACAACATCAATCAAAGCGATAAAAAAAATATTCAAATAGAATACAAAACTAACATATGAATGAATGACATTTTACCTTAAACTCAACAATAATCAGCTGACGTGTGCGGTCATCCACATCTACCCACCTCATCCACGAGCTTAAGAATCGGTTGCAGACGATCCCAAGCAACGTGTTCCTTGGCGTCGCGTCAAGGATACTACAATTAAAATTAATACAATTGCAAATTACAAAGAATATATAAGAACTTTGTATTATGTAAAACAAATGTTAAATGCTACACACATATTATGAAATTACCTGTTAGTCCCAACACGGCATATAAGCGGCGCCTGGGGGGAATTCCCTAGCAAGCCACGTGCTAGTCCCTGCGGAGGCCTACGCCGATCACCTATGTAATGAAATACATCAATATTTATATAAACGAATATAATGTTAATACTATATAAAATTAAAAACAATAATATATATAACAACTTAACATGTAATTATACATAATGATCCGGCCTGATCATCACCCCAACTACCTCCACGGCCCCCACGACCTGTACTACCAGCACGCCTGTGACGCCCCCAAATCCGGGTCACCCGAACCGTGGACTTGGTTCGTCACTATCTAATACATGCATCATACTATCGATACTTTATAGCGAAAATAAAGGAATATTTACATTGATATAACATAAATAATCATGTCCCAAGTCTCGAAACCAAAACTTCTACAAAACGTAACTTAATACATTAGGGTAATTAAGTTTTAATACATCACAAAAGTCAACGAGTCTTAGTACATAATCAAAATGGTAATCTTAACGGTACAAAGCTAATCAATAGCTTTGCCTTTGCCTTTATCCTTCCCTGAGCTTTCACCACGAGCTCCACTAACTGAAATATTTTAAGGAAAGCAAGGGTGAGCAATAAATTTGCCTAGCAAGTATAATAACAATAATCGTGAATTATCATATGAATACTTTATAGCTTACGAGAATTCAGAGAATAAAAGATAGCTCAAGAACTTGCACAAATTCTACGAATGATCTCTTTAACACAATTGTAGGGCCTCTATGGACCGAATGAATTCAATATTTCCAAATGGAGGAAATATTCTATACCGAGTAGTCATCATGACACTGAACTAGAATCACCAGAAATTCATCTAATAACCCAACATACTAATACAATAGGTGATCAGCCTAATGTACCTGGTTTTATGCATAACCCCTTTAACATGTTGTTCGCGCGTGTGTCAGTTCCCCGACATACATACTGTTTCCCATGCTATGAGGGTTGTTCATCTCAGCTTTACATAGGAATCCAAACCAAACAATTTGATCGGATAGCTTTACTTAACAGCAATGATGATTAAATATACGTCTAGCCGAAATAATTGGCTTTGACATCTATCTTATGCAGTTCATGGAATATAGAATTTGAAAGCTTTAATAATATGCGTTGAAGCATAACTAGGTAACGTGAACGATTAACAGTTCATTCTAAGAGTACTTGCAACATGACAATGATTGAAGTAAAGGAATCTGTCCAGAATATGTTGAATAAGATAAAAAAAACTCGCTTAATGGAGTAATACTTGCAACAATATACAACATTTGTATAAGATAAGAAACTTGCTCAACACAAGGGTTAGACAAGCGTTAGGAAACTTGCCTAATACATACCTGTTTGCACGAAATAAAAATAGTGCATAAGGTTTAGAAACTTGCCCAACACAAGGGTTAGACAAGGGTTAAAGAAGAACTTGTTCGAATATAAATTGAGTAAGGAACTTGCATAACATACACCTATTTGCACGAAATAAAAATAGTGCATAAGGTTTAGAAACTTGCCCAACACAAGGGTTAGACAAGGGTTAAAGAAGAACTTTCCTGGTGCGTCTGCTACAATATTACAACACACGCTCCTTAATATCCTACACATATAAATACATATTCATATAACAATTAGTCACATAAAGATTAAGTTTAACACCGAAGCCAAACGCAAGTTGCAACTAGGTTAGTCAATTTACGCCTTAAGACAACACCGATTTGATTGATACCTAGCATATAATTGAGCACACACGGCTTTAACAAGATATAAATAACTAACTTGTCTAATCATTTGTACAAAAATATAAGTGTCGGACCCGTTGAAAAGTTTACTAGGTCCGACCCGACCTGACCCGATCTGACTGACCCGACCCAGGTCGGACACGGGCTTGGCGCTGCGGCATTAAGCTTAGTGCTTGGATCTCACGCTGCGGCGTAAGCTCCGGTCTCTTCCTGACAGGCTTCACGCTGCGGCGTGAGGCTTACTACTTGGATCTCACGCTGCGGCGTGAGTTCCGTCTTTTCCTGACAAGCTTCACACTGCGGCGTGAGGCTTGGCAATTGAATCCCACGCTGCAGCGTGAGCCCCCTATTCATTCCCTGGATAGACCACGCTGCAGCGTGAGTTATTGGCGCTGCAGCGTCAACCATCCAGTGGCTGGATTCTGGGCTTTTGCCCAGTTTGCGACCTCGACCTCCTTCGATTCCAACCTTTATAACTCCTCCTATACACAAGCAAATTGGTCCATTTCGGACTCTATGGACTCCTAATTCATAGGGCTACACCATATCAAAAATTTAGAATTACCCATGAACATTAACACAACCAATTTATGAGCCAAAGTACAAAATGAAAACTCTATTTTCGTGTTCTTGGTGTTCTTCACCAAAATCAATACCAAATCTTTATTTTAACTCCTTTTAACTCCATTCCAACTGGGTTATGAAGATAACCCATGGAACTACAATATCACAATATCAATTAGACCAAACAATTACTTAATCAAGGCTTTATAGTCCTCTAAATCATCCGAAAGTTATTTTGTCCAAAAAGTCCAAAGTTTCATTCTTTACGCCAAGGTTCAGATCATTCATTGATTTGGTTCCACTTTGAGGTTATCAATAGCTTACAAGATATCTTGGCAACAATAAAAATCAACCACAACTAACAATTACAACAACAATTGCAAGAAATGCTCAAACCTAATGGTTTGAGCTCAAAAACACATAGAACTCAAAAATTCTATCAAAATCAAAGATGAATGGATTTTTGGTTGATTGTTTACCTTGTAAATCCGTTATAGGTGCTAAGAAACTTGTTAGGTTCGATTGGATTGAGCTCTTCCTCCCTTCTCCCGTTCACTTGGCTTCTTGTTCTTCCGTATTCTTCTTCTTCTTCTTTTCTCTGCTTCTTCTTGTTCTTCTGCTCCTTCTTCCCTTCAATGTTCTCTCTCTTTAACTACAACACTCTCACTCTCAATCTCTCTCAATCTTCAGTTGGTTTAGGGGAGGAATGGGAGAGAAGAAGTTTGAAGGAAATGGCAGCTTGGAGGGCTTCGGGAGGATGAAGGGAGTGGCTCAAGAATGCTCAATAATTTGGGGAATTAATGTATTGAGCCTAACAAAATAGCAGCATGCTGCCGGCTATACACTATACTCCCCTAATTTGATTGGTCCAAGGGTTTAGGTTGGTTCCCTCTTGGAGTAATAAACCAAAATAAATACCCAAATACACAAAAATATACCCGAATACTCCCACTTTTGTACCCAATTTGGTAAATAACTCTACCCAAAATTAAAATGGGTACTCCCATAAATTATTGAGACACATAAAAATAATTATTATGAGATTTGTCTATTTATTCGGAACAGTCATATTATATATTTCGGATACCGAATAAAACACGAATGGGCTCAAAATGAAAGTCTGACACTTGGAAAAAAATTATCACTTCGCACACGTGTATTACTGAAATTTATTAAGGTAAAAAAAGACGCAAAATATTATGGCGTGAATAGTGCTTCGGTAAACGTGCCCCGTGAATAGTGATTTTACAATTTTTCGCGAAGTCAATATATTCACCCTAACGATAGTACAACACGTAAAATTCAACACATACACATATTCTAGGTTATAACACAACCTTTAAGCACATAACACATAATAATATAAATAAAAATAAAAATTCATTTTATTCACACATAAACTCGGGTTAAAAAAAAATTAAAATTCCCGATCGTTACAACGCCCACCACGATCGCCGTGTGGTGTACGCGCCATATGTATATATACTATCAAGAAATCAACAGAATATTATTAGACATTCGTAATCACAATAATTTTGCACAGTAACAAAGAGGATAACATATGGATACAACTTAGAAAATATAAATAGAAACCTAAAACCACTAGCACCTTAATTAGTAGAATAATATAAGTTTTAGATAAAGATTGCACTACTCCAAACTATTACATTTGAATACAACTAAAAGGATATAAAGAGTACATACTCTTAATCATTTATATCATCAAATCCATCAATATCAGAATCGTCATATTCGAGCAGTAGATCTTCAATATCGTTGTCATCACCATCTTCGTCATCCTCAACGATTTGTTCATTAAGGTCATCCTCCTCAACAACATCGTCTTCACTTTCGACAGAAACGACATCATCCTTGTCTTCACTAGACTCACTAATAATTGTCACATCAGCAGGTGTGACACTAGTAGACTCGACTTGTAAAGGTTCATCGTCTAGACGAGGAGCTTTTCCTTGAAAACCACGTGCTTTGTGGTTATACCAGCATACCATGAGCTTGCAGGAGTCTTAACACTCCGCGCGTAGTACACCTGCGTTGTTTGACTTGCTCCAATAAAAGGCTCATTTGAGTTTAGTTTTGACTTAACATTAACCGTCACCAGTCCTGAATTTTTATCTACTCTAACTCCATTTTTAACATCAAACCAATGGCACTTGAAGCAAACTAACTCTTTATGACCCCAATATTTGAGAACGACAATGATTGGCTAAATCTATACTAGTAATTTGGGAAGCTGTCGTCAAGCAATCCAAAATTAACCTCACTTGCACTCTACGAACTAAAAACTAAGCACAATAGTAAGTAAGGATCGATCCCACAAAGAATTGATATTGTTTTAAATTTATTCTAATGTTTCTAACTACAAACAAGAAATAAATATTGGGGGGTTTTTGGAATCAATTGTAATTAACAAAGAAAAACAGAATTAATTAATAAAGATTATCAAATATGTAAAAGCTTCAATTCTTCAGTTCAGTTTCACCAATTTACAATAATAGAATAATCAAGTTAATATTATTTCTTCCTTCAATGAAACTTACAACCCTAGATGATCAGCAATCGCTTAATTATCCGAAATTCTCCTTAAGTTTAAATCTAATGTGACAATCGCTCCCACTAGACTCTAACTGTTATATAACCCAAAACAATCAGTCTAGATTTAATATGACAGAAGCATTAAGAATTAGAGAATTAGGTTATTCCAAGCAACAATCACACTATCAGAGATTATTTAACTTGCCTTCTGATAATCTTAATAATATTCAAAAGCTTGTCCACAATCAAATATTACTAAGTACTACCTGTGATCAGATATAATATCGTTTGCTTAATATTATACCTTAATCTAGCAGATGATAACAATTCACCAATTTAATCCTGTAGAAAACTAAATTAGTAAACTGAATAACATATAAGAAATTCAACCGGATTATCAGAATAAATTTCACACATGAAGGAATCAATAATATAACTCAATTATTATATTCACTGTAAATATGGTTCCATATCCCTTCAGAACTGAATAAAAATAACTAAGCTAGCATGCTGATAAAGTATAATCTAAGATCAAGAATAATGGATAGTGATTTCTCTGTTGGATGATTACAAGTGATAGGTATTTATAGATAAATCTCTAAAGCCTAGAAGAATTCTAATCCAACTCTAATTCGAAAGTCTTCATTTTGTAGATATGGTAGGATTCTAAATCCTTGTCAATCTCTACAATCCAGCTTTAAGTAGCTTCCTTATCAAATCAGATTTTATTTCCAAATCCAAGTCTTCCTCAGTTTCCTTTTCCAGTTAGGCTTCAGTTTCCATATTTATCTTCAACTCAGATTCCATATCAAACTCTACTTCCCATAGTCAGAGATACTTTCCATCTATGATTGTAACTTCATCTCCAAATCCTGTTAGGAATCATATCTTTAAGTTTCAATGTCTCAAATCCTACTCAGAATTGGAAATCTGCATGTTGACCAAAAACGTAGAGTATACTCTGCACCAGCACTTATCGCGATCGTAGAGTAACCTCGGAATCGTAGAGTAAAGAGCACCATCGTAGAGTAACTCTCGTCAGACGTAGAGTAACTTCGCCGCTGGATGATAAGTAGGTTTCATACCTACTTATTGGATGCTATTTGGTTTCATTTGTTGCTTATCTAATAGCTACTTAGTACGTTTTCATGCATTTTTCCCTCTCTTTCGATTTTGATTTACTATTCTCATTATATGGCTTTTGCACGTTTTTTTTGGTACATTTAACACGGGTTTATTGCATTTGTTGGATGGGTGCTATTTTGTTTGGTTGTTGCTTGTACAGGACACGAGATTCGAGAAATCAAGATTACAGCAGCACAACAACAGACTGGCAACCGGCGCAGCTGCGCCCTGCTTGGCCTTGAGGCCGGCGCAGCTGCGCCCCTCCTGTTCCTTCCCTGCCCCCGGCGCAGCTGCGCCCCTTTTACAAAGGGCGCCGGCGCAGCTGCGCCTGTCGCCAGCCAGCCATGCAGCACGTTCTTCCAGCGAAGCAGCATTATCAGGAAATCATGCAATGCCAGATTTTGAGGGTTCAGTGGGTTTAAACTTTATTAGTGGGAATTAGAATAAGTCAAAAGAAGACAAATTTAGCATGTATTATTAGCCAATTTGGAATTCATTTTGGAGAGCTTCCCCTCCTACACGAAAATCAGAATAGTTTACTGCATGTTAGCTTCAAACTTGGAAACAACCAGCTGAGCACAATTTGCATTTGGGAACTGAAGAATAGAGCTATATGGATGCTGAATTGGAGATTGGGAGCAAGGAATCAACAATCTACACAACTTGGAAAATCATCAGAAGTTGCAGAACGGAAACAGGGAGCTTGAATATTTTCTGTTTTTGATTAATTTTCCTATTCTGTAATTATGATGATGAACCAATTGTGCATGATGAATTTTATTATTGTTATTATGAACTAAACTCAATTCTTGGGATTATAATGGATATTTTGCATTGCTAAGAGTTGAAATGCTTCTTTATTATTGCTAGTTGGTTATGAAATGAATATCTAGCATAATCTATAATTCATGTTTAATTGCTTGATCACCAATTACTGTGATAATTTATATGGAATTGAGAAAGGAAATATAAATTAAGATCTAATTATTCTAGCATATGTTCATAATTATTACATTCCTCATGAAATTATGTTTCGTGCTTAGGATAGAGATATACCGAAGCACCATATGTGGCCAATTGAGAACTTGCTCTTAAACCCTTTTGATTATAATTCACATAGAGATATAGTGCGTTAGTCATCTAGGGTGTTCACATTCATTCTATCAATTGTGGATTTAGTGTGATATGAATATGGTGCATCGAGAGGTGGTCATATTTTACATTCGTGTTCTCGACCAACATTCTATAATAATCAATTAGCAACAATAGGAAGCATGGAAATCTAAGTTTGCAATAAGTGAAATTATAATCCCAAGCCTATAAAATCTGTAATTTTTACAATCATAATTTGTTCTATTTGCTTCATTAGTAATCATTAGATAATCTCATCATTAAAATCAATTGTTTAAAGAGACCGAAATAATTATAAAATCGGTGTTTGTAGTTATAGATGCAATTCAATTCCTCGTGGGATCGATACTTTACTTACTTTATATTACTTGTGGATCGCGTGCACTTGCGTGTATGAGTCGTATTTGTTATACATACAAATATCCCAACACTGGACTGAAAACGTGGAGTGTTGTGAGCCTGGCCATAGAGTGAATCTCGGCAATCGTAGAGTGCAACTAGGAATCGTCGAACAACTCTGCCTAGCCTTCCTGCGATCGTAAAGCTGCCAGATCACATCCTAACACTACGAACGTATAGCCTTTACCCAGTGATCGTAGAGTATTCTGCAAAACAACATAAAACTCAACATTAAAATACATTTTCGCAGAATCACATCAAATCCTTCTATAAATCAATAAATACCTTAAATCATCACATATGACAGATAACATGCAACTAAACTAAGCATAAAGGAATGAAAATAATCAGATATTATGCACCTATCAAATTCCCCCACACTTAGCTTTTACATGTCCTCATGTAAACAAAACAAGAATCATCAAGAAAAATAATCCGACTCATTCTCCCAACTATCGAAGGTATTAAACTCAACAACACTAAACATCCATACTCATCACAGACCCTGATCAATACCCCATCAACCAACTCACAACAACAACTCTGTCATTCCCCACAAAACATCCTCCAAATCAGAACATATCCACATAGATAACTCTCATACGATCAACGAAAATACCCAACTCAGTTATCATGGAACAACAACCGTGTACACTGACTCATAACTCAAAAATTGATTCTCCTGCAATTCTTTTCAACCACAGAACCAATAGTTTTTCAATTCCTCAGGTGAATGCATTTTATGCTCCATTTCACCTTTCACACATTTTTCTCTTCAAGTGGGTGCATTTTACGCACCATCCCACTTATGACTTTCCATCGAGTGCGTTTTACGCTCCATCTTGCTCTTGTGTTTATGGGTGAGTGCGTTTTACGCTCTATCTCAACCCACCACAAGACATTTGCATTTTTTCTTTTTCTCGCTTCTTTCCAACATTGTTGTTCTCATAATTTTAATATTTCATCTTCTTCTTTTTTTCAAGGTTCTGTAAACAACATAAACAGTCAAAACGACTCCTGAGTCTCAAAATCAGTGCACAAAGTATAATCCCACAAATAACTTAGTCAAGTAAACATGCCTCTCATATTCAAGCATTCATGCAAAACAATCCAGATTCAGAATTAGTCCATGGGTCCTAACTAAGTCATCATCATTCATCAGTAAATAAAGCATCAAATCAAATTCTGAAAATAAGCATCAATATTCACTCTACGATTTCAACCTTTAAAAGTCCAGCAGAACACTACGTTCGTAGAGTAAGAAAAATTTTCAAAAATTTTCAGAGCATCATATCATCATATCCAGCATATCATATCCTAAATAATAACCTAATAACTCAAATAATAACCTAAACCCCTCCCCCACACTCAAACCTTACATTGTCCCCAATGTAAGACAATCATGCAAAGAAGAAAGTACTACTAACTAGCATGCAACTACAAAATAAAAAGTAAAGGGATAGAAAATCAAATCTGAATCATGGGTTGCCTCCCAAGCAGCTGCCCTTGTTTAATGTCATTGGCTCGACATCTTTCCTTTCTCATTCTCCATAAACTGGTTCCTCCAATCCAACTGTCTCAACATCTTCCACCTGATAACCTTCATAAAAAAGTTTTAGCCTATGTCCATTAACTGTGAAACTCTTCCCTGTTCTTGGATTCTGAATATCAACTGCACCATAAGGAAAAACATTAGTAATCACAAAAGGTCCTTCCCATCTAGAACGTAGTTTACCTGGAAACAACTTTAGCCTTGAATTGAAAAGGAGAACTTTTTGTCTAACAGTGAAAGTCTTCCTTAAGATTTGTTTATCATGAAAGGCTTTAGTTTTGTCCTTGTAAATCTTAGAACTTTCATAGACTTCATTTCTTAACTCCTCTAGTTCCTGCAACTGCAACTTCCTATGCTCTCCAGCTTCATCCAAACTCATGTTGCACTGCTTGATTGCCCAAAAAGCTCTATGCTCCAATTCTACAGGTAAATGACAAGGTTTTCCAAATACAATCCTATATGGTGACATACCAATAGGAGTCTTGTAAGCTGTTCTGTAAGCCCATAGTGCATCTGGCAACCTCATACTCCAATCCTTCCTGCTAGGCTTAACCACCTTCTCTAAAATGGATTTGATCTCCCTGTTGGAAACCTCAGCCTGACCGTTACTCTGGGGATGGTATGATGTGGAAACCCTGTGCATCACATTATACTTTTTGAACAGTGCTGCCAGCACCCTATTGCAAAAATGGGTCCCTCTATCACTAATAATGGCTCTTGGGGCTCCAAACCTAACAAAAATATTAGACTGAACAAAATCTGCAATAACTTTAGAATCATCAGTCCTTGTAGCCTTAGCTTCAACCCATTTAGAGACATAATCAACAGCCAAAAGGATATAAGTATTACCAAAAGAAGAAGGAAAAGGTCCCATAAAATCAATTCCCCAGACATCAAAGATTTCAACAATTAAAATAGGGGTCTGTGGCATCTGATTCCTATGTGAGATATTCCCAGTCTTTTGACAGTTTGCACATGACTTACAAAACAAATAAGAATCTTTAAAAATAGTAGGCCAATAAAAACCAGATTCTAAAACCTTGTGAGCAGTTCTTTTTGGTCCAAAATGACCTCCACAGGCATATGAATAACAAAAAGATAGAATGGAATAAAATTCATTATTGGGAACACATCTTCGAACTACCTGATCAGCACAAAACTTCCACAGATGTGGATCATCCCAAACATAATACTTTGCATCACTCCTAAGCTTATCCTTCTGAGGTCTAGAGAATTTGCTAGGAACATATGAACTTGCTAAGTAATTTATAATGTCAGCATACCAGGGCCTTTCCTCAGTGATTGCAAATAAGTGCTCATCTGGAAAAGAATCATGTAATGGTAGTGTCTCCTCATCCCTCATCAGCCTGCTCAAGTGGTCTGCAACTAGGTTTTCTGCTCCTTTCTTGTCTTTAATCTCCAAGTCAAATTCTTGTAGCAGCAGAATCCATCTTATAATTCGTGGCTTTGAGTCTTTCTTGGTCAAGAGATACCTGAGAGCAGCATGATCAGAATAAACTACTACTTTAGTTCCCAATAAATAAGATCTAAATTTATCTAAAGCAAAAACAACTGATAAAAGTTCTTTCTCAGTCGTAGAGTAGTTTATTTGAGCAGCATTGAGAGTCCTGGAAGCATAGTAAATGGCATGCACAACTTTATTCACTCTCTGGCCCAAAACAGCTCCCACTGCATAGTTGCTTGCATCACACATGATCTCAAAGGGTAGTTTCCAGTTGGGTGGTTGGATCACAGATGCAGAGGTTAACAGTTTCTTCAACTTGTCAATAGCCTCCTTGCACTCTTCAGTAAACTGGAACTCCACATCTTTCTGCAGCAACTTGCACAAAGGCAAAGCTATCTGGGAAAAGTCCTTGATAAACCTCCTATAGAAACCTGCATGTCCAAGAAAAGAACGAATCTCCTGCACTTTTGCAGGGTAAGGTAATGCAGCAATGATTTCTATTTTAGCTTTATCAACTTCTAATCCTCTAGCTGAAACTACATGATTAAGTACTATCCCTTGTTCTACCATAAAATGACATTTTTCCCAATTTAGAACAAGATTAGTTTCTAAGCATCTATCAAGCACCTTAGTTAAATTATCTAAACAAGCATCCAAAGAATCACCATGTATTGTGAAATCATCCATAAAAACCTCAATACAACTCTCTAAAAGATCAGAGAAAATACTTACCATGCATCTTTGAAAAGTACCTGGTGCATTACACAAGCCAAAAGACATTCTCCTATAGGAAAAAGTTCCAAATGGGCATGTGGATGTGGTCTTCTCCTGGTCTTCTGGTGCAATCACAATCTGGTTGTAACCTGAAAAACTATCTAGGAAACAATAATAAGCATGACCTGCCAATCTTTCTAACATTTGATCAATAAAAGGAAGGGGAAAGTGGTCTTTTCTAGTTACTGCATTCAGCTTCCTATAATCAATACACACTCTCCTTCCTGTCTGCATTCTTGTTGGCACCAGCTCATTGTTGTTATTTTTTATGACTGTAATTCCAGACTTCTTTGGCACTACTTGGACTGGACTCACCCATTGGCTGTCTGAAATTGGATAGATTATACCTGCATCTAACAACTTCAGAACTTCTTTCTTGACTACCTCCATCATGGGTGGGTTCAGTCTTCTCTGGGCTTCTCTGGTAGGCTTGGCTCCTTCTTCTAACAAAATCCTATGCATACACACAGCAGGACTGATGCCTTTTATATCTGCAATGGTCCAACCAAAGACTGTTACATGATCCCTAAGGATTCTCAGCAATTTGTCTTCCTGTACTTTGGTTAAATTTTTGGCAATAATCACTGGTAGTGTGTTATCTTCTCCCAAGTAAGCATACTTCAAATGGGTTGGCAATGGTTTGAGGTCTAATGTAGGGGCCTGCATAACAGAAGGTAGCAATTTTTGATGAGAAACAGGCAATTGAATAGAATGAACTGCATACTTATCTGAGAACTGTGGTAATGAATGTAAAGCAGCTACAGTCTCTTTCAATTCCTGAGCCTGTTCCATTTCATCTTCTTTGTCTAACTCCAAACTGTTAATGATTGCAGTCTCCAAGCTGTCCCTTTGCACTTGATTGAAAGAATCATGTACTAGAGAATCAACAATATCGATAGCATAAACTGGATTGATATCACTAGGGTACCTCATGGCTTCATATATGTTGAATTTGATCTTTTCTCCATCAAACTCCATAGTCAAGGTCCCATTATGCACATCAATCATAGTCTTGGCAGTCTTTAAGAATGGCCTCCCTAATAAGATATGAAAAGGGTTTGGAGAATAATCATCCTCCATGTTCACAATGTAAAAGTCTGCAGGAAAAATTAGCTCATTCACCTGCACTAAAACATCTTCAATCACCCCTTCAGGGTAAGTGTTAGTCCTATCAGCAAGTTGAATAATAACACCAGTCTGTTTTAAAGGTCCTAAATTTAAGGAAGCAAATATAGACAATGGCATGACATTAATTGAAGCTCCCAAATCTAGCATAGCTTTCTCAAACCTGGTGTTACTAATTCTGCATGGAATGGTGAACATGCCTGGATCCTTGCATTTAGGTGGCATTTTCCTTTGAAGCACTGCTGATACATTCTCTCCAACAGTGACTCTTTCATCATCTTTCAATTTCCTTTTATTAGTGCACAATTCCTTCAAAAATTTAGCATATCTTGGCACTTGTTTGATTGCATCTAACAAAGGTATATTGACTTCCACCTTCCTAAAGGTCTCAAGGATCTCTTTTTCTTGCTCATCCTTTCTTGAAGTCCTGTGATTTCTAGGTGGAAAGGGTAAACCATTAGTCTTAACTGAAATAGTTGGGTTAGGAATTACCTTAAGTGGTTCAGTCTCCCTTTTCTTCTCTTTTTCAAACTCAACAGTGGCTTTAGGTTCTTCCAGCTCTTTCCCACTCCTTAGTGTAATGGCACTTGCATTCTCCCTTGGATTCACAACTGTTTGGGAGGGCAGTTTTCCTGAGCCTTGAGAGTCCAATCTCCCAACTGTGGTAGCTAGCTGACCCATTTGGTTCCTCAGATCATTAATGGAAGTTCTTGTTTCATGTTGGAACTGTTGTTGCTGAGTCATAAAAGCTTTAAACATGTCCTCTAGTGATGTCCCATTAGCAGGTGCTGGTTGTATTTGTTGGTACTGTTGTGGAGCTGGTTGGAAGCCTTGCTATCTATTGGGGAAAACAGGGGGTGCAGGTGGTCTATTGCCTCCATAACTGAGATTATGATGATCCCTCAATCCTGGATTGTATGTGTTTGAGAAGGGATCATATTTTCTCTGAGGTTGTGTCTGATAGTTTCCCATTGCATTGGCTTGTTGCATAGTCTCATCATCTTGCAGTGTTGGGCATAAATCAGTGGTGTGGCCAGACAACAAACAAATCCCACAAGCTTTTGCCACTGGCATATTTCCTGCAGCCAATTGTCTAACCATAGCAGTTAATTCAGAAATTTGTTGGTCATGAGTACATGTGCTCACCTCATTTACTTTTGTTGGTGCATGATTCATCCTTGTACCATATTGTTGAAAGTTTGCAGCCATGTTTGCAATTAGATTCTTTGCAGCTTCTGGTGTTTTGTCAACTAAGGCTCCTCCACTTGCTGCATCAATCATGCTTCTGTCCATGGGCAGCAATCCTTCATAGAAGTACTGAATTAGATGTTGATCATCAATCTGGTGAGGTGGACAGCTGGAGCATAACTTCTTAAACCTTTCCCAATACTCATACAAAGTTTCTCCATTGAACTGCCTGATGCCACATATCTCCTTCCTGATGTTAGCCACTCTTGAAGCAGGGAAGTACTTCTCCAAGAATAGCTTCTTCATGTCATTCCAAGTTTGAATTGATCCTGAAGGTAGGTAGTACAACCAGTCCTTTGCTAAGTCTGCTAGTGAGAATGGAAAAGCTCTAAGCTTTATCTGTTCTTCAGTCACTCCTTGTGGTTTCATGGTGGAGCATACCACATGAAATTCCTTTAAATGCTTGTATGGATCTTCACCTGTAAGACCACGAAAAGTAGGCAAAAGGTGAATTAGTCCTGATTTAAGTTCAAAAGAAACATTCAAAGTAGGATACTCAATACACAAAGGTTGTTGATTGAGATTAGGAGTAGCTAGTTCTTTTAAAGTCCTGTTGTTGTTAGGATTAGCCATCTCTTCTTCTTCTTCTGAATCAGTATGTGAATTGTTTGACAATAACTCAATTGCTATGTTGAGACCAGGTGATGGAACGAACGTCTCTTCTAGATCTTCAGTTGAGTTCTTCACTCTACGACTCTCCTTTCTTAGCCTCTTTGCTGTCTTTTCTATTTCTGGATCAAAATTCAGTTTAGTAGATTGAGAGGATCGAGTCATAAACTAAAAAGGAAACATGAAATAAATCAAAACAAATAATCAATTCCCCGGCAACGGCGCCAAAATTTGGGAAGCTGTCGTCAAGCAATCCAAAATTAACCTCACTTGCACTCTACGAACTAAAAACTAAGCACAGTAGTAAGTAAGGATCGATCCCACATAGAATTGATATTATTTTTGATAGGTCTCCGATTTTTAGAATATTTTGATGATAACAATAATTAAGAAAAAGATTAACAAAAGGGTAGAAATCCTCTCCATAGGTTTTGTTTTATAGTTGTTTTGAATTATCCTCATTTACTTTGACCAAAAATGTTTTCTAAAATTCTAAATGAATTAATATCTTATTAACCTTGATAAAATAATATCAAGTGTTAAAATGGTTAATTCACATATTAACATTTCCTAAGGCAAAGGAGTATTCCTATTTCAAAATAAATTTCAAAGCAAAAAGATTTTTATTACACACTTAGAGATTTAAAATATTTATACATATATGTGTATACTCGGATAAAAGACCTGAACCAAATTGAGCCTTAAACTATTTTGGGCATCCGAAAATGGATTTGGAAATAAGGAAACTTGGAGCATTTAAAGCTTGCATGTGCTTTAAATCTATTTGAAATGCAAGAGATCATATTCGTGGGACCCATGAGCAAGAAGCATTTTGAGAACAAAATATTTGTTCCATCTGAAACCATGAAATAAGAATTATAACATGTGCATGTACGTGTGTCATATAAATATATTATGTATGCATGTATGCCATAAAGCTAAAAGCCTATAGCTTTGACCGAGCTTTGCTGGCAAATCAAATTGGACTCATATTTTGGGACAAAACCTTGGTTCATCCTTGCATGAAGCTAGAAATCAATTTGAAAAGCAAATGAGCATGTGCTCATTTAATGCACCAAAAGATGGTTGAATTTTCAACCGTCCTGAAAATTAATGCGGAAGAAAAACTGATGAATACTGATCCGCGTGAGTTCATTTCATCCGAGCCTTACATTTTAAAATAACATCATCACAACCCTTGATTTTCCAAAAAGACCAACATGCCCCTTGCTTCAAAATTCTATAAATAGGAAGCTTATTCTTCATTCTCATTTGCCAATTTCAAAAGAAAAAGCTTACTCCTTGCCTACATTCTCTCTCTCTAAAAAGCTTTAGCTCTCTTCTATTTTCAAGGTTCTGATTAGTTAAGGAAGAGAAAATTGGTCACAAGTGTTTGAGATAAGTTGTTTGAATTATTTAATTACATTATCTCTTACTTGTTTATGATTATAGATATACAAATACAAATTGTTATACACAATTATATATATCTATATTTCATCTATTTATTAATAATAAGTCAGTACTTAGACACCGATATAATTTGAATTTATTCACTCTTGAGTGAATTATTCAAACGGTCCTTAAAATCCTAAGTGGCTTTTTATTAATATTATTTATATAAATATTAGTAAAGTGGATTATAGCTTGATCGTCAGCACAACCCTGAGATACTTCTCTTATAGAGACGTATCCGAACAGTTTCTTGAATTTCTTGCGATCCACTGAAAATATTTATATAAGTATCAATTTAGAAGCACTGATATTTATTGAGAATAAACTCATACCTGCTTACATAAGAAGCATACTTTCTCAAATATAAAAGTCATTGAACTTTTATAAATATAACTGAACTTTAATTGCTATCTGCTTATTTGAAGAGCATCAAATATAAAAGTTATTTAAACTTTTATACACCTGTACTAAATCTCATCTGCTTATTTTAGAAGCATATTTACATCTCCATTTGTAAAAGGAAAAGGGTAGAGTTAGTTTATTTTATGTGTTTATGAGAAAGACGAGTAATTCTTTGACCAAGACCAGAGACTTAGAGAGGTCAGCTGGGAGTTGGGTCTCTAGTGTACTTGTGAGGTGAGGAAGAGACTGTCGTTTCAAGACCAGATCATAAAGTAAAACTGAACTCAAAGGAAAGGTGCAACTAAGTTTGAGGAGGGAGCTGAGAGCTTGCTGTCCAAGATAGTTAGTTGTGGAATAGTTGTAAGTTTGTCTATAAAACTTTGTAAAGGCTTCTTCGCCTGTTGAAGGAGTATTTATTACTGATAGTAATAGGATCTCAAGTTCTGGAGAGGAACTTGAGACTGGACGTAGCAACATACCCTGGATGTATGTTGTGAACCAGACAAATCTCTGTGCATTGTATGATTAAATTTTTACCATCTTGCATATTAATTTCTGACACTGCAAATTAATTTACTAAAAATTTAAAAAGGCCTAAGATAATTTTTTAAACGGTAATAATCTATTCAACCCCCTTCTAGATTATTATTGGACTTTCAATTGGTATCAGAGCGGTGCTCTTTAACTTGTTTGTTGAGTAAGTACAGGCATACCAAAGAGTAGATCCATCTATGGCCTACAATGCTACCGGTTGCGGAGAAGGACTATCAATGTCCAGACCACCACTATTTGATGGTACAAACTTTGCCACCTGGAAAAATAGATTCAAAATCTATGCCAAGTCACAAGGAATCAAAGTTTGGCTTGCCATAGAACGAGGTGTGAAAGTTCCCACAAAAATTGAAGGAGAAAAGATCGTAGAAAAAGATGCTGATGAATTCACCACTGAAGATGAAGAGGCTATGAACATAGCATCTAGAGCCGAACAAGTGCTGACCAGTGCTCTCATAGAAAAAGAGTACAAAAGAGTTAGCAACTGCAAGAATGCAAAAGAAATCTGGGAAAAATTGATTATAACCTATGAAGGAACCAATCATATCAAAGAAACCAGAAAAGATGCTCTAATCCAAGAGTATGAAAACTTCAGACTTGAAGAAAATGAAAAAATCATTGATATGGAAACACGTTTTTCCCAGGAATCATTGATGAGCTGGAACAACTCGGAAAAGCTTACACAAACAATGAGAAAATCAGAAGAATTCTCAAAGCTCTTCCATCCGTATGGAAAATGAAAGTTACAGCTATCAAAGAAATGCAGGATCTAACTGTCTATCCTCTTGACAGTCTTATCGGAAATCTTCGAGCTCATGAAGTCGACATGCTAGTCGAAAAAGCAGGATCGGATACAGACCTCAAAAAGAAAGGAATTGCTTTCAAAGCTCTACTTGTAGATCAAGAAAGCGATGATGAGGAGTTAAATGAAGAACTCCTAAGTTTAGATAACAATGAAGTTGCTTTATTATCTAGACAACTCAGGAGAGTAATTCAAAGTAAAGCCAGAAAATATGGCAAAGGCTTTCTGAAGACAAACAACAACTATAATAACTTCAGAGGCAAACAAGTCTTCAAACCAAAACCACAAGGAGGAAATTTCAAAGCAAACAACAACTTTAGAAATATCAGCTCCAATGAAAATTCAAATACATGTTTTGAATGCAACCAGCCTGGACATTTCAAAAAGGATTGTCCAAAATTAGTCAACAACAAAACACTAGTAGCTGAGGAAGGCTGGGATTTAAGTGACGAAGAAGGAACTACTGAGCAAACTGAAGAAAAAGCAAATTTGTGCTTAATGGCAGACGATGATTCATCACCAAGATCTGAGGTAAATTCTGAACATCAATTACCTAGTACTTCATTTGTCACACATACATTAGAAAATATAAATGAAGAACATCATGAATTACAAGAAGCTTATAATTGTTTATATGAGGACAATGAAATCATTAAAGAAGATTTTATTAAATTAAAAATTTCATTAGAAAAATTAATTAAGGCTAACAGAAATCTTGAAATAGAAAATTCAAACTTAATTATAATTAATGAAAGCTTAAAAGAAGAAAAAGAAAAATTAGAAAATGATTTTTTTTTCAGAAAATTTATTACTAAAAGAAGAAATTAAAAAATTAAGAAAATTAAATAAAGATCTTGAAATAGAAAATTCAACACTTATTATTTCTGTTGAAAATCTTGAAATTGAAAATTCAACACTTGCTGTAGTAAATGAAGATACTCAAATACAAAATCAAGTGCTGAGCAAAGATATTTCATCTCTAAAAATAGAAGTTGAAAAACAAAAAGAAGACTCTTCTTTAATTGATCAAATTAGCACTTTAACTAAAGAACGTAATGATTTAAATACCATAGTTCTTAAATTCACTAAAGGAAAAGAAAACCTTGATGTTATGTTAAATCAACAAAAGTGTGGATTTAATAAAGAAGGATTAGGATACATTGGAGAATCGAGTAAAACAAAAGATAAAGGACTCTATCATGTTAAGAGTAAAGAAAAAGAAACTCATACATCTCCATTTACCAAATGTTCTTACTATAATCGAAATGGTCATTCTATTTATATGTGCAATGCTCGAAATGGAAACTATAAAGGTAAAATGATTTGGGTTCCAAAAGGAACTTACACTTCACCAATCATTGTAAAGAATACAAGAAAAAAATTTTATAGTAAAAGACCTTACAGAAATTCTCATCATCATTATTCAGGTTATAAGAATAAAATGAATTATGCATACTATAGACCTACTACTCATAGAATGCTTGTATCTACTGAAGATAATTATCCTGTACCCAGTTTTGTAAAGGAAAACACAAGTATTCCTTATACAAAGTGGAGAACTTACCCAAAGGACCCTCCTTATTAAAGGGTACCAATTTGTGAAATTAGTATATATTGCAGGAATGTCTCACAGCTGCAACTGGTAAAAGCAAATGGTATCTCGACAGTGGTTGTTCAAGACATATGACTGGAGACAAATCAAAATTGAATAATCTACAAGCCACAGACTATGCTGAGGTAACCTTTGGAGATAACAATAAAGGTAAAGTAGTTGGAATTGGTAGTGTGGGTAACAAACACATAACAATTTCTAACGTACAATTAGTCACAGGACTAAGGTATAATCTTCTATCTATCAGTCAATTATGTGATAGTGGTTTTAAGATATCTTTTAATACTCATAATTGCTCAATATTTGATCAAGATGGTAAGTTAGTTTTATTATGCCCTAGAAACCAAAATGTGTACACATGTGACCTAGATGAATATTCTCATCTAGATAATGTATGTCTTGTATCTGCAAATGAAGATCCTTGGCTTTGGCATCGCAGATTAGGACACATCAACATGAAACTTATCAATAACATTTCTTCTAAGGATCATGTTCGTGGTCTTCCTAAAATAAAGTTCTTTAAAGATCATATTTGTGAAGCATGCGAATTAGGTAAACAAATTCATGCATCTCATAAACCTAAACTCACAGTGTCAACCTCTCGACCTTTAGAACTCTTGCATATGGACTTAGTAGGACCTATTCCTAAACACAGCATGGGTGGTGCTGTATATATTCTAGTTTTGGTCGACGACTATTCTCGATTTACTTGGGTTGATTTTCTAAAATTTAAAAATGAAGCTATAAATTCCTTTTGTGCTTTATGTAAGAAAATTCAGAATCAACAGGGAAGTTCTATTGTTTATATCCGCTCTGATCACGGAAGAGAATTTGACAATTCTGATTTCATTATTTTCTGTGATGAGCAAGGTATAAGTCATAATTTCTCTGCTCCTTACACACCACAATCAAATGGTGTAGTTGAAAGGAAAAATCGCACTTTACAAGAAATGGCTAATACAATGTTAAATGAATATCGTCTTCCTAAATATTTTTGGGCTGAAGCTGTGGCAATATCCTGTTATATCTTAAATAGAGTTTTATTAAGACATATTTTGCTCAAAACTCCCTATGAGCTTTATTACAAAAGAACTCCAAAAATAAATTACTTTCGTGTTTTTGGGAGTAAATGTTTTATATTAAATACTAAAGGACATCTGTTAAAATTTGATCCCAAATTCGATGAAGGAATTTTTCTGGGATATTCACTTAATAGCAAAGCATACAGAGTCTTTAATAAACGAAGTTTGGTCGTTGAGGAATCAATGAACATAACGTTTGATGAATCTCAACCTCCTCCCAAATATAAAGAATTAGTTGACAGTGATGTTGTCATTGAAGATATTCTCAGAAATATGGAGGAACCAAAACTAGATAATGCATCTCCACCTGTCAGTATTAATCCTCTTGAAAATCCCAATCCTCAATTGAATGACTTGCCCAAAGACTCACATATTATCAAAAATCATCCCATAGAAAATGTGATTGGTGATATTGATAAAGGAGTCCTTACCAGATCACAAGCACATAATTTAGCTGGTCATTTATCCTTTTTATCCCAAATTGAGCCTAAGAATATTAAAGATGCTTTACTGGATGAAGATTGGATAATTGCTATGCAAGATGAACTTGAACAGTTCACCAGAAACAAAGTCTGGGAGTTAGTTCTGAAACCCGAGGATACTTCCATTATTGGAACTCGATGGGTTTTTCGTAACAAGTTAGATGAAAACGGAACTATTATACGTAACAAGGCCAAATTAGTTGCACAAGGGTATAATCAACTTGAAGGTATTGATTATGATGAAACTTATGCTCCTGTTGCTAGAATTGAATCTATACGCATGTTATTAGCTTTTGCATGTCATAAAGATTTTAAACTGTTTCAAATGGATGTCAAATCTGCATTTTTAAATGGTATTATTGAAGAGGAAGTTTATGTTAAACAACCTCCTGGTTTTGAAGATTTTGATCATCCTGAATATGTTTACAAATTACATAAAGCCTTGTACGGTTTAAAACAGGCCCCCAGAGCATGGTACGAACGTCTAAGTAAATTCCTACTTGAAAACGGTTTTAAAAGGGGAACTGTAGATACTACCTTGTTCACCAAATACAAAAATGATGATATTCTTATTATTCAAATTTATGTTGATGACATCATTTTTGGTTCTACTGACATTACTATGTGCAATGATTTTTCTGAGAACATGAGTAAGGAATTTAAAATGAGCATGATGGGGGAATTAAATTTCTTCCTAGGATTACAAATCAAGCAAGGCGAAAAATGTATTCATATTTCTCAATCCAAATATTGCAAAGAAATGATTAAGAAATTTGGTTTAGAGTCTGTGAAACCTCTTAATACTCCTATGTCAACCACTGATAAATTAACTGCTGATGAAAATGGAAAAAGTGTTGACACAAAGAAATATAGAGGAATGATTGGAAACCTATTGTATATCACAACTAGTAGACCTGACATCATGTTCAGCGTTTGTAAATGTGCCAGATTTCAGTCAAATCCTAAAGAATCACATTTAGTTGCTGTTAAAAGAATTTTTCGATATCTTAAAGGAACCACAGAGTTAGGCCTATGGTATCCTAAAAGTCAACCATTTAATCTTGTGTGCTTTTCAGATTCTGACTATGCAGGTCATCATGTTGATCGAAAAAGTACTAGTGGAACGTGTCAATTTTTGGGTGGATGTTTAGTTTCTTGGTTTTCTAAGAAACAAAACTCCGTATCTATTTCAACCACCGAAGCAGAATATATAGCTGCTGCACGTTGCTGTGCACAAATATTGTGGATGAAGCAGACCCTTGCAGATTATAATATAAAATTTAACTGTGTGTCAATATTATGTGATAATACCAGTGCTATAAATTTGAGTAAAAATACTGTATTGCATGCTAGATCAAAACACATAGATGTTAGACATCATTTCTTACGTGATCATGTAAATAGTGGCTCTATCAAATTAGAGCACATTGACACAGAGTTAAATATTGCTGATATATTCACTAAACCATTAAGTTCAGATAGGTTCTGCAAATTACGTATTGAATTAGGCATGTTGGATAATCCGTCTTAATTCTTTATAATTTTTTTTGTAATTAATATGTTCTAGTATAATATTTTTATTAATATGTATTTCCTATAGTGAGTGTCACATGTTTTAATTATCATCCCTTCATTCATGCATGAAATTTTTTTTTGGTTTTTCATATATATATATATATATATTTATATTTATATATAAATATGTTATTTATCTTATATTTATATTTTTTTAAAAAAAAATAAAAATTTATTATTATTATAAATATATTTAATATATGTTATTCTATTAATTTTAATATTTATTGATATATAAATATCTTTTTTAAAATTATAATATATATATATTATTATATAAAAGATTGCTCAGATCTGATTGGAACCGTTGGATCAAATTAGAATAAATCTAATGGTTGATGGCTTTAATCCGTGTGAATTGATTTAAGCCAATCAGAAGCAATCTAAGCAAAGCACCAGGATTCAAGCCTCTGACCGTTGGATCATCAGATAAAAAGCATAAATTCATCGTGACCGTCGGATCATGATCAGCAAATAACCTCAGTTATTTAAAATCTCGGACTTCATCGTGATCGTCGATCACTTATGAGATTAGCTCTCCACCGTTGGATCACTCAGGTAACCCTAGCCATAAATAGAAAATTTTTTTTACTATTAACACATTTTTTCGTTTTCTCCCTCTCTCTCCAGCCGCTCAATCCCTCTCTCTCTCCAAACGCTCTCAAACCCTAATTTCTTTCAGACCAAATCGTCGATTTCCAGTCTGATTTTGAGAAAAGTAAACCGATCAAACGATTTCTCACATCTAAAACATACCTTCACCGATCAGTTTTGCAAGTTTTTTTTTAATGTTGAGTTTTATATCGTCACCGATCAGTTTTTTTTACAAGATCTACTTCGATCATTCTTTTATCAAACCTTGATCTACCTATCCAGTGGTGAGACCTTCGTCTTGCATGCGATTCTGGATTAATGGGTATCATTGATTTTTACTTCTACCAGAAATTAAAAAAATATATATATAATATATATCCGTGCTGCGGTTTGTATGATCAACTGTCCGAAGTTATGCTGAAAAGAAATGATTTTTCTTCATCTCAAAAATTAAAATTTTTTTGTTGTGCTCAGGTAACTCCACTAATTTTTTGTTATGAAGATATATATATATTTCTTCTTGCATTGCTTGGTTGGGAGTGGATACTGATGTCCACTAATTCTTTGTTATGAAGATATATATATATATATATATATATCTATATATATATTTGCATTGCTTGGTTGAGAGTGGATACTGATGAGATAAATGCATTTTTTTTGGGCTAAACTCTGTCAAAAATTGGGCTTTATTTGTTAAATTCTTTTTCTTTCGTCTATCAGCTCTGTTTCTCAGCTCTGTTCTTTTTGTGGGGGAGCTATCTGAGTTCATTTAAATTACTTGAGTACCAATGAAACTAAATACTTTCAGTGCTTAAATGAGGCTGATTTTTTTTTAATCATTTGCCGTAAAACTTTGGCTCTTATTAAATGCTTAGCTTCTGGATTTCGCTTTCCTATCCATGAGTGCTGAACACTGGCTGTCAGCTGTTAAACCTTAACTATCTAGTTCGTACTGTTGATACTCCTTTTGAACTACAGCTTGGTTTCAATTTTCTTAAAACAAATGAGGTTGGTCAAAGTTTTTAATATGAAAGATTTTGGAGTCACTTTACTGTTTTACTGCTACAAACACTATTTTATTTAATACTACTCGAAAACATTCTAAACAGTAAGAAGTATGGGTTCTTCTCTTAACAACTCTCCATGTATTTACTGATGCAATCTATTTTACTTGCTCCGTGTGTATCTTCCACTGTCATACCTTATTTACTTCTTTGATAAAGATGACACTCTTTAATATGCACTACTTCTATAAAAAGCTACAACTAAAATGTTTTGTTTGCATAACTCCTGCATGCTTACTTGAGTATTATATATCTTTACTTCTTGAAGATGGAGCCTATCTATTCTTCAAAAAGAAAGAAACTTGCACCTTATTCTAAGATACACTCATCAGGCTCTATCCCTCTTCTTGTCACACCTTCTGCTCAAGACAAATATAGGTTCATGAGGTACAATCTGTCACCGGGTATAGGAGTTGCTTTCTGTAGTTTTCCAGAAATACTTGACCATCTTAAAGCCATAGGTTGGGAGAGTCTAGTTATATTCACTGACAGGAACATTTATCCCTTTCTGATTGCTGAGTTGTATACTCACATGGTCTTCAATAGAGACCTCACTGGTCTCTTAACAAGCATCAGCACATGTATTCAAGGTAAAGATTTTGTTATTGATGAGGATTTCCTCATTCATGCATTACATCTTCATCCATCCATGTTGGAACTGCCCAAAATAAATGAATATCTGCATCCTTTGGGAACAACAATGACTGAGTGCATGCTTTTTAAACAAAATCTTTCCTTTACAACTGATCAACTCGTACCTGCTGTTTTGTTTGATGTCCCTGTTAATGTGGACTTGAAATTTTTGTCTCCTGCATGTCAGTTTCTTGGAAAAATTTTGAGGTATAATTTCATGCCTGTAAGAGAAGACCGAACCATGCATCCTTTTGATTTAGAAATCATTAAGTGTATTATGAACGAGTGCATGCCGTATAATCTTGCATATTTTCTCTTGACCTCGTTTGAACATTGTTTCAACAACAACTGTCTGGGTTTTGGACTACTTCTCACTCGTCTTTTCAACTATCTTGAAATTGATCTCACTAATCATCAATTTCAAGCTGTTCAAAATACCAACATTCTGTCTCGGTTGCATATTCCTCCTACACCACTGATTGTGTTTAAACCTTGTGCTCCTGACACAAATGAGTCAGACCTTCATATGTCATCACAATTAGATGTTATACACAGTATGAACCAACTGATGTTATTTAATCTAAATAATGTCATGGTTCAAATGGAAACAATGCAACAAATGGTGCATCATCTTCAGGATATGTTACATTTTTTAATGGAAAATATGAAGCTTTCTATGCCTCCCTATCACTTTCCTACAAGCTCAAGCACTACCCAGGTTGCACCAATAGATCCCCTGTCTTTGGATGATGCTCTTCTCAATCTCGGTCATCACTTTTCTCCTCTCAGTGAAGAAGATTACTAACTATTTGAGGGCATGTAATAACTTTCTGCTACTAACTATTTACAAATGTTGTAACTAACTAAATACTACTACTAAAAGTACCTATATATATATATATATATCTATATATATCTGTCTGTATGCATGCAGGGAACCTATGTCTGAACTAACAACCTTTGCAGGTACTAGGCTTTGTCTTTTTCCCCACTTTTTGTAATGACAAAGGGGGAGAAGAAAAATATCTGCTGACATGTCTGACATGTGAACTGCTATATATACATGTGAACTACTATATAAACTGCCATGGGATAGTAACTGTTAAACATGTGAACTGTTATTAGTACAACTGCAGTATAGTATTATAAATTGCTATAATATATTTTTAACTACTATAAAATCAGTTCACTGTCATGATGCAATGTTTTTGGCTGAACAGGAACTATAAAGTTTTAAATTTTATATATGCTCATTCTGAGGGGGAGTTTTCATAAACTAAGGGGAAGTTCTTTTATGGGAAAATATTTTTGGTATTGTCATCATCAAAAAGGGGGAGATTGATAGGTCTTCGATTTTTAGAATATTTTGATGATAACAATAATTAAGAAAAAGATTAACAAAAGGGTAGAAATCCTCTCCATAGGTTTTGTTTTATAGTTGTTTTGAATTATCCTCATTTACTTTGACCAAAAATGTTTTCTAAAATTCTAAATGAATTAATATCTTATTAACCTTGATAAAATAATATCAAGTGTTAAAATGGTTAATTCACATATTAACATTTCCTAAGGCAAAGGAGTATTCCTATTTCAAAATAAATTTCAAAGCAAAAAGATTTTTATTACACACTTAGAGATTTAAAATATTTATACATATGTGTGTATACTCGGATAAAAGATCTGAACCAAATTGAGCCTTAAACTATTTTGGGCATCCGAAAATGGATTTGGAAATAAGGAAACTTGGAGCATTTAAAGCTTGCATGTGCTTTAAATCTATTTGAAATGCAAGAGATCATATTCGTGGGACCCATGAGCAAGAAGCATTTTGAGAACAAAATATTTGTTCCATCTGAAACCATGAAATAAGAATTATAACATGTGCATGTATGTGTGTCATATAAATATATTATGTATGCATGTATGCCATAAAGCTAAAAGCCTATAGCTTTGACCGAGCTTTGCTGGCAAATCAAATTGGACTCATATTTTGGGACAAAACCTTGGTTCATCCGTGCATGAAGCTAGAAATCAATTTGAAAAGCAAATGAGCATGTGCTCATTTAATGCACCAAAAGATGGTTGAATTTTCAACCGTCCTGAAAATTAATGCGGAAGAAAAACTGATGAATACTGATCCGCGTGAGTTCATTTCATCCGAGCCTTACATTTTAAAATAACATCATCACAACCCTTGATTTTCCAAAAAGACCAACATGCCCCTTGCTTCAAAATTCTATAAATAGGAAGCTTATTCTTCATTCTCATTTGCCAATTTCAAAAGAAAAAGCTTACTCCTTGCCTACATTCTCTCTCTCTAAAAAGCTTTAGCTCTCTTCTATTTTCAAGGTTCTGATTAGTTAAGGAAGAGAAAATTGGTCACAAGTGTTTGAGATAAGTTGTTTGAATTATTTAATTGCATTATCTCTTACTTGTTTATGATTATAGATATACAAATACAAATTGTTATACACAATTATATATATCTATATTTCATCTATTTATTAATAATAAGTCAGTACTTAGACACCGATATAATTTGAATTTATTCACTCTTGAGTGAATTATTCAAACGGTCCTTAAAATCCTAAGTGGCTTTTTATTAATATTATTTATATAAATATTAGTAAAGTGGATTATAGCTTGATCGTCAGCACAACCCTGAGATACTTCTCTTATAGAGACGTATCCGAACAGTTTCTTGAATTTCTTGCGATCCACTGAAAATATTTATATAAGTATCAATTGTGAAACTATAAATTTTGCCCGTACTTAGAAACCGATATAATTTGAATTTATTCACTCTCGAGCGAATTATTCAAACGGTCCTTAAAATCCTAAGTGGCTTTATTTATAATCATTCACATAATAGATAAAATATTTTTCATATATCTTTGAGTTACAACAAATTTATTTGTTATATCAAATACTGTTTATTTATATATGTTATTACAAGTATTTGAACCTAAAATTATTTTTCATACAATACTTGTTGCATAACATTTGAAATCAAAAGAAACACATTCTTTATTATAAAGAATAAATACTTCTTTATAAATTTGTATTAAATTATATATTTGCTTATTTAGAAGCACTGATATTTATTGAGCATAAACTCATACCTGCTTACATAAGAAGCATACTTTCTTAAATATAAAAGTCATTGAACTTTTATAAATATAACTGAACTTTAATTGCTATCTGCTTATTTGAAGAGCATCAAATATAAAAGTTATTTAAACTTTTATACACCTGTACTAAATCTCATCTGCTTATTTTAGAAGCATATTTACATCAAATCCATTTGTAAAAGGAAAAGGGTAGAGTTAGTTTATTTTATGTATTTGTGAGAAAGACGAGTAATTCTTTGACCAAGACCAGAGACTTAGAGAGGTCAGCTGGGAGTTGGGTCTCTAGTGTACTTGTGAGGTGAGGAAGAGACTGTCGTTTCAAAACCAGATCATAAAGTAAAACTGAACTCAAAGGAAAGGTGCAACTAAGTTTGAGGAGGGAGCTGAGAGCTTGCTGTCCAAGATAGTTAGTTGTGGAATAGTTGTAAGTTTGTCTATAAAACTTTGTAAAGGCTTCTCCGCCTGTTGAAGGAGTATTTATTACTGAGAGGAGCTTGAGACTGGACGTAGCAACATACCCTGGATGTATGTTGTGAACCAGACAAATCTCTGTGCATTGTGTGATTAAATTTTTACCATCTTGTATATTAATTTCTGACACTGCAAATTAATTTACTAAAATTTAAAAAGGCCTAAGATAATTTTTTAAACGGTAATAATCTATTCAACCCCCCTTCTAGATTATTATTGGACTTTCAGTTTTAAATTTATTCTAATGTTTCTAACTACAAACAAGAAATAAATATTGGGGGGTTTTCGGAATCAATTGTAATTAACAAAGAAAAACAGAATTAATTAATAAAGATTATCAAATATGTAAAAGCTTCAATTCTTCAGTTCAGTTTCACCAATTTACAATAATAGAATAATCAAGTTAATATTATTTCTTCCTTCAATGAAACTAACAACCCTAGATGATCAGCAATCGCTCAATTGTCCGAAATTCTCCTTAAGTTTAAATCTAATGTGACAATCGCCCCCACTAGACTCTAACTATTATATAACCCAAAACAATCAGTCTAGATTTAATATGACAAAAGCATTAAGAATTAGAGGATTAGGTTGTTCCAAGCAACAATCACACTATCAGGGATTATTTAACTTGCCTTCTGATAATCTTAATAATATTCAAAAGCTTGTCCACAATCAAATATTACTAAGTACTACCTGTGATCGGATATAACATCGTTTGCTTAATATTATACCTTAATCTAGCAGATGATAACAATTCACCAATTTAATCCTGTAGAAACCAAATTAGTAAACTGAATAACATATAAGAAATTCAACCGGATTATCAGAATAAATTTCACACACGAAGGAATCAATAATATAACTCAATTATTATATTCACTGTAAATATGGTTCCACATCTCTTCAGAACTGAATAAAAATAACTAAGCTAGTATGCTGATAAAGTATAATCTAAGATCAAGAATAATGGATAGTGATTTCTCTGTTGGATGATTACAAGTGATAGGTATTTATAGATAAATCTCTAAAGCCTAGAAGAATTCTAATCCAACTCTAATTCGGAAGTCTTCATTCTGTAGATATGGTAGGATTCTAAATCCTTGTCAATCTCTGCAATCCAGCTTTTAGTAGCTTCCTTATCAAATCAGATTTTATTTCCAAATCCAGGTCTTCCTCAGTTTTCTTTTCCAGTTAGGCTTCAGTTTCCATATTTATCTTCAACTCAGATTCCATATCAAACTCTACTTCCCATAGTCAGAGATACTTTCCATCTATGATTGTAACTTCATCTCCAAATCCTGTTAGGAATCATATCTTTAAGTTTCAATGTCTCAAATCCTACTCAGAATTGGAAATCTGCATGTCGACCAAAAACGTAGAGTATACTGTGCATCAGCACTTATTGCGATCGTAGAGTAACCTCGGAATCGTAGAGTAAAGAGCACCATCGTAGAGTAACTCTCGTCAGACATAGAGTAACTTCGCCGCTGGACTGAAAACGTAGAGTGTTGTGAGCCTGGCCATAGAGTGAATCTCGGCAATCGTAGAGTGCAACTAGGAATCGTAGAACAACTCTGCCTAGCCTTCCTGCGATCGTAAAGCTGCCAGATCACATCCTAACACTACGAACGTAGAGCCTTTACCCAGCGATCGTAGAGTATTCTGCAAAACAACATAAAACTCAACATTAAAATACATTTTCGCATAATCACATCAAATCCTTCTATAAATCAATAAATACCTTAAATCATCACATATGATAGATAACATGCAACTAAACTAAGCATAAAGGAATGAAAATAATCAGATATTATGCACCTATCCAAATTTATGTGCACTATACACGGTCAATCAACTAATAAAGTGTAAGTAGAGTTGTCGATCCTACGAGGAGCGAATTATAACCTAACTAATTCTAAAAACTAATTATTCATCAATTAATTTAATCTAGATAATTTCGATATCAACTGAGTAAATTAACTAAATAATCAACTACTGAAATATTAAATCAATAAATTAAGAGGTTAAGGAATCAATTTCCCACGATGATTTATTTAAGTAATACTATTATTCTTCTATTCAATTGATTATTTAGAATTGTCAACGGAAAATCACTAATAATTATTATAACCACCTTTCAGATAATTATAAAGCATACCTATTACTATTAATTCTCCTATATTTCTATGAGAAACAATAATAACAGATTCATTAAGATTCATTTTCCAATAGTTGCTTGGGGTATTCAGGTATATCTATATCCCGTCCACAAAATCAACATTCAATCAACAACCCTTATTACCGAAGAAATTACTAATCACAAGTTATTATAACCAGATCTCAACCTAGATTCTATCGTCAAATGTCATCTAAGTCCATCTAATAATTGTTGATCAAGCAATTATATAATTAAAACAAGTTATAATAAACAATTCAATTCATAATCAACTCAAATAGAAGAACTAATAAATATTAAATAAAGTCATCATCGGGTTCCATTGAATCCTTAACTAAAAGAATTAGTTCATAATGAAAATAAAGAACATCAATGATTTATCAGAACTCATTCTAAATTACAAATAAAGAAGTAAGAGAGAAGAAAATAAACTCTGTCGAATTTGCTCTCCCTCCTAAGCCTTAGTTCTCCTCTGGAATAAAGTCTGATGAAACCCTTATTTTTCTACGTAATCCTCTAGTCTCTCTTTTCTGTGTCTCCTCTCAATAATATATTAAACCCTACTTATTAGTCTCTTATTAACTACTGATAAGATCCAACCTGTAAATGATAAGTGCGAATAAAATCGTCAGCCAAAAGGAAACAAAATCATCCGGGCGCGTAGCCCCACGCGCGCCTTTCGCGTCTAAGCGTCGTGGCTCCTAGGTTTGTGCATTGCGGCTTCTGGCCTTGTATATTTGAGCGCCGCGACTTGTAAGTTCAAGCGCCGCAGCTTCCAACTTTTATCCGCGCGCCGTGGCTTCCAACTGTTATCCGCGCGCCGCGGCTTCTCCTTTGTATGTCGCGGCTCCAAAACCCTAGCCTCTCCTTTGTTCATCTGTTTTGGCTAATCTTCCTCATGAATTATAGCTACTAAAACTTATTCAGCTGTTTAACTTTCGCCAAACAATAATCATCACCTGTAGCAACAAATTCAGGCTAAATTTGTAAAAATATCCATTATTTACACAATCACAGGCTGAAATCAATTATTCACAAAAACTATTAAAATGCACTATAATATTACTAAAAACTCTTAAGAAAAATAAAATACTCAAGTCAAAAATACCCAATTAATAGATATAAAATCTACTCATCAAATACCCCCAAACTTAAATATTTGCTTGTCCTCAAGCAAAACTCAAAACAATAAATAAATAAATTCTAAAAATTTAAAACATGCATCCTACTCCTAAGTTTATCATGAATCCATTCATAGCCTCCAAGATCATACAATAACTGTCAACAATTAAATCTGTACAAACTCATCAACCATTTAGTCATTAATTCACAATAGTTACAATCCCATCGTGTGTGTGTGCAAGCCCCACCAAATCAATCATACCTTAAAAGGACTATATCCCAAACACATGGTATAAAGAAGTCATCAACCTACAGGACATATTACAATAGTAACCTCAGCTAGGATATTCATCGCTCAAATCAAGAGAATTCAGTTCAATATAAATTTCTGCTATGCTATTCCTCCTAAAGTATTAACATTCTCTTTTTCTTTTTCTTTTTTTGTCGGTGAGTGCGTTTTACGCTCCTTCTCACATGCATGACGAGTGCGTTTTACGCTCCATCTTGTCTTAATAATTCTAAGGAGTATACTTTAAGCTCAATCACTCCACCAAATTTCTTAACTCTAGGAAGCATGACATCTTTTTCTTTCTTTTCGTTTGAACCTCACCTTTCCCCCAAACTTAAACAATTCACTACCCCTGCTTCAATTAAAGTCGTAACGTAATCCTAACTCGTGACAATATCTCTTACCAAGGTTTTGAACTATAGTCTCCTTAAGATTCAACCAATTTCAATGGGATCTAAGTGCTCAAGATAATAGGGATCATAACTACGCAAAATCGACTCCTCGAATGATATAAAGGGTTACACACAAGATTCAAAAGTTTTATAACCTGCTAATCACCTTTAATCATTTCTTATCATTGGCTATTCTAAAGATTCACTACTTATTATCTACCATTTCTTTTATTATTATTTTTTTTATTTTGATGAATAAAAAAATAACAAGCTATGTAATAATTAAATAAAATCCCAAAATTAAATACTAAAATTAACCATGTAGAAAATTAAATAAGTCTTAAACAAACCAAACCAACAAATAAAAACGTAAAGTATCATCACTATCCCCCCAAACTTGAATATTACATTGCTCTCAATGTAATACCAGAAACTTCCCTGGAAATCAAACATCACCAGTATTGCCAGCACCATCCTCATCCTCAGCAAGACTATCGGACTCCTCCTCCGACAAAAAAGCGGCATCGTCAAAGACCGGGGACGGAGGAAAGTGAACTGGATCTGGATTATTGACGTTGAATCGAGTTGCAAATGTATTGATAATGCTATTTGTGTAGTTCACATAGTCGTCAACTCGGTCTGCTATTTGATTCACTCGGCGGGTTGCTGACGATTCAGACTCAGCAGGTTGTCCTGGCCTCGTTCCAAGCTCACTTGTGTCCTCCTTATAGCCCGAACTTCTGCAAGAATCAAGTCCAAAGTAGCATCAGACGAAGCACCACGTCTTGCTCGCCTAGCTCCCTGAGATGAACTCGCTCCTTGTAATGAAACCGCTCCTTCGATTTGTCCAGTGGCAGCAACAGCTTCAAATGGGACAGTGTACCCACCTCCGCTCATGTTTGGATTGCTGCCTATGGGCTCCTTGAATTTGGCTATGGTGTTGCTGTCTAACACTGACTTTGGTTGATCAAATATCTCATCTATCTGCCAAACAACTCCAGTGTTCTTACACAACCCACATATGAGAGATGGGTGTGGAAATCCGCCAGATGTACCACTTTATAATGTATGAAGAATGGAGCTATAGATGACCTTCCCCACGTCAATACTTTTTCCAGTTACAATTGCATACAGGAGGGCTGCCCTAGCCTTGGTTACTTCTGAAACATGAGAGGAATGCATTAATTTAGCACTAATAAAATAAAACCAAGCCTTACCATATCGACTCAGCCCATTCCGGGGGAAAGAAACTGCAGCAGCTACTCGAATTGTCCATTGTGTCCCAAGGCTTGCATAAGCCTTGAATAACTGCATCCCAGTTTCGTCCATCCCGAACAAACATCGTATATTCATCCTCCTCAATGTTTGGTAGGCCATAGTATTCGTTGATTGCCTTGTGTTGTCCGATTAATATAACGACAATTTACGCGCAAGTATACGCGGTCAACAAGTAATAAAGAGTAAGTAGAGTATCGATCCCACGAGGAATTATTACTAGTCTTTTCCAAGTATTAACCTTTTATCAACTCAATCTTATCTAAACTAATGGTTTTCTGTCTTTTTGGTGGTTTGGATTAATAAAGATAACATTAATAAAAGAACAATAGCAAGCTTTAAAGATAATAAAGATATGAGATTACAATTTCTCCTATTGGTTCATCTACCTCAACACTCTTTCTGTTAAACCAAATTAATTATTACAGATTGTTAGTCGAGAACACAAAAGTGAGACAAGGCCATCTTTCGATGTACCAAGTCCATATCATATATAATCCACAAATGATAGAATAAACACGAACACCCACATTACCTAAACCACTATATGTCTATGTGATTTACAAATAAATACGGTTTAAGCTCAAGCTCTCAAATGACTACAAGCGGTGCTTCGGTATATGTCTATCCTAAGCACAAATCATACATTCCAACGCCATGTAGAACATACAAACACATGCTATTATGATTAGATCTAAACCTATAATCCGTTTCTCAATTTCATATGGATTATCTTGGTAATTACTAGCTAGGCAATTAAGCAATTGAACGCGAATCATAATAGACAATCCATAAATAGCTAATAAGACTAACAAGAAAGCATAGCAAAGTAAACTACACAACAAGATCCATTATAATCCCAAAATTAATTCTAGTTCATGGTAACTACAAATAACATCATATTCAAATTATACATCATGTTGGATTACAAAATAGAAGGGAAACTAGAGATAAAACCACTTTTGTAGATTTTCATATGATGTTTGATGGGTTGATGATGAACACTAGCTTCTCCTCCTTGATTTTGCAATCCTTGATATTTTTGCTCTTTGGCCTTGCTTGATGTATCTTGATTTTAGCACTTTGGCCCTCTAATTTGATGTATTTGGTAGCTTCCTCTCTCTAGATTTTATGTTAGAAGGTGTTAGAATGAGTTAGAATGTGTTTCTAGCCGCCCCCTTGGTGTAATATCAGATGGGTATAAGAAACCCTAGCTTAGATATAAAAAATTGGCCAAAAATCGCGAAATTCGACTGCATCCAGGGAGTTGTCGCCCCGGCGGTGGGCTCGCCCTGGCGGCGAAATAGTACTAGAAACCATCGCCCCGACGGTGGAGCTCTGTACCCCGAGACAGTTTCGACGCCTATTGGTAAAATAGTCATAACGTCTTTGTCCAAACTCGGATTAAGGCCATTAAGGAGGCTATGGAAAGCTAAGAAGTAGCTCTACAACTTCCTTAACTGGAGCTCGACGAGATAATGGCCGGAGCAAGGCTCCAATTGGCCTGGAAGTAGCTTCTGTGTAAAATTCATGGAAAATCCGATGGTAAAATGACCATACCTCTCTCATACGAACTTCAAATTAGATGATTCTAGATGTTCTGAAAAGCTGAGATGAATATCTACAACTTTTGTTCTTTGAGTTTTGAGAGATTCGGATTGCATCATGGGTCAAATTGAGAAACAAGCAGCGAGAATGCTAGATTCAAGCCAAAAACACAACGATCCAAGGGGCCTTTATTTTAATTCCTACAAAACAAAGTAAAAACACATAAAAGCATACAAAAATATATAAAAGTAAATACAAAACTACATTACACAACAATAAGATGAAAACACATAAAACTAAACGAAATAGCTAAAGACTTACAAATTATCAAGGCTAAAAGTACTCAATTTGTGTGTATAAAACACACTCATCAAATACCCCCAAACTTAAACCTTTGCTTGTCCTCAAGAAAAACACACAAACTATAAAAATTAAACACTTCTAATAAAAATATATCTTGAGCAATGAGTTAATAAGCTTGAACAATGGTCTCAAAGCATAAACACATGAAAACTCAAGGAAACTTTCAAAGCGTTGCAAGTTTAGATTTACAATTAGCTAGTCATAGCTTGCTTTAGGTCTCTTCCATGTGTGTGTGTGTACCCAATGGCACTAAACTAATCAAGCTCGGATAAAGCTATGCAACCACATTACCTTATGAAATAATCAAAATAAACCCCGAAATAACATGCTTAACACATCACTCAATACAAAGGTATACAAATCACAATTTCCAAATAATTGAAATCAAAAGACTCTAGGTAAGTGCATTTTATGCTCCATCTTATTCTAAGTCCACTCTTGTGGGTGAGTGCGTTTTACGCTCCATCTCAACTCAACACAAGGTTTGATATAAAAAAAACTTTCTTTCTTTTGTCATCAAATTATAGGAGAGTGCATCTTATGCTCTATCTCCCCTAAGCATGTGTCCATGAGTGAGTGCGTTTTACGCTCCATTTCAACTCACCACATGACCATCAATTCAAACACAACAAATTTGGACACCTTGCTTCGAGTGATGTTTAAACGAGTTCTAGAGTTTATAGATATTTCCCACAAGCATTCGGTTATAAAAGCCTTCTCTAAGCATACAACTAGCTCAATACTCATAGGTAAGTGCAAAAGAGTGAAAGGACGCATAAGCAAAACAATAACCAACAATAACGATTAAGCACAAGGACTAAGCAACATTTATCCATTTTCCATGAGTTAGAATCAATTCAAATAATTTCTTATCATAGACCATGGATCGTAGTTCAAATCAAATTAAAACAATGCTCAAGAGACACATAACCATAAATTTTTAAATTTTTTTTTTCCAAAATAGCAAACAAACATTAAAATGCACAAATAACTAACACATGTTATGTAACTATGATGCCCATGCTATATGATCCACCCCCAAACTCAAAGTGAACAATGTCCTCATTGTTTATAAGATAAAGAAATAAAAACTGAGAACTTCCCTGATTGGCCAAGCGTCATGCTCGACCATAGCCTTCTAAACATTTGAGTCTGACGGTGGATAAATTGGTAACGGTTATGGCTCAGGAACATGCATCGGGATGACATTCGGATAATAACCAAGTAATTCCTTACCAAACAATGCTCAATCAGGCCAACTTTCTTTTAGACAATTCGTTGACTACGTGATGTGCACTTACTGAAATTCTTCATTAAATACCTCCCCCAAACTCAGTTTCAACAAAAATTGCTAAGTTATTGTAATATTCAATCAAATCATAGCAATGAATAACCAAAATCCTCCAATTGAGCCAACACAAACTCAATTGGGTAACCAATCCAAATTTATCCAAATTTGACAGTGCATGATTACCCAATACAAATCCAAGTATAACAGTTTAATTAACCAAGAATACTCATCACAATTGACAATTTGATCTTACTTGTATGCAAAAATTGGAGTGAGTACCTTACTTTGCGTTGGCAAAAGAAGTTGTTTGTTTAGTACCTTCAATTTGGAGATGAATACTTTTGAATGCTCAGTGGGTTGAAGATAAATCTGACTGGAAGGAGATGAAATTGGTTGTGGGTGCTTGCTTGATAGGGCTAGGAAGGGGACCAAACTGCCTGGAAGGATTTTTAAAAACTGGATTCTGCGTTCACCGCCAGGGCGGTAAAATAAGCCTAAAATTTGCTGCCGGGGCGAGCTCGTCGTCGAGGCGGTGGAAATGTACTTGGTTTGCCGTCGGGGCGATCTCGTCACCGGGGCGGTGAAAATAAGCTCAATCCTGCCGCCGGGGCGGTAACCCCTTGTATCCCAAAACTTAATTTTTTAGAATTTCAGTGCAGCAATAATTCTCAATGCCCCTCACCTATATAAATGCAACATATCAAAGATTAAATAGACACACATTGAGAATAAGATGAGACATATTAAGCAAATCTAATCCTAGAACATAACTAACTAAATACACATAACTTGAAAACTTTGAAAATGCGGTAAATGAAAAACAACGAATGCAAATGAATGGAAATGAATGGGTTGCCTCCCATCGAGCGCTTGATTTAAAGTCTTTCAACCTGACTAACTCCCTGTTTTTATCCAATTCCCCTTCAGAAGTTGAGGAACCCACCATCCATTGATAACCATGTAACATTTGGGAGGTTCCCATTGGTGATAGCCATTGGGTTAAAGTCACCTAGCTTGCTTTTTGTAGATAAGATCTCAATTTTAAATGTCAAAAAGCTAGGTGCTTCCTCCGTTGTGTCTGTGATAAGATTGGGGCATTGGGGCTTGTCAGGCACAACGGGCTCTTCTTCTATCTTCTTTTCCTCGGCCCACCATGGCTCCACATTCATACTAGCTCCATCGTCACATAGAGCCTCGCCTAAAAAATGACTACCAAGTGGACACGGTATTGCAAAACTACCCGAATCCTTGAGCTTTGGTGGAGAAGGTGTGTGAGGCACTATCAAAATTGGCTCATCGTTATTGGAGCTCAAGACTAGATCTTCCTCGGCCTCTACTTCTTGTTCCTCACATGTCTTCTCCCCCATAGATTCCTCAAAAATCAGCTCGAGCACTCCATCAGTTTCCGGAACCGAGACGTTGGGCCATGCTTCTTGATAATTATTATTGAAGGCAATGACAAGCTGTCCCACCTGGTTCTCAAGATTTCGAATCGACATCTCCTGACTTTTCAACATCTCCTCATTCGAAGCCATGATCTTAGACACAAGTTCCTCAAATTTTGACATTCCTTCTTCTTGAGTAGGAGCTTGATCCTGAAAGTCAAGAGTGTATGATTGGCTCAGAGCAAAGGTTTGCATTTGATTATTATGGCTCCATGAAAAATCTGAATGATTTTCCCAACTATGATGATAATCATTGGAATAGTCATAACTGTTGGGTAATCGCCGAAGTCGCCACCATACCATACCGACTCGAAACCGATGGTGCATTGGTGACTCGGATGATTGTCAGCACAATAATCACAAGTAACTGTTATACCTTGAGTGCTCTCTGCTACTAAAGCATCCAACTTCCTCGATAGTGTTTCAAATTGTGCTAACAATGCAGAAAATGCATTAAGTCCATCGATCCCAGTTTCCATTGGTTGAGTCATACTCGTGTACGGCCGGATCAACAAAGTCATCCATGGTGTACCTCGTAAATCATCAAAACATATAAATGTTAAATAAAGTAAAAATAAATTTATATACAAGTTTAAATTAAGACCAATTTGATTGTAATTAATTGGAAAACACTAGAAGAATAATTTCCTGGCAACGGCGTCAAAAACTTGTTGTCCGATTAATATAACGACAATTTAGCGCAAGTATACCCTGTCAACAAGTAATAAAGAGTAAGTAGAGTATCGATCCCACGAGGAATTATTACTAGTCTTTTCCAAGTATTAACCTTTTATCAACTCAATCTTATCTAAACTAATGGTTTTCTGTCTTTTTGGTAGTTTAGATTAATAAAGATAACATTAATAAAAGAACAATAACAAGCTTTAAAGATAATGAAGATATGAGATTACAATTTCTCCTATTGATTCATCTACCTCTACACACTTTCTGTTAAACCAAATTAATTATCACAGATTGTTAGTCGAGAACACAAAAGTGAGACAAGGCCATCTTTCGATATACCAAGTCCATATCATATATAGTCCACAGATGATAGAATAAACACGAACACCCACATTACCTAAACCACTATATGTCTATGTGATTTACAAATAAATACGGTTTAAGCTCAAGCTCTCAAATGACTACAAGCGGTGCTTCAGTATATGTCTATCCTAAGCACAAATCATACATTCCAACGCCATGTAGAACATACAAACACATGCTATTATGATTATATCTAAACCCATAATTCGTTTCTCAATTTCATATGGATTATCTTGGTAATTGCTAGCTAGGCAATTAAGCAATTGAACGCAAATCATAATAGACAATCCATGAATAGCTAATAAGACTAACAAGGAAGCATAGCAAAGTGAACTACACAACAAGATCCATTATAATCCCAAAATTAATTCTAGTTCATGGTAACTACAAATAACATCATATTCAAATTATACATCATGTTGGATTACAAAATAGAAGGAAAACTAGAGATAAAACCACTTTTGTAGATTTTCATATGATGTTTGATGGGTTGATGATGAACACTAGCTTCTCCTCCTTGATTTTGCAATCCTTGATATTTTTGCTCTTTGGCCTTGCTTGATGTATCTTGATTTTAGCACTTTGGCCCTCTAATGTGATGTATTTGGTAGCTTCCTCTCTCTAGATTTTATGTTAGAAGGTGTTAGAATGAGTTAGAATGTGTTTCTAGCCGCCCCCTTGGTGTAATATAGATGGGTATAAGAAACCCTAGCTTAGATAACAAAAATTGGCCAAAAATCGCGAAATCCGACTGCATCCAGGGAGTTGTCGCCCCGGCAGTGAAAAATGGCCTGAATTCTGCCGCCCCGGCGGCGAAATAGTACTAGAAACCACCGCCCCGACGATGGAACTTTGTACCCCGAGACAGTTTCGACGCCTATTGGTAAAATGGTCATAACTTCTTCGCCCGAACTCGGATTAAGGCGATTAAGGAGGCTATGGAAAGCTAAGAAGTAGCTCTACAACTTCCATAAATGGAGCTCGATGAGATAATGGCCGGAGAAAGGCTCAAATTGGCCTGGAAGAAGTTGCTATGTAAACTTTATGCAAAATCCGATGGTAAAATGACCATAACTCTCTCATACGAACTTCAAATTAGATGATTTAAGATGTTCTGGAAAGCTGAGATGAATATCTACAACTTTTGTTCTTTGAGTTTTGAGATATTCGGATTGCATCATGGGTCAAATTGAGAAACAAGCAGAGAGAATGCTAGATTCAAGCCAAAAACACAACGATCCAAGGGGCCTTTATTTCAATTCCTACAAAACAAAGTAAAAACACATAAAAACATACAAAAATATATAAAAGTAAATATAAAACTACATTACACAACAATAAGATAAAAACACATAAAACCAAACGAAATAGCTAAAGACTTACAAATTATCAAGGCTAAAAGTACTCAATTTATGTGTATAAAACACACTCATCACCTTGCTATCAAAAGGAACCGCCTTGCCTCGAACCATGGCTACTTTGTTCACCGCCTCAACCGCATTAGCATAAAATTCTGTTACAACTGCTACTACAGCGGCTTCGGGTTGAGAGGTCAATGTTCCCCAGCCATGTTCCTGAATCATTCGCCGGATTTCAACTTCATTGCGCTCTAGTGGCACCAAGCCACGTTCCGGAATTAAATTTTTGCTCTTCAATGAGGCATGGAAGCGCTCCAAGGCTTCTTCATTGACGAATTTTGAATGATCATAAGTGGAAGAGGAATCCTGAGAGGTACATTGACGTTTGGGTGCCATTGGAAAGCTTGATAATGATTGAAAACCAAAATAGTGATGAAAGATATGGGTTAGAAAATTTATCGAACACTTGGTGTACGCCCAATTTTTGACCCAAAATCAAAGCCTTTTGAATATGTGCACTCCCTCAAATCGTTATTTTAAACACCACAAAGAATCACAACTAGTGTAATTCGATCAAAAGAATGGAGAAAAGTGATTGCATGCGTGTGTTTGAAGAAGAAGAAAAGAAACTTGTGAATGTGAGGTTCCAACTCCTTCTTCTCCTATAAATACTTGAACCCTTCTTGCAAAGATGGTATTAGGGTTAAAGTTGTTGAATTGTTATGGAATTGAATCTCTATTTATGGTAGGAATTGATTTGGTTGGGTAAATATGAAAGGTGCGTATTTGTTTTATGGAAAGTTTGTGTTTGAATGGGAGAGTGAGTGGAAAGAGATGGGGGAAGAATGGGGAGAAATACGCGCTTGATGCCGCGCGGAATCTACTGACATACGCATGACGGCCGCGGCTCTTGATCCGTGCGCCGCGACTCCTAATCTCTGATTGATTTTTTTATTTTGCGCTGAAGGGTTGAGCGCCGCGGCTTTTGAAAGTGGGTGTCGCGGCTCTTGAAGCATGTCGCGGCTCTTAATGTTATGCGCCGCGGCCCCGAATCTCTGATGGTGCTCGGCTAAAAGCTTGCTAAACCAAAATTTTCCTTGTCTCAAGCCATTCCAATGCATGCTTCCTACACAATGAATTAATTCTCAATCTTCATCTTTTATCCCCTGAATTAATTCGCCAACAAAGCTCAACTCAGTTAATTAATTATGTAAAAAATAAACAAGAATAAATAAACTAAATGAATTCAAATCTAAATATGTATATATATATATAAATTTTATAAATAAATATTAAACCATGGGTTGCCTGATGAGTGGGTTTTATACCTACGAATCAGGTCTTGTTAGACTTAATTATTGCGGTCTTTAAGTGTTTTTAGCATTGTTTTATTCGTTTTTGTGTTTGTTTATTGTAGGATTGGAGCTGGAGGGGCAAAAGAGTCATTTTGGAGCTTAAAGGGTTAAAATCAGACTTGATGGCATTTTTGTAAATCTGAGGGCATGACCTAGCGCCAGAGGCACTAGGAATTGCACTAAGGTAGCACCAGAGGCGCTAGGGCACGAGTTTTGTTGTTGATGTGCGGCTGGATGAGAGAGAAAGAAGCCAATTTGGAAGAGGATTGAGACTATTATTGATCAGATAGATAGAGGGAAACCTAAAAAAGAAAATTGGAGACTTTTATTATTATTATTCTTCTACTTTTCTGGATAGTTAGTTTTTTTTGGAGTTTTACTGTGGATTATTATTGTTCAAGTGCTGGATTTTGATGTGGGTTTGAGCTTACTTTGGATTTTAGTCAACAATTGGGTTTGATTAATCTACTTCTTCTTACTTCAATTGATTGTTTATTTTCCTATGTGTAGTTTTGATCCTATAATGGCTTTTGGTTCAGTCATGAACTAATCTCCATTATGGGATTCTAACGGATTTTAATATGTAATCTAGTTATAAGCGTGATTGTTGGATTGTTTTGCATATCATAAGGAACTTTTATCATGATTGTTTTGCATGTATGACTGCTTGATCACCATTCGATTTCAGTGCTTGTATGGAATTGAAAAATAACATATGAGTACGGATTGTAATCATGATAGCTTGCGAATATTAGGCTTAATTGGATAGCTTAATATTTTGTGAATCAGATAGAAATATACCGTTTCACTGTAAGAGTCAAAATAAGGGCTTGTGCTTTAAATCAATATAATTGCAATTTCACATAGAAATATAGTGAATTTGGTTATAGTGGTGATTACATGGTGTCTATTGAGTATGGATATTATGTAAGTGGGTCATAATACATTGACAAATGGTTATGTCTATATTAGTGTCCTTGGCTACTTTTCTGTGATATGTGAACTCTCTAGCATGATGGTGGTAATTAGATGAATTATTGAATGAAGTTAGGATCCCATTAATTCCAAGTTTGATATATTTCGTTAGTATTTGCATCTTTAATTGTTAATTTGTTTAGAAATAATTTTGTCACCAAATTCAAGTCATTAGTTTAGGCAAATAAATATAGTGATAGAACTGATGCATAGTGATTTAATTTAACACTTTCTCTGTGGGACGATACTCTACTTCCTCTGTATTACTTGTTGACATATGTATGCTTGCATGAGTTAGAGCTCTTTTATTAAAGACTAAAAAAGAGGCAACAAGTTTTTGGCGCCGTTGCCGGGGAAAGGCGTTTAGATTTTTATTATTATCATCAGTTTTAAGCTATATTGTTTGACTTAGACAAATCTAAACTTTTCTCATTTCTATTTTTGTTTTTGTTTTGAGTTTCAGGTACTTGTAGAATTTGTATGCACACACGATCATCCAACTCAGAATTGATACCAGCAAAAGATAATATTGACGGAAGAGGTTGGAAAGCAAGTGTGCGTAGAAATTTACAAGCACAGTTGGACAATACTATATCGAATATGGCGGAAGAACAAAGAGTAGAGCAAAGAGAGGAGCGTAAAGCTTTGATGGACTATTCTATGCCAAACATCAGTGGATTGTAGTCTAGTATAGTCAGACCGACAATAGCAGCAAATACCTTTGAGATAAAATCGGGAACCATTCAAATGGTGCAGAATTCGGTTCAGTTTGGGGGTGCTCCTACAGACGATCCTAATGAGCATCTCTTAAGTTTCCTTGAAATATGCAATACATTCAGATACAACGGGGTGACGGAGGATGCCATCCGACTAAGACTGTTTCCATTCTCATTGAGGGATAGAGCGAGAAGTTGGCTTCATTCTTTGCCGTCAGGATCAATTACTACATGGGAAGACCTAGCACAGAAGTTCTTAGCCAAGTTTTTCCCAATGGCTAAAACTGCAAAAATGAGGACAACAATCTCTCAATTCGAACAACAACAGGGTGAATCTTTATATGAGGCCTGGGAGAGGTACAAAGAGATGCTAAGGAAGTGTCCGCACCATGGTATGTTAGATTGGATGGTGATCAATACATTCTATAGTGGATTGGGATGGCAGTCGAGGCAGATGGTAGATGCAGCTGCAGGAGGAGCTTTAGGGACAAAGAGTTATGAAGAAGCTTATAACCTTATCGAGACAATGGCAGCAAATGATTTTCAAAACCCTACAGCCAGAATGCCACAGCCCAGAGTTACAGGTTTATTGAAAGTTGATAATATTACTCAGTTGTCAGCACAGATGGCAGCCATGGCAAAGAAAATAGATTCGTTGTCAGAAAGCAAAGCCAAGTCAGTTGCCTTTATATGTGAGATTTGTGCGGGGTCACACTCGACAGATCAATGTGCTATCAGCTCGGAGTCGGTGCAGTATGTGAACAGTTATAGGAAAGACCAAGGACAGTTTCAGAACACATACAACCCCAACAACCGCAATCATCCAAACTTTAGTTGGTCGAATAATCAAGAAAATCAACAATAGCAGTTTCAGCAGAATCAACAGTTTCCATCTCAACCAGCGCAGCAACAGTTTGCTTCACGACCACCTTTTCCACCGGGATTTTCTCAACAACAACAACATCAGACTCCATATGCACCTCAGCAAGAAAAGAAATCAGAAATGGAGGAGATGATGTTAAAGTACATGGCAAATACAGAGGTGATGATCAAAAGCCAGGCAGTGGCTATTAAAAATCTGGAAACTCAAATGGGGCAAATGACGACTATGCTTAACAACAGGCCTCAGGGTTCATTGCCAAGTAACACAGAGGCAAATCCACGGAGAGAGGGTAAAGAGCAGTGTCAGGCCATAACACTCAGATCTGGAAGGCAATATGCAGGAACTGTACCAGGCACTGCCGCACCTAGTGTACAAGAGGATGACACTAGGGTTGAAACTGAGAAAGAAATTGAGGCTGATCAGAAAAAGAAAAAGGATGAGTCTGAGTCGCAGCAAGTGGAGAAGGAGAAAGTGAGTTCAGATAAGAAGCCCGTGAATACAGTACCACAAGTTCACCCTCAGGTTCCGTATCTGCAAAGATTGAACAAACAGAGGGAAGATAAACAGTTCAGTAAGTTTTTGGAGGTTTTTAAGAAACTGCAGATCAACATACCCTTCGCGGAGGCATTGGAACAAATGCCAAGTTATGCAAAGTTCATGAAGGGTATACTGTCAAGGAAGAGAAGGTTAGACGAATTTGAGACAGTGGCTTTGACGGAGGAATGCAGTGCAGTGCTTCAGCGTAAATTACCTCCAAAGCTGAAAGATCCGGGCAGTTTCATAATTCCATGCACGATCGGAAAGATGAGCTTCGATAAATGTTTGTGTGATCTTGGGGCAAGTATCAACCTGATGCCGTTATCAGTATTCAGTCAGTTAGGATTGCCGGAACCAAGGCCAACAAATATTTCCCTGCAGCTAGCTGATAGATCTATCACATATCCACGGGGGATGGTGGAGGACGTACTGGTAAAAGTGGATAAATTTATCTTTCCGGCGGACTTCATCATCTTGGACTATGAGGAGGACAAGAGTATACCAATCATACTGGGGAGACCATTCCTAGCCACGGGGAAGACTCTGATAGACGTGCAAAAAGGAGAGCTTACAATGCGGGTTCATGATCAGGAGGTGAAGTTTAATGTTTTCAAGGCAATGAAGTTCCCAACTGATGAAGAGGAGTGTTTCAGAGTTGACTTGGTGGATAACATAGTGAATGATGACATGGAGAGTTTGTTGAATTATGAACCACTGCAGAGAGTGATTGCTGAAAATTCAGATTTGGAGGATGAAGAACGTGCCGAACTTGTGCAATATCTGGATACCACCCCCAAATTCGGAAAATTCAGAACACCGTCGAGCCACTTACGAAAGCTGGAGAGACATCGGTAAAGTTGAAACCATCTCTTGAGACACCTCCCGAACTTGAACTAAAACCACTTCCAGATCATCTCAGGTACGCATTTTTAAATAAAGATTCAAAGCTACCTGTGATTATTTCTTCTGCACTAACATCTTTTCAGGAGGAAAAACTGCTACGAGTGCTTAGAGAGTTCAAATCAGCTATTGGATGGACCATAGCAGATATCAAAGGGATAAGCCCTTCGTTTTGCATGCATAAGATCCTGCTGGAAGATGGTAGCAAGCCGACGATTGAGCAACAAAGAAGGCTTAATCCTATAATGAAAGAAGTGGTCAAGAAAGAGATACTGAAATGGCTGGATGCAGGAATAATCTACCCGATTTCAGACAGTTCATGGGTGAGCCCCGTGCAGTGCGTACCAAAGAAGGGTGGTATGACCGTTGTCACCAATGAGAATAACGAGTTGATCCCAACGCGAACAGTAACAGGGTGGAGAATCTGCATGGACTACCGCAAGCTTAACAAAGCTACAAGGAAGGACCATTTTCCACTTCCGTTTATCGATCAGATGTTGGACAAACTGGCGGGTCATGAGTATTATTGCCTTCTGGACGGGTATTTAGGCTACAATCAGATTATGATAGCTCCAGAAGACCAGGAAAAGACTATTTTTACATGTCCATACGGCACTTTTGCCTTCAGAAGGATGTCTTTCGGGTTGTGCAATGCTCCAGCCACCTTTCAGAGATGCATGACAGCAATTTTTTCAGACATGGTCGAACAGAATGTTGAGGTATTCATGGACGATTTCTCGGTATTTGGTGATTCTTTCGAAATATGCCTTGAGAATTTGGTGAAGGTCTTGAAAGGATGTGTTGAAACGAATCTAGTATTGAATTGGGAGAAGTGCCATTTTATGGTACAAGAAGGAGTTATACTGGGACACAAAGTTTCGAAGCAAGGAATTGAGGTGGACAAGGCAAAGTTGGAAACTATTGAGAATTTAACTCCACCTACATCAGTAAAAGGTGTCCGCAGTTTTCTTGGACATGCAGGCTTCTACCGCAGATTCATCAAGGATTTCTCCAAGATAACTAAACCACTGTGCAGTTTATTGGAGAAGGATGCAAAATTTAATTTCGATGAGGCTTGTATGAGGGCATTTGAGCACTTAAAGGGAAAACTAACTTCAGCACCAGTTATAACTGCACCAGATTGGGGTTTGCCGTTTGAGCTGATGTGTGATGCCAGTGATTACGCCGTGGGGGCTGTTTTGGGGCAAAGGAAGGAGAAGATGTTTCATGTGATATACTATGCCAGCAAGACCCTTACGGATGCACAGTTAAATTACACCACCACAGAAAAAGAGTTATTGGCAGTGGTGTATGCCTTCGATAAATTTCGGTCATATCTGATAGGCACAAAGGTGATAGTATATACGGATCACTCGACGATTCGACATTTAGTGGCAAAGAAGGATGCAAAGCCCAGGTTAATCAGGTGGATATTATTATTGCAAGAGTTTGACTTAGAGATCAAGGACAGGAAGGGTACCGAAAACCAAGTGGTAGACCACTTGTCTCGACTAGAGAATTCGGAAAGGGAGATAGAAGGCAAAGTTGTAATTAATGAATCCTTTCCGGATGAGCAGTTGTTTGTGGTGCAAGGGGAGGTGCCATGGTTTGCAGACTACGCGAATTATTTGGTGAGTAAGATGATACCTTCTGACTTGGTGGGGCACCAAAAGAAAAAGTTCCTGCATGATGTTAAATGGTATATATGGGATGAGCCGTATTTGTTTAAATAGTGTGCGGATAAAATGATAAGAAGGTGTATCCCATATAGTGAGACCGAGGGGATTTTGCAGGATTGCCATTCTTCTGTATATGGAGGTCACTATGGAGGAGAGAGAACAGCGGCTAGAGTACTACAAGCAGGATTCTACTGGCCGACAATCTTTAAGGATTCTTACAGGTTTGTCCAGCGGTGTGATAGATGTCAGAGAGTGGGTAATATTTCAAAGAGGAATGAAATGCCTTTGAATACAATCCTCGAAGTGGAAGTTTTCGACGTATGGGGAATTGATTTCATGGGCCCTTTTGTGTCTTCGTGCGGTAATCTCTACATCTTGCTCGCAGTTGACTATGTTTCGAAATGGGTAGAAGTGGCAGCGCTCCCGACAAATGATGCCAAGGTAGTACTCAAGATTTTACACAAAAGCATCTTCATTAGATTTGGGACTCCGAGGGCCATTATTAGTGATGAAGGTAGTCATTTCTGCAACAGACAATTTATAGCTTTATTGGCTAAGTATGGGGTGAATCATCGTATTGCTACAGCTTATCACCCACAGACGAACTACCAAGCTGAAGTGTCCAATCGGGAAGTCAAAAGAATCCTCAAAAAAATTGTGAATCCGACGAGGAAGGATTGGTCTTTAAAGCTGGATGATGTTGTGTGGGCATATAGGACTGCTTACAAAACTCCATTGGGCATGTCACCATTTCAGCTGGTTTATGGAAAAACTTGTCATCTTCCTATGGAGCTAGAGCACAAGGCGTATTGGGCAATTCGGAAGTTGAACTTTGATTCGACAGCTGCAAGGGAGAAGCGTTTACTCCAAATCAATGAGTTGGACGAATTTCGACTCCGGGCATATGAAAACTCGAAGCTGTACAAGGAAAAGGTGAAAAAATGGCATGATTGCAAGATCATAGAAAGAACATTTAAACCGGGTCAAAGGGTTCTACTTTTCAACTCTAGACTTAAACTTTTTTCCTGGGAAGCTGAACTCAAGATGGTCAGGACCATTCATAGTGAAGACGGTCTTTCCGCATGGTGCAATTGAAGTATACGATAAATTCCCGGACCAGTCGTTCAAAGTGAATGGACAGAGGTTGAAGCATTACTTTGGGGATGAGGTGGACAGACAGAAAGTCACCTTAATCCTGTCTGCGACATGAGATTCAGAGACAGCCAAGCTAATTGACTATAACTTAGCGCTAACTGGGAGGCAACCCAGCGTTTTTATCTTCTGTTTTTCTTTTGTTTAGTAATTTATTTTGAAAAAACAAAAAAAAAGAAAAAAAAAGAAGAGATTCTTGTACCTAATTTTGGATTTGGGTTGATGTGTGTGCAGGTAGAGCTTGAATTGAAAAAAATTGACTAAGTATGGATTTGGGCGCCTATAGAGCTTGACAATAAGCCAACCCAGCGCCTGAAGCGCTAGGCCCATCTCAACACACTGCATAGTAGCGCCCTTGGCGCTCGGGTCATTGAATTACCAGCGCTAGAAGCGCTTGCCAAGGCATAAGCTTCTGTAAGACAGCGCCAGAGGCGCCCAACCCTTCACGAACCAAGCGCCAGCAGCGCTGCCCCAAACCACGTGCTTCTGTTAGTTAGCGCCAGAGGCGCCTGATCCGGCACACACGACAGCGCCAGTAGCGCTACCCAAACCAATACCTACTGCAAGACAGCGCTAATAGCGCTCGATCCAGTTCAACCCTCAGCGCCAGAGGCGCTCGGCAGACAACTTAAAAAAAAAATTAAACCCTAAGTCGGGTTAAAAGAGTTTCACATCAACAAATCAGTTTTGTTTCTTCTCCTTGCTACTTTCCAGCCGCCTCCAACCGACATACGTCTTCCATAGTTGCCGACCAAAGCTAGTTTCTTCCAACAAAGCAACAACAAACCGACACCCACTCTCACAACCATTGCTGGTACACAATGTTTGCAACCAAGGAACTCCCATAGCCACGAAGGATTGAAGATTATACACATGGGTACTTCCAATTTCAAGTAAGTGATACATTATTGATCAATTAGAACTTGAAATTGTTGGCTAGAGATTGAATTGCTAGTATTTGGAGTAAATTCTTGATTTTGATTGAGAACCCAATTGAGTTTGTGTTGGCTCAATTGGGATTGGGTTAGAGCTTCAATTTTTTATCTATATGTTTGCGATTTGTGGGAGATTACATTGTGGCAAGATTGGGTTACTCTAAGTTTGGGGGAAACATTGTAAAAGGGCTTTTCAAGTATTGCCTACCAAGTGTTCGACAATCTGCCCCAACGAAGTTTTGAGTGTTTGGGTTTTGATTGTGTTTAAGTGATCACTCATGGCTCCCAAAAGACATAGAGGGGAAAGCTCAGGTTCGTCAGCTGCTGTTAAGTACGATAAGAAAAAGTTTGTTAGCCCTCAAGCGTACGACAGGTATAAAAACTGGTCGTCCAGGAAGTCCCTAATTCCTTAGCGCGGGTTGTTACCGATTGAGCGGGTCGATGGGGACTTAGCTCACATGATACGCAGCCATAATTGCATGACATTTACAGCGTAACCTGAGCCATCTGTAGTTGAAATTGTAAAGGAATTTTATGCCAACGCTAAAGAAGCTAATGGGAATTTGGTGATGGTTCGCGGTAAGGAAGTCAATATGGGGCGAAAAGCAATCAACGCGTATTATGGGTTGCAAAAGATTCACAGTGATGGATATACGAAATACATGCAACAAGATTTGGACTATTCAGAGATCATAGCAGCCCTCTGTGAGCCAGGGACAGAATGGAAGTTGACTGACCAACAAGAAGCCGTGCATTTTCCTTCATCCAAGTTGAGCAGATATGGTAAAGCGTGGCATACTTTTATTTGTGCTAAGTTGATGTCGTGCCGCCATATGAGCGATGTAATTAATCAGCGGGCGGCTTATTGTTTTGCATTGCCAAAGGGAAGACAGTGGATATTGGGGAAGTAATTCATGAATCTATCGTGCACGCGCTTGAGGGTAGCACCACGGGTGGATTGCCTCACCCTTCATTGATCACAGATTTGTGCCGTCGTGCAGGGGTCAAGTGGGATAAAGATGAACTTATACAGGCCCCATTGCCTCCAATTGATCATGCTGCGATGGTACGGTACAGAGTATGGGATGGAGGTGAATCACACCCGCGGGGCTTAGGCTTCATTATACCACAGCAGCAGCCGCAGGATCAGCCACCACCTGTTGAGGATCCGGTTCAAACCCCCAATGTAGTTGAGACTATCCGTCAGGACCTCAGGCACCATACTAGGCAAATAGACTTAGTGGCAGGACAGATTCAGAGGGGTTTTGATTGCATGACTCGTCAGCAGAGTCGCCTTGCTCAACGCCAAGCAGAGATCTATGCTTACAATGTTAATTGTTCTACAGCGTTGGCGGATATGTTTGGGCGGTTGAATCCTTCAGCAGGGCCATTTCAGTTTCCACCAGCTCCTCCTCTTTCTATTTACCCACCACCTGACTCGCCTCCTGATGCCGATGATGATGATGATGATGCTGCCGATGGCAGTGATGACGAGTAGCGTTTTCATCAGGGGAGTGCTCTGTTCTTAATTTCTTATTATTTTTCAATGAGGACATTGTCTTGTTCAGTTTGGGGGGTAGTTTTTTGTTTTCATGCATATAGTTTGTTATGTTTTATTGTGTTTATACTTGTTGCATGGTAGTTACATTGCATTTTAGGGTGTGTCAAGCATTTAGTTTCATGATTCAGATAACAAATGACATAATTGAACCATTGTGGCCAATGATGAGATTCTAGTGTTAAGTAAAAGCGTGTTAATGATTGAAATCTAGTGTAAGGCAATGACTTGGGCGGGGAAGTCGACTTTGCTTGTCTGAATTTCATGTTAACAAGGAAAGCATTTAGTCAACTGTTTAATTAAGTTGATTCAAATTCTTTTATAATCTGTGTCTGGTAAGAAACTTGGGATTACAAAGTGATATCATCAGTGAAACATCTATGAGGGCTCTAGTAAGCGAGAAATAAGTTTGGGGAGTTCTAAAAAGAAAAAAAAAAGAAAAAACTTTCTTGGCTAGTTTAGTTTCGTGGCCATTTCTACTTGAGTAATTAGATCCTTAGGGGTATTTTGACACCTAGTGCCCTAAAGCCAACTGGTTTGGGAGTCACTAGTTGAAAGCTCGTTACATGGGTAGTTGTGGTAAGCCTAAGGAAGTTAGACATTGCACATGCCAAGTAAAAAAAAGGAAGCAAATGATAAAAAAAACGAGATGGAGCGTAAAACGCACTCGTAAATGAGGAAAACATGTCGTAACTCCCCTTGCACGAAATACATGTTTACATGAGTTGGATTAGTTGTTTTACTGATAGAGATGTGAAAAAGTTTTTGAGTTTCTTTCTAAGATGCTGATTATATGAGTAATTTGGGTTGTGATTGATTATAACAGTTGATTTACACACACACACAGCATGAATGATGACAAGCATGGTTTGATTAATCAGTTTGTGTTGGAGCTGTACATTAGACAGTGGGTTGAAATTGTTTTATAGATATTTGAGGCCTGATATGGTTTACTATGTTGTTTCAGTTACATGATTCGTTTGCATTATAGTTAGTTTGCATTTTTCATGTTGGTATTATTGCTTTGCTTGGGGACAAGCAATTGGTTAAGTTTGGGGGTATTTGATGAGTGGGTTTTATACCTACGAATCAGGTCTTATTAGACTTAATTATTGCGGTCTTTAAGTGTTTTTAGCATTGTTTTATTCGTTTTTGTGTTTGTTTATTGTAGGATTAGAGCTGGAGGGGCAAAAGAGTCATTTTGGAGCTTAAAGGGTTAAAATCAGACTTGATGGCATTTTTGTAAATCTGAGGGCATGACCTAGTGCCAGAGGCGCTAGGAATTGCACTAAGGTAGCACCAGAGGCGCTAGGGCACGAGTTTTGTTGCTGATGTGCGGCTGGATGAGAGAGAAAGAAGCCAATTTGGAAGAGGATTGAGACTATTATTGATCAGATAGATAGAAGGAAACCTAAAAAAGAAAATTGGAGACTTTTATTATTATTATTATTCTACTTTTCTGGATAGTTAGTTTTTTTTGGAGTTTTACTGTGGATTATTATTGTTCAAGTGCTGGATTTTGATGTGGGTTTGAGCTTACTTTGGATTTTAGTCAACAATTGGGTTTGATTAATCTACTTCTTCTTACTTCAATTGATTGTTTATTTTCCTATGTGTAGTTTTGATCCCATAATGGCTTTTGGTTCAGTCATGAACTAATCTCCATTATGGGATTCTAACGGATTTTAATATGTAATCTAGTTATAAGCGTGATTGTTGGATTGTTTTACATATCATAAGGAACTTTTATCATGATTGTTTTGCATGTATGAATGCTTGATCACCATTCGATTTTAGTGCTTGTATGGAATTGAAAAATAACATATGAGTACGGATTGTAATCATGATAGCTTGCGAATATGAGGCTTAATTGGATAACTTAATATTTTGTGAATCAGATAGAAATATACCGTTTCACTGTAAGAGTCAAAATAAGGGCTTGTGCTTTAAATCAATATAATTGCAATTTCACATAGAAATATAGTGAATTTGGTTATAGTGGTGATTACATGGTGTCTATTGAGTATGGATATTATGTAAGTGGGTCATAATACATTGACAAATGGTTATGTCTATATTAGTGTTCTCGGCTACTTTTCTGTGATATGTGAACTCTCTAGCATGATGGTGGTAATTAGATGAATTATTGAATGAAGTTAGGATCCCATTAATTTCAAGTTTGATATATTTCGTTAGTATTTGCATCTTTAGTTGTTAATTTGTTTAGAAATAATTTTGTCGCCAAATTCAAGTCATTAGTTTAGGCAAATAAATATAGTGATAGAACTGATGCATAGTGATTTAATTTAACACTTTCTCTGTGGGACGATACTCTACTTCCTCTGTATTACTTGTTGACACATGTATGCTTGCATGAGTTAGAGCTCTTTTATTAAAGACTAAAAAAGAGGCAACATTGCCTCCCAGTAGCGCTTGTTTTTAAGTCGTCAGCCTGACTTCTTCTTTTTCAATCACTCGGACTCGTCGACATGATCGAGAATGCTATTGGTTATGCATCCCATATCATGCTCTCTTTTCCCAATCTTGGCTATGTCCCCTTGCTTTTCATTTCCTTTTTCTTCTTCGTTGTAATCTTCTTCCTAGATCTCTTCTTGTAAGATCTCTTGTATCACATAAAGCTCCTCTACCTCATTTGGCATCTTCATGGAATTTATCACACTGAATGTGATTTCTTGGTCATTAACCCTCAATGTGAGCTCTCCGTTCTTAACATCAATCAAAGTGCGTCCGGTGGCTAGGAATGGTCGTCCCAAAATCAATGGTATCTTCTCGTCTTCATCATAATCAAGAATGACAAAGTCCACTGGGAAAACAAATGCATCAACTTTCACTAGCACATCCTCGATAATCCCTTTTGGACGTGTGATTGATCTATCTGCCAGTTGTATAGTCATTTTTGTCGGTTTTATTCCTTTCAACCCAAGTTTCTCATAGATTGATAAAGGCATGAGTTTAATGCTTACGCCAAGATTACAAAGAGCTTTTCCCACAAATTGCTTTCCTATAGTGCACGGGACTGTGAAACTCCCTGGATCTTGCATTTTAGTTGGTAGCTTATGCTGAATAACTACACTGCACTCCTTTGTTAAGGCTACCATTTCACAATCTCCCATCCTTCTTTTCTTTGAGAGAATTTCCTTTAAAGCCTTGACATAACTCGACATCTGCTCTAATGCTTCTGCGAAAGTGATATTGATCTGCAATTTCTTAAAAACCTCCAAGAATTTGGAAAATTAACTGTCCAACTTCTGATTCTTTAACCGTTGTTGATATGGTGCGACGGAATCCCCTGCTCCTTGTTTACCCTTGCACTGTTTCAATCCCAATTCTTTGTTTTTCTTTTCTTCATTCCTGTTCACATTATTGTCAATTCCATCTTCTTTATTGGTGTCAATCTTTCTTGCTGGTATGGTATCTTCTTTAGTCAAACTTTTCCCACTTCTCAAAGTAATAGCTTTGCATTGCTCATGATTTTCTCTTCTCGGGTTGACTTTGGTATCACTCGGTAAAGCACCATGTGGACGACTATTCACTGCACTTGCTAGTTATCCTATCTGAGTTTCCAAATTTTGAAATGAACCTTCTAAGCTATTCATCCTCATATCATTCACCGCAATATACTTTGTGAGTATTTCTTCTATGCTAGCCTTCATTTCTGGTTGGGGGTTTGCTTGACCTTAGAATCCAGGGGGATGGAATTGTCTTCGGGCTGATGATTGATTCTGATTGTTGCTCCAAGAAAAGTTTGGATGATTTCTCCACCCAGGATTGTAGGTGTTAGAATACACACCCTGCTTGTTTTCTATAAAATTCATTGATTCAGTATTGATTGCACACTAATTTGTATGATGATTTCCTGCACATAATTCGCAGACTGAAGCTATCTGTTGCACTGATTGTGTTCCCATTGCATCAACCTTTTTCGACAAAGTTAGCATTTGTGCAGCCAGAGCTGTCACTACATCTACCTCAATTTTTCCTCCAGTCCTTAGTTGAGTCATTCAAGCAGTTGGCCACTGACAATTGTTTGCAGCCACTGACAATTGTTTGCAGCCATTGTCTCCAATAATTCATATGCTTTTTCAAAACTCTTACCCATTAAAGCTCCTCTGGCAGCTGCATCGATACTAGTGCGTGTTGTGTTAAACAACCCATTATAAAAGGTTTGTACTTGCAACCACTTCGGAAGTCCATGATGTGGACATCTTCTTATCATTTCCTTAAATCGTTCCCACACTTCATACAATGATTCAGAATCCAATTGTGTGAAAGTGCAATCTCATTTCTCATCTTTGCTGTTTTTGCTGGGGGAAAGAATTTGGCTAAAAATTTCTGAGCTAAGTCATCCCAAATAGTGATTGACCCTGCTGGTAACGAATATAACCAACTCTTTGCTTTATCACGAAGTGTGAAAGGGAAGAGCCTAAGTCTCACTGCGTCGTCAATCACATCCTTGTATTTGAATGTATCACATATCTCCAAGAAACTTACAAGGTGATCGTTCGGATCATCATTTGGCATGCCCCCAAATTGAATTGAATTCTGCACCATCTGAATCGTTCCAGGTTTGATTTAAAAAATATTAGCTTGAATTGCTGGCCTCCTAATGCTTGAATGAATTTCAGTGACTTGCGGCATTGCATAGTCCTTAAGCGATTTTGGTGCTTCTTGCGCAGCCATAGCTTGTCGCTGAAGTGTTTCTTTGCAAAACTGTCGTATTCTTCGAAGCCTTCTATCGATCTCGTCATCAAACGGCAGTAATTCCTTCTCCTTTGACCTAGTTTGCATACAAAGCTACCTACGAATAGAGACCAAATTTGTAAATCCATAACAAAATCTAAATTAAAACTAAATGATGAAAGTTAATAAAAAAAAAATTTAAGCTATCAATTGCTCCCCGACAACGGCGCCAAAAACTTGATGGGCTAAATCTATACTAGCAATTTACGTGCAAGTATACACCGTCAATCAAGTAATAAAGTGTAAGTAGAGTTGTCGATCCCACGAGGAGCGAATTATAACCTAACTAATTCTAAAAACTAATTATTCATCAATTAATTTAATCTAGATAATTTCGATATTAACTGAGTAAATTAACTAAATAATCAACTACTGAAATATTAAATCAATAAATTAAGAGGTTAAAGAATCAATTTTTCCCGATGATTTATTTAAGTAATACTATTATTCTTCTATTCAATTGATTATTTAGAATTGTCAACAAAAAATCACTAATAATTATTATAACCACCTTTCAGATAATTATAAAGCATACCTATTACTATTAATTCCCCTATATTTTTATGAGAAACAATAATAACAGATTCATTAAGATTCATTTTCCAATAGTTATTTGGGGTATTCAAGTATATCTCTATCCTGTCCACAAAATCAAGCATTCAATCAGCAACCCTTATTACCGAAGAAATTACAAATCACAAGTTATTATAACTAGATCTCAACCTAGATTCCATCGTCAAATGTCATCTAAGTCCATCTAATAATTGTTGATCAAGCAATTATATAACTAAAACAAGTTATAATAAACAATTCAATCCATAATCAACTCAAATAGAAGAACTAATAAATATTAAATAAATTCATCATCGGGTTCCATTGAATCCTTAACTAAAAGAATTAGTTCATAATGAAAATAAAGAACATCAATAATTTATCATAACTCATTCTAGATTACAAATAAAGAAGTAAGAGAGAAGAAAATAAACTATGTCGAATTTGCTCTCCCTCCTAAACCTTATTTCTCCTCTGAAATAAAGACTGATGAAACCCTTATTTTTCTACGTACTCCTCTAGTCTCTCTTTTTTGTGTCTCCTTTCAATAATATATTAAACCCTACTTATTAGTCTCTTATTAACTATTGATAAGATCCAACCCGTAAATGATAAGTGTAAATAAAATCGTCAGCCAAAAGGAAACAAAATCATCCGGGCGCGTAGCCCCACGTGCGCCTTTCGCGTCCAAGTGTCGCGGCTCCTAGGTTTGTGCGCCGCAGCTTCTGGCCTTATATATTTGAGCGCCGTGACTTGTACGTTCAAGCGTCGCGGCTTCCAACTGTTATCCGCGCGCCGCGACTTCTCCTTTGTATGACGCGGCTCCAAAACCCTAGCCTCTCTTTTGGTCATCTGTTTTGGCCAATCTTCCTCATGAATTGTAGCTACTAAAATTTATTCACCTGTTTAACTTTCGCCAAACAATAATCATCACTTGTAGTAACAAATTCAGGCTAAATTTGTAAAAATATCCATTATTTACACAATCACAGGCTGAAATCAATTATTCATAAAAACTATTAAAATGCACTAGAATATTACTAAAAACTCTTAAGAAAAATAAAATAATCAAGTCAAAAGTACCCAATTAATAAATATAAAATTTACTCATCAGACAACCGTAACGAATGTAATTTTTGTGAATAAATAAAATATTTATTAAGTTAAATAAATATTTTTGTTAATTTATTTATTGAGTAAAATAAATAATTGATAGAGTTATTGTGGAGTAATTCACTTTAAGTGTAATTATGTTAATTGTTATTTGAATGTGATTTGATGTGTTTATTCTAATTTAATTTAATAATTAAATTAGATGATAAAATGATTTATTTGAATAAAGGATTTATTTGAATAAAATAAGTTATTTGGTAATATTGTTATTGGTTGAATAGAAGTTATAATTAATTAGTAAGGTTTAATTGAATTTATTTAATAATAAGTTTAATTAAATTGAAAGTGTGACAATTAAACTATATAATATAATGGGTTATTAAATAAATGAAAAAGGGTTTCATTTTAGTTAAACCAAACAAGGCCTTGTGAGCCTTGGTTGGTAAAAATGGATTTTTTTTAGGGTCTAGCCAAACAAGGCCTTGTGACCCTTTAGCTTTCTAATTGATGAGGCTGTTTGGGTTTGTAACTGGTGAGTTTATAAAACCACGTAAAGTTTTATCAGCTTACTTTCATAAGCCAAAGAAAAAAAATATAGAGAAGAAGAGAAAATTGAGAGAGGACTTTGGAAATTAGAACCTAGAATTCAAGCAAGGAGGATTAACTAAGTTTTCAAAGCAATAGAAGGTGAATTCTAAATCCTAGTTATATTTTCTCAGAATACTTTACTGTAAAACTCATTCTTCACTGTATGTATTTTTTTTACTTCTCTGTATGTGAATTCATTTGCTCCATGCATGAATTACTTGGTTGTAGTTGATAATATGTATGTTTTAGTGATTATATAATGTTTACAAACCAATTTGAAGGAATTAATCCATGAAAGCATGTTTTAAAAATAGAGTTTTGGTTTTACAGAGTTTCACTTTCATATATAGATTATATGTATGAAAATTGATGCTCAATTTGTTTATTAATTGGTAAATTTACTCTTGCTTATGATAATATAATGAAAAACGAAAAGAATGCAATTGGAATGGATTAAAATGGTTTGGAGATGAATTCACAGTATTCAATTTCATCAAATTGGCTAAAACATGAATATTTTGTATAAACAGTGAATTTTTGGTTTTTAATTGGTTAATTATGTGTATTATAATGATTAAAATTATTAGAAACATGTTGGGTATTTGTTTTACAACATGTTTGATATCTGGGTATGTTTAGTTTGTGAGTCGGATGGTAGAATTTGGGAAATTTGGTCTGAAATTTAACTGGTTCGCGAACTGTAGGAGATGACAGTCGAGTCCACCGCCTCGGCGGTGGAAATGTACTAGAATTAGCGCCCCTACGGTTTGCTCGCCCCGGCGGTAAGAATGAACTAAATTCATCGCCTCGGCCGTAGCCTCGGCCCGACGGTGGTTTGTGAAGAAATCCACCGCCCCGACGGTGGAACAGGAAATGAGAATTTTTCTTTTTGTTTTGTAATCATGCTATATTGTTATGTGCATGTTTAAAATTTAGACTAAGGTATTAAATGATAAATAAGATATTATGATGAAAGATAAGCAAATACTTATTGAATATCAAATGACAATTGAGATATTAAATGAAATTGGATAAGAACGAATCCTAAAGTACTTATAATTCTGTAACTAATTATTGTTATCCGTTTAATAAACGAAATATATAGGTTGATTAAAGAACATGAATATTAATCTGTAATCTGCGCACGAGACAAGGTTTTTACCCTTAATCTCTTTATTTCGTTGAAAGCAAGTTCTTTACTTTTCTTTCATTGAGCAACCTTATTAATCTTAGCTTATTATTGTTCAAGCAAGGTTGTTATAGTATCAAATGCTTATGTATCTTCCAAGTCATTTGTTAATTGATTATGAATTGTTGATCAAACTTAGAACATAAATTCTATTGTACAATTTTATTATTGAATCAAATGCTTAAGCGACTAGCAAACCCTTATTGATTCAGCTAGTCTATAGTTGATGAGCGTTTTAAAGACTTAGAATATCTTGAAGTTATTCCAAACCAAGTTCTTTTGGTACGGATTCTGTCATTAAACTGAGATGAACAACCCTAACATAGGGGATTAATTACGCAACAGCGTTAAAATGTTTGTGCACAATACATTGTACAAAGGGCTGATCCCCCGGAGTACGAGATGGACAGTCCATAGTCTATAAGACTGTTAAAGATTACAGTAAAGATACTTGTTAACCTAGGACATAGTTTGAGGTCTTATGACCCTCAGATTAACTTTTGATCCTGAAATCTAAATTCAATTCTTAAACCGAGTTTTCTATTGAGCTTTCAATCCTTTGATTGTTGTAGATTATTTTTAGAAAGGCTGTTATACCTCAGTTAAAATCTACTTCACTGATTATTTAATTGTTGTTGTTATTATACTTGTGGGCATTTGTTTGCTCACCCTTGCATAAAACATTGCAGCTAAGACTGAGAAGTCGGATGAGCTGTCTACTAGTAAAGGCAAGGGCAAGATGCAGAAGTAGCTAGCGTGCTGTTATTTGTTATGAAGTTTATGTAATAGAACTTAATTAATATTATGTTTTAATTCCGCAACGATGTAATAAAGGTTAGATAACCTGGGATTTGTTTATTTAAGAGATTAAAGTTGTAACCCCTATTGTGGGTAGATGATTTATTCAGTTTAATTACATTGTCTTTTATCATGGGTAGTTACTTGAATGTATGGAATAGTGAACACCAAATTTGTGAAATTTATGTACCCGAATTTGGGGGTGTCACAACAACTTCTAGCAATCGTCCATACCAGTCATCCCAAAGATTATCGTAGCAGCTACCTTTAACCACAACACCAGAATCATATGAAACGACTTCCCCAATACCGCAACACTTAAATCTGTAACCGTTGATAATGCAGCATGTATAAGTATCTACAGATCTTTCAGGGCCGTCGGCTATAAGCTTTAGTCGAATGTCAGCTTTATCATCTGTGAGGACCTAATGTACAGTAACACAACATATTCTAAAGTTAATTACGCCATAAGATTTATTCATGATGGTAAATGCATTTAGCTGTTAATTAGTTAGACTTACATGATCTTTAAACCATTGCACAAATTCTCTATTTCTCAAAATTTTCAAATCCTCCTCTGATATAATCGGATTCACTTCACGTACTTCAGCATCATATTGACTGTAGTACAGTTATATACTTAATGTGTATGCAAGATACACAAGACATATATAGTTACGGCTACTTACTTAATGTATGTCGCTACTTCATTCATGTTGACAAATGCATACAATGTGGTAGCTGCATACTCACTATTAGTCAAAAATCACTTTTTTCCCGCTGAATGGTTGTACAGGATGACTAAAGGCCGTTAATTCTCCATTTTCCTCGTGCGCAATTGCCTCATTCCGATGTAAGCGATTGTGCCTCGTCTGAATATTCGGCTCAAAGTACAATGAGCAAAAATTAACAAGTTCCTCCATAACATAACTTTCAGCAATTGACCCCTCTACACGGGCTCTATTCTTCACCTTTTGCTTTAGACGTCGCATATACCTACGTGGGTTTGTATATGCATGGATACATTAAGTATACATTAGAAAACAAGAATGAATATTTTAGCGTATTAAAAACATTAATGTTATTACCTCTCGAATGGATACATCCATCTATATTGCATGGAACCACCAAACTTGGCTTCGTATGGTAGGTGAATAGGCAAATGCTCCATTGAATCAAAAAACGATGGAGGGAATATCATTTCTAACTTACACATTATTTCCACTATCTGCATCTCCATTTTATCTATGTCTCTGAGTTGGAGCTCCGTTAAGCATAGATCTCTAAAGAAATTAGAAAGCTCTGTCAATGCGTCAACCACATGTTTCGGCAACAAGTCGATAAACGCCATTGGGATCAACTTCTGCATGAAAACTTGACAATTATGACTTTTTAGACCCCGAAACTTCAGCTCTTCGACTTTACAACACCTTGATATATTTGAAGCATATCCATCTGGGAGCTTCAGTCCACTGATCCAATTACATAGCAATATCAATTGTTCTCTAGTCAAAGTATAATTAGCTTTAGGCGTTACCGTCTTACCACCCTCCTGATACAGCCACAAATGTTCTCAAATGTTCATTTCTGTCAAATTAAGTCTTGACTTGTTGTTGTCCTTTGTTCTACCACTGGCATCTAGGACTGTATAAAAAATGTTATCAAATACATTCTTTTCGGTAAGCATCGGATCTAAACAATGACGGATGCAGAGTGTAGCCCAATAAGGCAGCTCAAAGAACATGAAATGATGGGTCCAGTTATGAACCTGACCATAACCATAAGCTCACTCTAGTCTGTGATTCTTCCTTAGAGGTGGAAAATTCAAGTGACTAAGCCAACTCAACACTGTTGTCCCAGAAAGACGGTTAGGTACTTGACGTTTCTCTATTTTTTGATTGAATTATCTACTCATCCGTCGATAACGATGTTCAATCGGCAAAAACTGTCTGGAAGTTGCAAAGAAACTAATTTTCCTCCCATGTTTGAGTCGCATAGCCTTAACTGACCCCATGCATACGGGACAAGATAAGCCCCCGTGAGTCGACCATCCACTGATCATTCCTAACGCCGGGAAGTCATTTATTATCCACAGTAAAGCTGCCCTCATTTCAAAGTTTTGTTTAAGAGATACATCATAAGTTTGAACCCCTTTATCCCACAACATCTTCAACTCATCAACTAATGGCCTGAGGTAGACATTGATGTCTTTACTTGGACTTTTATCACCCGAAATCAGTAAAGGCATGAACATATAGGGATCTTTCATGCACATCGAAGGTGGAAGGTTATACACAATAATAATCACTGGTCAAATTGAGTAGGGCTTGGTGTAAGGCCCATTAAACGGATTAAAGCCATCCGTAGCAAGTCTAAGCCTAACATTACGAACCTCTTTAGCAAAAGAGGGGTGCTTTCTGTTAAAAAAATTTCACTCAAGCCCATCTGCCGAGTGCGTCAGTTGATCTTCGACTATGTCCCGTGTTGAGTGCCACCTCATATCATCGGCGGTATGTGTTGACATGAACAACCACTGAAGCCTCGGTGCAATGGGAAAGTAACGTAAGATCTTTCTCGCCACGTCTTTTCCCTTTTTCAAGCGCTGTTCATAGTATCTACTTGTACCGCAGATATCACATGACCTCTTATCTTTATTGTCATCACCGTAATACAACATACAATCATTCTCACAAGCATCAATCTTCTCATACCCTATATTGAGCCTTTTGACCATTTTCTTCACATCATAGTACGATTCCAATAACTTATTGCCTGTCGGTAAGAACTCATTCACAATGTTGAGCAGTTTATTAAAACCTCTCTCGCTGTAGTCATGCTCATTCTTGAAGTGTAAAAGCTTAGTCACTACAGATAACATGGTGTGTTTTTCGTGTCTGTCATACAGTGGCATCGCTGATTCATGCAATAACTGATAGAAACCCTTAGCCCCGTCATTCGGCTCTTACTCGACGCTACCGTCATCCCTATTTGTATTCCAATGGAAGAATGAACCAACAGCTTCGACTATCATGTTAGTATAGTCAAAGGTATCGTCAGCTCTGTATTCCAGTTCGGATTCATGTTCATTCAACCAGGTTTCCCCATGATAGATCCATGTGATATAACCATGCTTGAACCCATACGCAAATAGGTCGCACATGACATCACTCCTTTCCTTCCACACTTTATTCACACACCTCTTACAAGGACATCTGATCACATCGCCGCTGACTTGCTCAAATATAAAATTGAGAAATTGTTCAACCCCACTACGGTACTCAGAGCTAAGCCCACTCTTAGCAGTGGCTACCCTACATTCTATCCAACTTCGATGAACAAACATCTTGGGTTATGCACTATGGGTTGCTATATATGAGGAAAAACAAAACATAAATTGGAGGGTTAATGTCTATGCATACATATGAGTATCCTAACTTCATCTCCACTTTAACGGGTCAGGCTTCTATCCCATTCCCGAATGTGTCGCCCCACCTGATGCCAACAACATGAACACATCTTTATATTTTAAGAAATTTCGGCAGCACCTCCCCATGGTCTTCAAGTACACGAAATAGACTACCACATCGTAGCCTAAATATGCACCTGAAGAACATCAAGAGATATTCACCGAAAATTCTCAAAATATAAAGACGTGCTCACGTCGTTAACACCGACCTAAGTGGGATCGAAACATTCAGGAACAATCCCAAAATGGGGACTATTTGAGATTCACTTCTATTAATTGAATCTCGAACGGGTTTCTAAGCTTCATAAACTATATGGAAAAAATATATGCAAATGCAATAATCACAATGATAAGTTTGATTATTAAAACAATATTCTCTTTGGAGTATTACAAAGAACGACAGTCGTTAAGCTAGATAACCATTTGGTGAATCAATAGTTTCTGAATCGTAGATGGTGGTGATTTAAGAATTTAAGTAAAACACGTGGTTTTGGAATTTTACTCTCAAAAAAATAATGCAATTATATTTTTTTTCTAAAACGAAGGGTAATAAGGAACGAAGTATAGTAACAAATGGGATCTGAATTACTTCCACCATCCATCTTCATCTTAGGCAAACCATCCATCTCCATCAAACTTTTAACCCCTTCCCTTTATCACTTGTTGAACAAATTATGTCTGCTACTTTTATTTTGTTGATCTTTCTTTTCAAAAAAGAAATACTTAAAATGAATTTCTGATGCAGGAGATGCAAGGGGGGTGTTTACATTACTTTCCGAGAATGTTAAGTTTTCACTTTTTACTATGGAGAAATAAAGGAATCTTAAGCACTATCTTCTCTTTTAAAAAGTAACCATATGTTTGGACATTTGGTTTTTTAGAGAAGAATTCATTGTACCTTGTTTAAATAAAATAAGAGTAATTTGATTCTTAAATTTTAAATAAAAGGTCATCTAATAAGAGACTACATATTTAATATTAGGAGTTGGTGTAGTTAAATAATTTTATCCTTTTGAATATTATGTTATCCTACTACTAATTAAGACATAATCATCAACCTTTAGTTTTAATATATATTTCATTAAAATTACACGGTTAAAACTGTAACCTAATGATTTTAAGTTCGGTTAACCAATTTTCTAATATATATATATATATTCAAATAGCTTCTTTACTGTTCCGAAAATTTTCTTTGTTGTGTTGGGATGAAGTGCTTATTAGAGATCTCTCAATAAGTCATCATACTACTAATAAGAAAAATGATCATGTAATAAGAATAACCTAATTAATACATCAACCAAAACCAAAAACACCCAATATTATACTAGAAACTTTCAAAAATTAATCAGACGATATAATTGATTGGTTGGTAAAAAAGTTCTGAAACTACCAAACCGTGGCGTTCACAGGCTTGAATTGATAATTGTTTGACGTGGACTACCTACCTTCCAAATTGCAATCTTATATTCTCATCTAACGCGTGTGGCTATAACAACCCGAATTTTTCAAGAAGGATAATTATAATAAAATTTTAATAAATAAAATTCTTATTATGAGGTGTAGAGGGTTGAATGTAAAATATATATGTGTTATGTATATATTTACGTAAGTTATGTGATAAGTGAATAAATATATGTGCATTGTATATTTATTATAGATTAAGCGATGAGATGAGGTCTAATATATAGTTGGTCAAAGCTAATTAATTTAATTAGAATGGACTAATTGACGAAGTGTATAATAGTATAGAAGTAAGAATATAACGATCGCGAATCGAGAACACCCTTGTAACTTGGGTTTATTAGTAGTATGGGATGTATTGAGTTTTTATTCTTATGTGATGTGTTTAAAGGTTATATTATGACCTAGATTATGTAACACATGAATTTTATGTGTTGTAAGATTCGCATAAGCGAATAAATTGATTTAGCGTAATATCGCCAAATCATTATTCATGAGGTACTATTCACGTCAAGAACGCTATTTATTGATTAAAATTAATAGTTTGATGAAGATTATTATTTGAATAATTTATTTGGTGTAAATATGTTAACCAAATATATGTGGGTTACATGTACATTTAGGTACATAATTTTGGTAAGCTAATTGGTTAGTAAATAACTAACCTATATTAAATAAATCCATTAATAGATTAAATTAGTGGGTTAATAAATGACTAAATGAATGTTATATTATTGGTAAAACCCAAGTGTAGAATTTTCTAAGAGTCCGTTGAGGATTTTAATTAGTAGCCCAAATGGTTGCTATGGGTGGCCCAAATTAATGGCCCAACCCAAGATCCATTATTTTTGCCCAAACCCAAGACCCTATATTTGACCCATGTGATATATGGGTAGGGAAATCAGCATTTTGGTAATGAAAAGAGGGAGTATACGGGTGATATAGAGAGAGAGAAAAACTAAATGGGTGGGATGAGTATTTTTATTATCCAATGAAGAGGAATGAGGAGACATATAAACATTTCCAACCAATAAGAATTGAGAAAGGAGGGAGTGGTCGTCAAGAGAACTCAAATGGCCAACATTCTCCTTAAATCTAATTTCAAGGGGGGCTCAGGTATTACAACTCCATCTTCCCATGCCATTCCATCCGATGCATTCTTTTCTCCATTCAAACTCCAAGTTCAGCTCATGTGCAGAGAGAAGAGAAAGAGAAGAGAGAAGTTATAGAAGAAAGGAGAAGAAGAAGTAAGAGAGAAGAAAGAGAAGAGAAAGAAGAAGAGAGCTCGGTTGAAGCTAGAGAGAAGTAGAGAGAAACCCATTTTAGAGAGAGAAAGAAGTGGGTGAGAGCTTAAGCTTGAAGAAAGGGGTTCAAGGGCAACCAAGAAGCAAGAAAAGGAAGTTTTAGCAAACTCCAGAGGAGTTTTAACACCTAAAGAAGGAGAATCAAGAGGTAAATCATTAACTCTAGACTTTTCCTTCACCATTTCAAGTTTTTCTTCCTTCCGAAGCTTTTATTTCGTTGGGTTAAATTTGTTGTTGTTGTAGTTGTTGTTGGTTATTCACGAATGGTTAAGGATGTTAGGACCTTAAAAACCTTCGTAATAGCATTAAAGTGGAATAAGAACAAAAGAAAATCCGAACCTATGCGTAATGGATGAAAAGATGACTAGAGGACTGTTAATGGACTGTCCGTGAACTGATTTATATACTTTTATGTCTATGTATCATGTCTAAAAATTTAGTTCAGAAGTAGTATGTATGCTCCTATGGGTTATGAAAATAACCCAATTCGAATGAGTCAAAAAGAAGCTAAAATGAATTTGTAGTAAGAGATTTGGTAAAACATGTTTAGGAAATGAAGAATTGATGAACAGTGACCTTAGAACCAATTCTGGTATTAACATATTGCTTGTAAAATTATGAGCTTCTGGAGTAGTATAATACACTGAGTTAGGAAGCCGTGGTCTTTGGAACGAACGCATTTCGACTCCGGACGAGGGAGTTATAGCGATTTTGAGAAAATGTGTCAAAGCTGTCAAGAACGCAGAAAACTAGTGCGACTAGGCTCCTTGGAGCCATTGTTTCGATTAGTTAAGGAACCTGAAAATTTATGATTTTTGGATATGTTGTAGTTCATGCTACAACTTTTCATAGCCTTAAGAACGGACTAATTCCGACTTAAAATGAAGAAGTTATGATGTTTGGAAGAAAGTGCTACGAACCTGTCAAGTAGGAGGTCGTAGAGTGCAAGTCGTGGGGTAATCTCTGACCATCGTAGAGTGCAAATGGTGGGATGGACTCTGAGGGTCGTAGAGAGGCCTCCGAGGGTAGTAGAGTGGCCTCCAAAATCGTAGAGTGCCTCTCGGAATCGTAGAGTGCAAATTTGGCTAAGTGTAAATCGTAGAGTGCAAATTTGGCTAAGTATAAATCGTAGAGTGACTTTCAGCTTGAACATCACTTAGTAATTTGAGCATAACGTTTTCATACGAACTCGGATTGAGGTGATCTAGGATGATTCGAAAAGAGGAAGAGTAGACCTACAACTTTCATTTGATAAGCATTGAGAATTAAGGTTGAGATGAGGCTCAAAATGGAGCATCTTTAGCACTGTTGGCGATCGTAGAGTGGAAGGATCGTAGAGTGCAAAAATGGCTAAGTATAAAATCGTAGAGTGACTTTCAGCTTGAACATCACTTAGTAATTCGAGCATAACGTTTTCATACGAACTCGGATTGAGGTGATCCAGGATGATTCGGAAAGAGGAAGAGTAGACCTACAACTTCCACTATTAAGAATTGAGAGTCATTGCCTGAATCAAATTCAAAATTGGGCAGTTTGGTGACGTTGTGCTTGTCGGGCCTTCGAATCGTTGCAACGTGCAATGTTTTCAACTCTAAGTTATATTGTTCTATGTTATAAGCTCTAAAACCTGATTAGCATGATTTATAATGATGGTTAGCCTTAATCAATGATGAATTAGATAAATGTATGAGCATGCTAAACATGTACTAAGGAGGCGAATTAGGCGTATGACGTTTGAACGTCGAAACGCCTTGTGAAGTGTTAATGAAGTTAAATAGTGTTTCAATTCAAATGAAATGAATATTATAAGATATAAAGTGGGATTTTTATAAACCAATGAGTATAGATGATGATGATGGTCGTAACGTTTTCGAACGACGTGACGCCGAGAGATGTTTTAGAGTGAATCGTGTTTATTAATTTATAATTCGCGAACAATATGAAATAAGAATTATTATATTGTGAACCAATATATGTGAAGCCTTTTTATTGGCTAATTTGTATTTTTATTATTAAATAAATTGTGTAGGATATGTGATGGACGAATGGTCATAGCTTAGTAAGGAGCGCTTAAGGCAAGTTCTTTCAGTAACTTGTTGACTTGTTTAAATGTATTGATGTACATGAGTTGATTGCTTAAATCTTTCGCTGTTATGTGAATTATATGCGAGCATGATTAAAGTGTGCACGTTGTGCAACTATGTGATTATATTGTTCTATGTGGAACTTGAGTTATTATAAACATATAATGTGAGATGCATGAGGTATGCTATAAGACATATGATGCAAATAAAACTTGCACGTTAAGAGATGTATGACGCATATATATAGATGCATTGCATAAGATTTATAATGTATGAGTAAGGTGCATAGTATGAGAATCACGATGCATGAATAAAATGTAAACTTATGTGTTACGTGAAGCATGGAATGTGAAAACTGTTAGTTCTTGCTGAGCCGTCGTGCTCATCCTTGCAAATAAAACTTTTGCAGATTCTAGATGCGACGAAATTCTCTTGATATCATGTTGATAAAGATTAGAGGCGCATGGAAAAAGGAAAGTTGTTTATTTTCCTCATTGTAGTTATTTAGCCGTGAGGATGGTATGGAATGTATGTGAAGTAGAGTACGTAAATTTTGAATTTAGAATTAGAAGGTATCCATTTCGGATCAAGAAGTGACTGTATAAGTTACCTTGTATGATAGAGTAGTACGTTGACGATGATGTATACAGGGCATTAATTTTATAATGAATGTTGATTGTTGAATAACATTACGAATATTCATGATTGATTAAGTGAGTGAGAATATTGTGTAAGATTGTATCAAAGGAGAAGAATTTAATTTTTGTTGTAATATTATTAAATTTAGTAATATTATTTGTTGATGTATCAGTAAAGGTCTTCGTACCTGGGATTAAATGAGGACATGTTGTAATAATATTGTAATTACATTCATGAAGCAGGGTTATGTTGTATGGGTAGTACCGTGACGCACCGGACTTAGGCTTAAGGGTAAGACCAGAATTTCGGGGGCGTTACAGTGGCTCCCACTCATTTAATTTGCCTCTTCTCCCATCTCCTTTAAAGATAAGTATATAATAACTTATTTGTTTAATAAAAGAAGACTTTTTTTGTAAAAAACAAAATAACCACTTATATTAACATAACATCCAAAAAAAACTTAACACAAGAATGAGCGCAAGAGTTTTATAACCACACAAACGAGGGGTAATTTTAATTCTCTTTCAAATCAAAAGTCATATATTTAGATTTGGGAACAAAAATGAATTCAATCGGAGGCTCCGTGACAACAAATAATAAATTTATTCAACAAAATTTGCTACAAAAATTAATATTCTGTCTGTTCCATACCAAGTAACATTTGCCAAATTTATATCACTAATCCAACAGAACAATACTTATGATATACCTAAGTAAAAGAAATCAAATGTATACTCACTATTAACACAAACGTATCAATAAAAATGAAACTACATATTAACACAAAAGGACATAAAAATCAAATGTAGCATCTAAAACTTGCAAATTAGGAGATTGATTCCGCGGAGAAGAGCAGCGCCATCCGAAGCTATTGCTATGTACTGCAGCCTAAATCAAAACAAAAAAATAATTACATATTAGATAACACAAATAAAACCCTAACCTAACAACATTGGAACTGACATCTAGAAATATGTAAATTTCACTTACCAATTGAATTAAGCTTGAGAAATGGAGAACCAGAGAGGAAAGAGGACGAACAGAGAAAAGAGAGGGGAGAGCAGTACTACTGTGGCCAGGAAAGGGGAGGAAGAAAGGGGAAGGCCAGTACTCGGTGGGAGAGAAGCAGGATGGTGAGGAAGGAAAGGGGGAGACACTGAGGAGGAGGTGGAGCTCAGTGACGACGAGAGGAATAGAGGGAAGGAACAGTACTCGAGCGGGAGAAACAAAAAGAAAGGGCTGAAAATTGAAACTAAATTTTAGGGATTAAATAACACGCTATTATCGACGGCAGTGCTCATCGACATTGAGCCCGTCGATAATGACTCAATCTCGACGGCATTTCCCCGTCGCCAATATACTTTGACCGTCAACCCTCTCTTTTGCCGCGCGCGCGAAGTGGGAAACTTGGCGCGGATGAGGTTTAGGGAGTCAATACCGACAGGCTTCATTAGCGACGGTCTCGCCGTCGAGAATGACATCAATGGTGACGGCATGACTCCCGTCGACAGTAGTCTCGTCGGTAATGACCATTTTTTTTGTAGTGAACATTAATTCTTATAGCTTTAAGACTTTGACCTAGGGGTATAAATACATGGTATTAGTCAAGTTTTAGAGGATCTTCATCATCTATCATTCCTTCTCCTCTTCTCAATTGAAAACCCTAGTTTTAGAGATTGAAGGCATGTCAAGCTAAATTCTTTATTTCAGTTCTAAGGGATGTTGAACCTTCTTTGCTATTAATGGTTTGATCAAGTTTACTTTATTTATTCTTTCTTGCATAAGATTTATTCTTATAATCTATTTTAATTGACTGAATGCTATTTTATCTGATTAATTTGATATGGCCAGTTAAATTAATCTGGTTGATATTATCTGCTAGATTAAGATATAATATTAAGCAAACAATATTATATCTGATCATAATTAAGGATTAATAATACATGATTGTGGACAAGCTTTTGAATATTATTAAGATGATTAGAAGACGGGTTAAATAATTCCTGATTGTGTGATTGTTGTTTGGAATAACCTAATTCTCTAATTCTTAATGTTGTTGTTATATTAAATCTAGAGTGATAGTTCTAGGTTGTATGATAGTTAGGATCTCTTGGGGCGATTGTCACATTAGATTTAAAACTTAAAGAGAATTTCAGATAATTAGCGATTACGGTTATCTAGGGTTATTAATTTTATTGAAGGATAAATACTGTATAACTTGATTATTCCAAAGATTGTAAAAAGGTGATACTGAACTGAAGAACTGAAATCTTTTATTCATCGTTTATTCTTATTAATTTGCTTTTAATAGTTTAGTTAATCAATTCAAAACCCCCATCTTCATTAGAAAACATCAGGATAAATATTGAACAATTCACTCTCTGTGGGATCGATCCTTGCTTATTGCTATACTCATTTTTGTGTTAGTAGCATAAAAGTAAGGTATTAATTTTGGAGTGTTAACGACAGCTCCCAAATTTTGGCGTCGTTGTCGGGGAGTGCTATTTGTTTTTATTTATTCACTATTTTCTTTTCTTTATTTTTCTTAGTTTATGACCCGATCCTCTCACTCTCTTGAACTGACTTTTGATCCAGAAATAAAGAAAAATGCACGTAGGTTGAGGAAGGAAGCTCGTCAATCTAAAAGCACAATTGCAGACTCCGACGAAGCTCCATCACCAAGCCTCAACATCGTAATGGAACTATTGTCAAACAAATCATCCACCGAATCATAAAAAGAAGAGGAGATGGCGGTGCCAAACAATAACAGGACTTTGAAGGAGTTGGCAACTCCTGATTTGCACCAACAACCTTTGTGCATTGAATATCCTAATTTAACTGATGCTTTTGAACTAAAATCCGGACGAATTCACCTTTTGCCTACCTTTTGTGGTCTTACAGGTGAAGATCCTTACAAGCATTTAAAAGAGTTCCATGTGGTGTGTTCAACCATGAAACCGCAAGGAATTACGGAGGACCAGATCAAGCTAAGAGCATTTCCCTTTTCACTGGCGGATTTAGCAAAAGATTGGTTATATTATCTTCCCTTCAGATCAATACAGTCATGGAGTGAGATGAAAAAAACTGTTCTTGGAAAAGTACTTTCCTGCTTCAAGAGTAGCCAACATAAGGAAGGAGATATGCGGAATCTGACAGTTCAATAGAGAAACGTTGTATGAGTATTGGGAAAGGTTCAAGAAGTTGTGCTCCAGCTGTCTACCTCACCAGATTGACGATCAACACCTAATTCAATATTTCTCTGAGGGGCTTGTACCGATGGATAGGAGTATGATTGATGCCGCTAGTGGAGGAGCACTGGTAGACAAGACACCAGAGGCCGCAAGGAACTTGATTGCAAATATTTCAGCCAATTCGCAACAATATGGAACTAGGAATGCTCATGCACCACAAAAGGGTACGTGAGGTAAGCACAAGTCATTTGAAACAACAGATTTCAGATTTAACTATTGAGGTTAGACAATTAGCTATAGGAAACTTGCCTGTCGCAAAGCCATGTGGAATCTGTCTGCAGCTAAATCACAACACAGATGCATGCCCCACATTGCAAGATGAGGAGTCTGCACAACAAGCCAACGCAGTGGGAAACTATCAGGCACAACCTCAAAAGAAGTATTGTGTAAATATAATATATAGATAAATGCAAATGTAAACCAAACTAAATCAATTTGATTTCAAATATACTTACTAGATGATGAGGACCCGCCCTAATTACCATTACAGGAACCTGTACAACCTTCACCGTGGTGACCACCACCGCTATGTCTAGCCATATATATACTACTCAAAAAACTATCGTAAATAAGTCGAGTTAAGAAAATAACTATTGTTAATAATGTGAATTATAAATAATACATAAAGAACTTGACACTTACTACAATGAAAGATATCCTAAACTACGTCATCAAACCCGTCAAAATCAACATCTATCTCATCATGTGATTATGTCTCTTCCTCTTCATCATCAGTTTCTTCGTCGTTATCATCTTTAACGACGACATTGTTATTGACGACCACGTCTTCTTCGGCTTCCACATCATCGGGCACGTCGACGATATCATAAACGAGCACATCGTTATCATTTAGCACTATCTAGTTGGGGCTGCTCACATTTTCTTGCAACGCCTCATCATGTTCAGCTAGACTCGTACTATCAAATGCTCGAGTCTTCGTTGTGACAACTGTATACCAGTGGCTTCTATAATTGATAACATTAGACGCGTAGTACACTTGAGTCGCTTGACTGACTAACACGAATACGTCATCAGTCTGTAACTTTGACTTTATATCTATTATGACAATTCTAATACGGTCAACTTTAACACCATTGTCAGTATCAAATCAGCGACACTTAAATGTAACTACCTTTCTACCCCTAGGATAATTGAGCACAACCACTTCTTCTAAAGGTCCATAATAATTATTTAATATGTTATGTTATGTTATTTTATTTTTTTATTTTATATGGTAATATAATACTCCCTCCGTCCCATGATAAAAATCCTGGTTGACTTTTTGCGCATATTAAGAAAGAGGATAAAATGACAAAATTGTCAATATTTAAACTCTCATTTAATTGCATAGTTTTCTGCACATGACTAGTGATGTTTCATAAATATACATACAGAATAGAAATATGAAAATTAATGCTAAGGGTATTATAGGTAAATTATTGTAAAAATAGATTATTTAAGGTAAATAGACAACTTGGAACTACACCTAAAATAGTAATAAGGACTTTTATCCTGAGATGGAAGGTGTATATTATATTATATTATATTATCTTATCTTATATTATATTATTAGTAAGAAACTAAGTACATACTACTTAGTTGACTTTAATTTATTTGTGTAAACTAAGTAAATACTACTTAGTTGATTTTAGTAGGGGAACACGGGTAGAGAATACTATTATTTATACTTTTAATTTATAATTTATACTTATATTATATTATATTATTTGTACTTTTATTATATTATATTATATTATTTGTACTTTTATTTTATTTTATTTATTTTTTATACTTTTATTTTATTTTATTTTAATATTTTTATTTTAGGAGTACCAAACTAAGTAAATACTACTTAGTTTTTTTTTGTAGTGGCAAACTAAGTCCTAATTTACTTTTAATAGTTAAGTATTGATTTGTTCATTCTCTTTTATAATTTCAACGAAATTTCTATCGGAAATTCCATCGAAAATAATTAACCCCCAATTGGCAACTAATAAGCCTTGCAAAGTCACAATTATGAATCAAAACAATACATTTCACTCAAAACAATAAAGAATCCAAAGGCAGTGTAACATTATAAAGTAATATTTTGCTACCGAGTTATGAAAATATCCAAGTATCCAAGTTCAATCAATACAAGTATGCTTAAAATTACATTAAGCAATTTATACTAATTTTGTATAAAACCCAATTACAACAGATCCAACAAAACAACAACGTAAGATATGAGTTCTTATAATCATAATATTAGAAAACAACTATCCTTCAAATACATTAAGCAATTTATACCAATTTTGGGGGGAAAACCCCCAATTACAGTAGATCCAACAAAACTCAATTAAAATTTAATGATGTTTGTTCAAATTAAATTTGACTAACTAGCACCATCAATTATGTTGACCCGAATAAGTTTTTCATTCACCCGTTGGTGTATATATCAAATAGAAATTAAAGCTATTAAACTAATTCAGACTAACCTTCAATTCAAGAGGAAACAATGGAGGAAATTTAGGACTTTAATTTTTTACCTCCCAATAGCCACCTGATTGAGCACCAACAACCACCAATTTGCTCACTAACAACGCCACAACAGCTATCCCAAACCACCAAAAGGCCACTGCGCGGTAAGAGGTTATTTTTTTCCTAGTCGACTTAATTTGACGACAGTAGGAGGACGTTAAGTGGGGTCGGGAGATCGGCGGTGGAGGGGGAAGATCGGAGGGATGGGGAGGAGTATCGGCTGGCAGTGGAGGGGGAGGATCGAAGGGAGGGGGAGGAGGATCGGAGAAGAGAAAGGAGGATCACACGACAATATAGGTTTTTTTTTTCTTTTTGACTCAACTGTAGCGCAACAGGGAAGCAAAGTAGGTTAAAAAAAGAAACTTATTTTTGACGGAATATTCCATCGGGAATAATTTCGTCGAACTAAGCTTATCTCCGGCGGAAAATTTCATTGAGAATGTGTTCGTGATGGCGGGAAAGATGGCGCAACTGGTGTGCACCAATTCTGACGGAATTCTATCGTAAATACGTTATGTTCGACGAAAAATTCCGTCGAGAATAGCTTATTTATGACCAAATTTATTCAGTCGGAGATAATTTCATCGGAAATAAGTATTTTTCTTGTAGTGTTTGTGGATGTGGTGCGGTGCAGTTTTTATTTTTTACTAACCGTACATTGTGGTTACGGTTGCAGATACACACCTAAAACCTGCAACACAAACGCACTGCGCCGCACTTTATAATAAATTCTATATGTTTTATATATACTAAATATCAAGTTGTAGAGCATCAAATAAAGTTATAAGTGAATAATATAATTTAATTTGTTTCTTATGAGTTTTAGTCACTTGTACGTGTAATATTACATTTAATGTATATTAATTTAGCTTTCTAAATATTCATTAGTTCCCTTCAATTTTATGCAAATTAATATGAAAAACAAGATAATCCATGATAATCACTACTAGTACAAGACACATAAATGAGGGGTTAGAACTTTATTTGTAGTGAGTTATTAAAATCTCTTTAATTGATATAATTATTAAGTCCACAATTTTATTTTTTTTAGTATAACATATGTAATAGTAGTTCTTTACATATTACTATTCATTTATAGTTGCAATTTGTATTTGAATTTTTTATTATTTGTGTTATACATAAGATTTTTAAACAGGTATATATATGTTAAAGTGAAAATAATTTTCCTAATACGAATTAGTTGTAGCAACCCAACTTTTCAGGTAATATTAAAATAAGAATTAAATAAATAAAATTCTTATTAGATGATATGCTATGTGATATTGTGTTGCATAAGTGAATACGAACTATGCAATATGTGATTTTTGTGAATAATAACTATATTAGTATTATATATTTATTATATGTAAATAAATTGTAGGAACAATTTATTAAAGGAAATGAGATGGGAATTAAATAATGAGTTAAGCCATGAGTGGAGAATGCTGGAAATTGAAAAAAGCAAAAAACAAAAAACAAGCTAGGAATGTTGAGAATAGGAAGGTAGCACATGAGTGTTGAGTCATATGTTGCAAGTAGGAGGTGGCATGAGCTTAAGCTTAGGAGGGTAGACTAAGCATACATCTGAAAATGAGAAGTGCTAAGCAAACTGGGTACTGTAGAAGCAATGATGGCCAAGGAAACATACGTGATGGCCAAAAGTTATTAGGTGAGGAGCAGGGTGAGTGTAGAGAGCAAGAAATTCATGTGGAGATCAAGCTAATTGAGTAACCCAGACTTCTTTCTCCCTCTCTTCCTCTATTGCCGAACCAACCCCTCCTCTGCCCAAAAAAAAACCTCCCGGTCGAGCTCCCTCCTTTCCAATTCAATTCCAATTTTGCTCAAGAATTGAAGCTACAAAGGTGTATAAGAATTGAAGACAAGCTAGCTAAGGTATACAACTAATCCTAGCTATGTTTTAATTATGAAATTCAAATCATGAGCTAAGTTGGTTAATAAATTTTAAAGTGAAATTAGTTAGCAAAAGGAATTGTTTTGGACTGGACTATTGTTTATAACTATGTTATTTGGTAATAGGAAGTGTAACATTGCTTATTTGTTACATTAGACTCAAGGAAGCTAAGAATTTAGTTTTTTTTTCTTCAAATAGTTAGTAAGCTAACTAGTTTGAATTAATTGTATATGTATTGGAATAGATTGTGTAAATGAATTCTATTGGTTAGAATTAGAGATACGGAGCTACTGTGTGTTGTGTGGTGTAATAAGTCGGGTAAACATTGGTGGAAACGTAACTAAAAAGCTATGAAATCAGTCCACAAAAGTGTCGCTCGCGATATGTTCGATAAATAGCTTAAAAGAGACATTTTGGTTAAAATCTTACAACTAAGCGAAGCCAAGACCCGAGTTATATATATTGTATATAACTAAATAGAGGGTTTGGGTAAATCGAATCATAAAGGAAAGTATTTTAAAAATCAAGACGAAAAATCCGAAAACTAGTTGAAGTGCTGACTGTTACTCAAATTTCGGGTCTGGTTAGATGTTTCAAAAAATTCTGGGGTCTTGGGAATGTATAGTACACTGATTAAGGAATCCATAGCCTCCGAAATGGACTAATTCCGACTTCGGAGTAAGGAGTTATGACATTCCAAAGTAAGTGCGTCGAATCTGTCCAAAATCTGGAAATCAGATTCGAACCTGTCCCTTGTACGAATTTTCTGGAATTATGTGTTCGGAATTTGAAAATGGTTAAATTGTAGCCCCGGAAGTTAACTTCACGTGGGCGCAAAAATCGCTCAAAAATGTTTTGAAATGAATAAGCTATGACTGTTTTAGCGAGCTTAAAGCTGGAAAAAAAAATTGAAAACTGTTATGGAGGGGCATTTTCGAGGCCTGTTATGGGCTGCTTAGAGAACCCAAATTGAGTGGTTTATATTTTTTAAAAAATAGCCTCATACGCCACGAAGAACATATTTAAAATTGGTTGCGATCGGAGCTACGAGCTAAAAGTTAAAAATGCGTAATATAGGCATTTCGTTATGAGGGGTAGCAGCCCAGCTGGACACGCGCGCACGCCGTGCGGCGCTGTGATAGGCAGTTGCTCAGCTGGTTTTGGCTCGTGGTTTTGACGGTCTGGGTTACTTGTAATGTTTGGTTTATAATTTTTATAATTAGATGGATATACTACCTAAAGTATATCCAAAATTCAAAGCATATGAACGAGTGGTTTAAAAGATATAACATCGCAAAACGAGTGTCAAAGCGAAGGGGCTGCCCAGCCAACGCCGAGCCCGGCTGAGCCACGCAAGGCCACACGAGGCCTAGCTGCTAGCAGCGTTGAGCTGTTTGGCCAGTTGGTTCCGCGATGTGATTTTTGGTTGGCTTTAATGATTTGGCATGTAACGAGACACCGAAATGAATGTGTAAATATAGTATAATGAATATATATATATATATATATATATATATATTGTTAACCGTTCAATATACCAAAGAAGCGATAAAACTCTTATGTAAACGTAAGTTTACATATATATGTAAAACCTATTCATGTAATAGAATATAAAAAGGATATAATTTGATATGAGATGCGATAATCCGTTTAAAGCTATATTGAAAGGAAAATTTACATTGAGTATGTGGATTTAGTATGTTAAACTAATGTGTGTATGTACGTATACACAATTGTGTAGGACTTGTGAAGAGAAGTTAAGCTAAAAGCTATAAGTGTAATCAACTCACAAGGCAAGTCTTTCAGTTCTTTTGTGTTATATGAATTTGATATTGATTATATGTAATCTTTATCGTATTATGAATGAGATCTTCAAATGCATGTTATATTCCATACTATGCTCTATGAATTATGAAAGTCAAATTATGACTAAGTTGATTGAGTTATGGAACTCAATCTATATGTGATATGTGATATATTAAGCATATGAAATTGCATTGTTTAGAATTATAATGCATGTATGATATGCATAGTAGAATGATTATGATGTATGAACTAAACATGAAATTTTGTGCTACGTGAAGCATGAAAACTGTTAAATTTGCTGAGCTATCGAGCTCAATCATGCAAAAATAAACTTTTTTGCAAGTTAATGATATGATGGGATATTTTTCATTATCTGGACGATAAGGATCAGAAGACATGCGAAGGATTAAATTTTCTTGAATTAGAAGTTGTATAGAACTATGTTGATAGTTTTGATATATGTAATTGATAGATGTATAAATTTCTGAGATATTCAATAAATAAAGAATATTTGTTCTGATTATGTTTTGATGATTGCTTTGTAATATAAAGTTATAAAGCTCTATAGTGATAATACTATATAAGAAAGAATTTGTATTGAAGATCGAGTTGAACATACTCATGACTACTCTGATGAGATGAATCATAATAAAGCAAATATGATTCTGGAATATATATAATCGTAAAGGTTGCGATTCAGGGAACGAAAAAAAAAAGATAGAAAATTTTTTATTATCCGCATTTTTAGCTGTTATTGCATCTAATTATGATGTAAAGCTGAATCAAGATAGTATTAACGCACAAGGTCGGGATTAACATTAGTCCTAATTTTGAATTAAGTTGGTCCCGATTTTGGGGTCGTTACATTAGTAGTATAAAAATTATATATTATAATTTTTTTAAACATATATGAAAGTGATTATGCAACCGCACCACCACCACACCGCAACCGTATGTAACCGCAACCACAAGTAACCGTATAGTTGTGGTTGTTAATATTAGTAACCGCATATTATCGTTGTAATTGCGGTTAGTGCATATAACCGCACCACACCGCACCGCGCCCTCCCTTACCTCGAGTTACTTCCGAAGGGTACCCAAATTTAGCGATGTTAATATTCATGATACTTCCACACAACCATCCTCCATTCATCCTCTCTATTACCTCTATTGCATCATTCTCCGAGCAAAAAAGAACAAACCCAAATCTCATACCTTTCTTATCCTTCCAATATATATATTCATATTGTTGTTCATATAAAACCATAAAAATGATCTTGAGATAGAAAATGAAAATACATGCTCCCAAATATGTTTCTAATTTATAAAATAAATGCAGCTACCCCTTGTGCCATAAAATTGTCTCATATTTAATTTTGGACTTTAGATAGCAAAATCTGAAGTCAAACGGCACCCTTTCTAAATATATAAACTGCATGTTTTAAGCATGATAAATGTAGTTCTAAAATTAAAGAAAAGAAGTTTCAGTTACCATAAGCTACATAATCCATTCTCCAAAAGCTTGAAAAGTTAAAAGTATGGAGTAATAAGTAACCAGAAGCTTAATTAGCAAATTTATTACTCTTGGCCACCTCCAAAATTGTCACGGTGCACTTGATCCTGCACCTGTTGATTCCATCCCTTTCTTTTCTGAAGTTGGATGAACAAGGTCACCATGCGTTGTCCGAATGTGGGATTCAAATTCATCTTTCTTTACAAAAGACTTGAGACATAAAGGAGCAGCACAGATGAAGATTCCCTCATTCATTTTAATGGATTGAATCTTCTGAATAGGTTCATCACAACTGCCAATAAACGCAATAGAATTCCTTAACTAATTAGTCAATCATTTAATACAAATAACTTCAGAATATATAAAATAATGTGGCTAATAATTGCTAAGGTATAAGCACATTCCATATTGTGTTGGATGGAATATAACATAAATACTCTACTTTGCAACACAAGCTCCCCATTACTGAATAGGGTTTACTCTAAGTAATGTTTATAGGCATGACAAAAATGGATCCGTACTCAATGAAGTTGGTTTAGTTCAATATTAGAAGTTACATTTATATAGTACAGAGTTACATTGTAACTTTAACAGTATAAAATAGTGCCAAGGGAAATACAACTATGAGTCATACAAATGCAACTTTTTTTTCTATGAACTTGTACCAATAGTCAAGGTGTGCCAACTTCACTGAATCCGGATCCACCGAGGATCAGTTAAACCGCATTAACTGATTCCAGCATGGAATCGTCAAAGCAAGTGATGAGACCAAAAGTTATCGGAACTACTGAATGATTCCCAGAACTATTTATGTGTACTTCTCTTTATTTTTTTCCTTCATCATGAGATTCCATTAAACTCAAAGGAATATATTTTTTTTCAAGTTAATAATTAAAAAGAAAATTCTTTATTTCTCCCTATTCTCCAACAATGGCTTTTGAGATTCTTAATGTATTTCGCACTCACAGATATTATTCAATGTTGTCACCTTTAAGTCAAAATTGAGATAATATCATTTACTTTTACATCTGAAAAGAAATGTTAATACTTCAATACCGAGCAAATATATGCATTTGCAAGCAAATTGATGAGAAAATTAATAGCCTTACAGATAGCATGACGAATCACTCCTCGCACAGTCCAGACAAAAAGCATGGTCACAAGGGCTCTGCAAGAACATAAACTTGATAAAATAATGAAAAACAAACTTGCTGTATGTAGCAAAATCATGATAGCACTTATGCAAAGAATCAAACACAACGCAAGATTTTAAGTGGAGAGATAATCAGAAGGCGTATAACAATCTAAAATTAGCTTACACCAAAAGAGTACAGCATAATTCATAAACCAATTTGAAGATGAGCTAACAACAAAATCGGAAGAGGAAATAACTTATGAAGCATGAAAGCAATTAATGTCAAGGTCACACACTGCATTTCGAGAATATTACAGGAATATTTCAGAAATGGGAATGATAGGAAACATCCCATAATCATAATTTATTTCCATCTATTCTGTTAAAGAATTTGCTGCTTGGAAACGTTTGGGAAACAATTGGGTATTTTGTGTGTACAACCGGAAAACCATTGTTGTATAAAATGTAGTTTTTCCATTATAAAAAGGGCGATAACGTTGAAAATATGTATAGTGTTGGTAAAAATCAAAAGAACTTCTAAGCCAAAAGAAAACCCTCATTCTGAGAGTAATTAACCCTTGCCTTCACGACGAATAAATCAATATCAATTTGGGTTTTCTACCACACCTTAACAACGGTGATGGTTTATGTATTTATATATTCGAAGTACAACTTGATCATTTACATGTGGGTTTTCTTCTTATCAATTAGATACAAGAGATAAAGATAAAATAATTTGGAATGATAACGGATATCTAATAGTAGTGCACGACAGTGAGTAGTGGAACAGATCACAACACTTGTAGGAACTAAGTCATGTACTGAGAGTATACATGAATCAGCCACCGTGATTTCAGGATCGATCTAAGCCTAATCATGTTTGTTGTTTACATCGTTCGCTACATGGTTTAAAACAATCACCCCTAGCTTGGTATTAGAACTTTAGGTGTGCAAGGTGTGTTCAAATTTTCCCGACCGCATGTTGTCTTTATATTAGTTTAAAATAGTGCAAATACACTTTGATTTGTCCATTTTTCCATATAGTTGTATTTGAGGGGGAGTGTTAGCATGATATATATTGTTGAGCTCTCCATCTACAAGTTTAAGCTTTTAAATAAGTTGGTTACTTAACAACGACAAAAAAAAAACTAATGTCGATACAAGACTTATTTTACACAATCTTCTATAATTTTAAGAATTAATACCTTAATTAAAGATTTGACTTTAAAAGAATTTCATCAGGCAGTATATACAAGACTTATTCACATAATCTTTTAAGAAACTACTACATATATATTAAAAAATTATAAAAGAAATTAACTTTCCTCATCATTTCTTATCCTACATTTTTCAAAAATTACATTTCCACGTTTTTGTAACGTTCTTGTTTTAGTATCTTTACATATTAGGAAATAATGATCGAAGCATATTTGAACAAGAGGAAAAAGTCAAGCATCCAGGGACTTGCTAAACTGGATAAAAAATAAGAGAAACTTACATTTCTCTAAAGGGAGCAAGTTTCATTAAGCACAAACATAGTTCCTACAACAATAAATGCTACGTTTGCATTTTCTGTTCGTGGGTTTTCATTTTTGGAAAGAAGAACTTTTCTTTCCCATCCCTTTAATTTTCATTCCTCCAAATCAAAACTCACAAATAAGCCATGAAGGAATGGAATATATAGAGGAAGGAATAGAATGATTTTAAGTATCTCAAGTATATGTTTAATTGTTAGCGGAGTTGTCACATACATCCATTCCATTAGAATGAATCTTATTCTACAATCTCCCACATGGAATGAAAATCAAGAGAATGAAATATATTTTCATTCCATTAGAATGGTTTATCATATGAAATGATCACCAAATACACTATTTTTCATTTCATTCTTTCCTACATCGCATTCCTTGGATCTAAACGTAGAAGATACAGGTAATCAAAATTGCAACCCATCAGACTATTAAGATGCAATAAATCCGATACACTACTTCTGAGTAACAATTCCTCCTAAAATTTATACATCCTTCCACCACATAATGCTAGTTCTTATTTTTTATGGAAACAAGAAGACAACCAATGATAACAGTTAAACAAGTTACTTATTATAGGTAACAAGATATAGCAGTTACATTATTTATTCCCTTGCCGATAAACTAACCAAATACTAAACCTAGTTTTTTTTTTTAATTCTCTTGCAGATGTATTAATAAGCATTCTTCAAGATTTATAACAGAAAATATCAAGCGTGTAATAATTCAACAAAAAAATAGGAGTTAATTAGGGGAAGTAATAGGTAATGTTTTGCGCTTACCAGACGTCCATATATAGCTATGGGGAAATCACAGCGGACACAAAAATGAACCCGCTTACCCAGTTGGCGACCCGTTTTATAACCCACAGTTTTGACAATAGAAGTAGTAGTTAATGAGCCGAGGCCCTTAGCCACTGGAAGATCAGAAATTACAAGGTGCTCGGGGCATGCTGCTGTTACTGTCTCACCAACAGACGGCTTTGCGCCTCCGCCAGCTTCTGTGGACGATTCACCCTTGCTTCTCAGCTTGATCTGAAGATTTCCCTTCTCCCTCGCTCCTCGTTCCATTATACTCAAATGGTTGAGAAAATTGATTATTTTTCTTTCTGCAAAAAACATGGAAGATGCTATTTTAAGTGATTGTCATGTATGGATACAAAATGAATAGCTATACTTCTATTTAGAAATGAGTGTCAGGTAATGATACAAAATGAATAGAGAATGGGGAAATGACATGTAAATATATAAACTTATATTTGCTCATATAAACTTGCAAATTGAGGGTAGCATTTTGTCTTGTATGATGCAAACTATTTTTCTTGTAACGAGTAGGATTAAGTACTTGTGCCACCGCCACAGAACCACAAGGCATTAGAACTCATTCATTAGACTGCGCCAAAAGCTAAAATATAATCAGAGGTAACCGACTGGTTTAGAGGAACTATTTTTTTCAAAAATAAACTATATAAAGCTTGTCTATGAATTTTCAAAGCTAGCTAGTCCCATTACATTCAAAAACTTCTACTCCCATAAATGCAGGAGATTAACAATCAAATATAAGAATGCCACAAAGTACAATCATCTTTAGAATCAATCAGTCCTTGAATCAGATATCAGCTAGACGATGAACAATAATAGTTAACACATATACCCAACTATAAAATCCATCCCAAAATTAGAGATCAATTTCTAAAACGGCAACATTATTAGATAGAAATAGAGTAGTGTTTGCATAATAATACTCGATCTACATATAATATAATTAGTAATTGAATATTAGGAATTTCATGTGACATATAGTCTAAAATTTGAAATGCATCTCTAATTTTAGAACTACCTAATAAGAAAAACATATCTCTAATTAATCACTACAAGAAATAAGATTTTCACTACCAGAAATAAGATTCTCTAATTTTATATTATTGGAATTTAAGTCACATCCATTTCAACTAGCAAAAAAGTTATACATATAAACAAAATAACTAAATAAATTAATAAGGTAACATAGGATATCAATACCTAAAATACAATGAAATATGTAGTCTAAAACGATGATCAAAAAGAGAATTTTGAAAGATTGAGGACAAATCTATTCATCATAAACACACATTTATGAAAAACAGACTGATCAAAAACCAATTAACTAAACATCATTTCATTTCCTTTTATGAGGTTTTGATAGCCCAAATTCGAAATTAAGAACACAAAAAAATTCACATAAAATATGTACGGTATACAAAAAATTAAGATAGGGTATAATTGTGCATGTGTATATAATATATAAAGTGGTGTTGAACAAGAGGGAAAATAGTAGTAGATACCTCGGACTGTACGAAGTCGAAGGTGTCTGACGCGGTAGGCGGAGCTTGTCGGCCTGATGGTGATATATCTGCTTTTATCTTATTATTATGTTCTATTTATACTAGAATGTAGGGCCTCCGCTTCCAAAATCCCTATTTCGTATTTTCTATTTTTGTTATTTTATTGTATTTATAGGTGGCGCCAGATCCTATATGGATACCCATACCATTTGCCAAGGGTTGGTTTGGAATTTTGAATATTTGGTGAAAAAAAATTAAAATTTATTTAAGTAAAATTGTTCATATTAGATATATGAAATATAAACTAGACTTACCTTCATTGGAAAAAAAAATTCTTGTTATATTTTCTTTCATTTGTACATTGTATTTTCCAAGTTTCAAAAAGTTGTTATTTTCACAAATTATTTTGTTATTCTTATCAAATCTTTTCTACGTATATGTTGGATTCATTTATTATTTTTTGTGAAAGATCAATACTGGAGATGGTGATGGTTAATTAAATTAGTTTTGTTGTGACTGTGTGTATTCACGATGATCTAATATAAAGGATGAAGATGTAGTTTCATGGAATAATTAAGGTAATTATTATTTCAATTATTATGGTTTATATGTTTATACCCTTTTATCTCATGAAAATGATAATGGCCTGGGGGTTTCATTCATCTTGTTTTTGTGATGAATAATAGTGTCGAAATAATTTCAACTTAGTTTTAATGTTAATTAGATGTATGATGATTTGACCTATTTATCTTTAAATATTTAATACAGATAAAATATTTATTTAAAATAAACTTATTTTTTAATATTTTTAATATTTTCTTTAAATTAGTTATTATTATTTATGGAGTTAAAATGTATTTTACATTCCCCAAGTATACCCCATTTTATACATTATATCCTATACTTCAAAACGTAACACTTAGCATCCCACACTTTTAACGAACCGGCACATAACATCCTTTGGCCCAAAATCCGTCGCTAAAAGTGACGGGGAAGTGTCGGATTTTGCACTTTTAGCGATGAATTTTGGGCAAGAGAGTGTTATGTGTCGGTTCGCTAAAAGTGCGGGATGCAAAGTGTCACGTTTTAAAGTATATAATGCAATTAATGTGCATGCAAAATGGGGTAAACTTAGGAGATGCAAAGTGCATTTAACTCTTATTTATGTAAATAGTTTTTAGAAGTATTTTAATTTGAGGTTGATTATATTTAGAAGTATTATAATTTTTTTAATGAAATCAAATAATATATAAATACTATCAAACTGTATAAAACCAATTGGGCCCAATGGGTCACCGGTCGGGTTGGATATTCTGGCCAATTTCTACCAGAAAATAATTTTGGGCTCGACATTGTATGCAAATAGGTAGTTTATATAGTAAATTGTAAGTCCAATTACTTTGGGGGCGAATTATAAATTTGGTGATACTTGATAAAACAGAAGCGTATTTAGCCCTTTAATTTAAGGTTAATCTCTTCATTAGCACTCCATCTATAATTGTTTTTCATGTTTAGTCTCATTCTTTTTTTATATTTCATCTTTGACCAAATAATTTTTGCAATCTCAGTTCAACCTTATAAAAACAAAGCAATTAAAAGGGATTACTCCTTTCTTCCTCGATTAGAGTAATTTGATGCTTCAAAATTTGGCGTCTCTCTTGCTTCATATACTGCGTCACGTCGAGTTAACTCGTTCTCTTACAACTTGAAGACCTATGTATTAACTCTTCTTTTATTTCAGCTCGAATCATAATAAATTCAGAAGTTGTCTTATTTATCATTTTCTTCAACGAATTTTCCAGATGGGTCATGTGCCAAACCCCATTTTCTCAACAAAATTGAAGATACATTTATTATCTTCTTTATCATCTTTGGTGCGACCTTGAAGGCGATTGCGCTTGAAGTTCAGGCAGCCCATAAACCAATCGACTTCTTTCGCCGCACCACATCAGTATGTTGAGGACCAAAATCAATGGATCGTCTCGCTTCACATAGATGAAGGTTCGAGGCCTTGTGAGCTTGTTGTAATAAAATTTGTTGGGCCTAGTGTTCCAACATGGCTGCTCATTGCTAGAGAGAATGAGATGAAGGATAAGAAGAGAGAATGAGATGATCAAAGATAGGTTTGAGATTAGGATTAGGGTTTAAATTTAAGTGTTAAGCTGGATTTGAATTTTGGGGATAATGTTTTATATTTTTTAATCTGTTATTCCTATTTTACCCTTCAAAAAGTTGGATGACTTGAACTTCCAGTCACTTTTGAAAGGTTAAAAGTTCGGAGGGTTCAACTAGAATGTCAAACTTAAGCCTGTAGTGCAAGGGGACCACACATGACACACAAAGTCTAGGGTGCAATCTGTATTTTAGTCCGTTAAATTTGGTGTTCTTCTTGTGTTTTGTATCTCTTATTATCTGCTCTCGTTCTAGTTTTCTTGTATACATTCTGAGTATCTTATACATATTCAGACGTCTTGTGATGGCGAATGCACTTTTGTGCAGTTTATAAGCATTTTGAGCTGGCGAGTGCATCCTTGTGCTTTTTATAAGCATTTTGTGTATCTGGTTTGAACAACATAGCACAATAGAGCGGTGTGTCGGCACAACACATAATACAAGTGATTTCTGCTTTCAGTTACTTCTCTTTGCTTCCGCTACAGTTTATCTTTCTTCTTTTTCTCCAAAAGTATCCTTTTTGTTTTACCATTAGTTTAAACTTATATTTCATTTTCTTCTTGCTCCTTCTGACCCTTGTTCAAGAATTGGATCAAATCCAACAGGATCATCAAATCCTGTAGTTTTTTCGCTTTTGCATCCCTCCTTCACTGAACAACGCAGCTTTCACTCTTACATCAATACAATCGATGCATTCACAGCCTTCTCCAATTCCTTCTCTAAATTCTTTTTTTTATTTATTTCTAAAATTTCCCTCGTTACCAGGTTTAAATCCACTTTTCTCAAATAGTTCAAAAATACCCTTGACCCTACTATTCATACTATTTACTTCTTAACTTGGATTTAACCTACCATTTTTCTCGTTACTGACAAAATCACCTAACAAACTCATGGTCTTCTCTTCTATGTCGGCTCTAAAATTATCATTGTTATCCTCAAGATTTTGGTTTTAATTCCCAATGTGGAAATTGTTCCCAGGTAGAGACCCGTCTAACTCCACTGAAAATTTTGACAACTTTTCCTCTTTCAACCATTTTTCTAGTGATTCCTTTGTAACTAGCTCTTTTTCCGACGAGGTTCTTTCTTCATCATCTTTCCTCTTATCCTCTTTGTCGTTTATCATATTCATCTCCAAATATAATCCACCATTAATTACCACCTCCATCCTCACCATTAATTCTGAAACCTTTATTTTGAATTTTTCTTCTCTTTCTCATAGAACAACAATTTCCTCTATTAGTTCGACTTCTTCGGTCAATAAGAAAAATCGTACTACAAGAAAAAAGTCTAATTCCGACGGAATATTCCGTCGGAAATGGTCCTATTTCGTCAGACTTAACATATTTCCGACGAAATATTCCGTCGGAAATTCGGCCGGAAATAAAGCCCTCGGAATTAAGTCCGTCGTAACTTCCGTCGGAAGATGCGTCGGAAATAAGCCTTTCTCGACGGAATCAAGTCCGTCGAAAATAATTCGGTCGGTGATAAGACGACGCCACGTGGCACTTCCTCTAGTTAAGATCGACGAAATGTCCGTCGGACATAATATATTTCCGTCGGACATAATATATTTCCGTCGGAAATAAGTATTTTTTTGAAATAAATTCTAATGTTTAAGTCCGACGGAATTTTCGTCGGAAATACCGTATTCCGTCGGAAATACGTTTTTTTTATAGATAAAATTTTTATTTTTTTGATTTTCCAGGTTTTTAAACCCTATTTTTGTACCTGTAACCTGCTTTATCCCAACAACACATATATTACAATGCTAGTAGCTACTTCCAAGAACAGCATATATCATAATCAACTCATAACGTTAAAAACTATAAAAATTAAGTCATTATGTCACGAAATACATTCAAAACTAAAGAATATTACATTGATTTACAAAGAATCAAACTAAACTTTACAATATATGATTTACAAAACAATTAAGTAGGTTTTAAATACAAAACACCTAAGCAAACTAAACTACATATATAACATGGGCATGAACTATGGTGTACGCAAAGAAACGTCATCATCCCCTCTGTCGCCGTCGCCGACACCATCGCCATCACCATCGCCAACGCCACCCTGTTGATACAATTAAAAATATAACGCATTAGTCCGTATGAAAGTATTATTTGAATAACATGCAAATTAAATAAGTACAAGTAAATATAATATACCTGAGTAGGCGGGGGCTGACTCCCAATCGGGCCAAAAGCCTCCGATAGTAATGTCACCACCAACAGAGCACCTCATTGCGTATCGCGACGAACTGCTCCTGCGGGATACCCGTACTATCGACGGTGGCCCCTGCTGCAATATCCTGGGCGAGCTGGTGAAGGCGAGCTCGGCTGGGCAACTCCTGACGACGGATGACCGGATCCGTATGAAACGTCTCCGACACCGCAGCCATCACCCTCTGGAAAATCTCGTCGTCCAGGCCAGCGCCTGTATGAGATGGTCCGACAGAAGGTCTCGGGCGCTGACGCTGGCTAGAGCCTGCGCAAATAAATATATCATTACTAATAATATATTACTAATAATATATGCAGTTACTTAATCTTAACTAATTCGAAATAATATTACCTCCAGGTAATATATACGCTGGTACCCTCGGCAATCCCAGCACTCGATATCTGCTGGTACTGCTAGTAGGGGGATCCTGAGCCGCGACCCATAGTGTCAGCTCCTCATCCCGAGATAATTCAATCTCGGGCGGAGGAACGGTGGAATCTAACGTCTCAGAATCCCCCCTAGCCGCCTGCAACTCAGCTACACGCTGGTCCCGACTAGCCTGAAATCGGTCATGTAATTTATGGCTTATACGTAAGCTAAGTGTAACATTTTATGAATTAACTACTATTAAACATTACGTAAAATTACGATTACACTTACCCGTATAGCTAATGCTGCGGGAGACATGGTAGAGTCCTTTGGTGTGTGGGCTCTATCCCAAAACTCTAACATAGACGGAGGTCGGCCTAAGCTCTGTCGCATGGCCTAATAAATACATTCATAAAGTAGTTATGAAGTTTACTTGTGAGAAATGAGTAACTAAACAACTAAGTATATGTCACTTACCGATTTCGCCTCCTCAAAAGACTGCGAGCCAGTAGTGTGTACGACTCGGAGCTGACGACGGTTCTTCTTCGCCTGCTCTGACTTCTTCTTGAAGTCGTCAGCATCCCAGTGCGTACACATAGCCTCCCACACTGCATCAGAGACTATGCGGGGCTGGTGATCTCTAATTGTGGTCCCGGGCTGGTCGTCAACTGCCCGGGCTGCCCTTTGTCGCATCTCATACAGCCAGCCGGCATAGTTCTTGGCGATGTGTGCAATAACAACATCATCGTCGGCTGGCTGAGAGATGCCCTCGTCATATCTAAAATATTTCTATAACAAAAGTTTAAAAGTTAGGAACCATTAAATTATTGGGCAACGACTATTTACGTATAATTTTCAAATTTAAAAGAAAATGAACTTACGTGAAACTCCCGCAAGACAGTCACCATAAAAGCGGGATCGTAAAGGCTGTACTGGCTGAAGCGCATACACCCAGTCGGGAGATGCGTCAGACATATAGCGTGTATGGTCGCCTTAGCGACCGTATCTAGAATACTACAGTAAAAACAATTGAATATTGTTACGTTAAATGTTTAATGCAACAAATTATATAAATTTAACTCTTTATTCTTAAGTCATAGTAGAATACTTACTGGGAAGAGCCGACATCCACTCGGACTATATGTGGAACTGTCGTTGGACGACCGAAGAGACCGAAGTTAGTCTGTCGGTCTCGTCGGCGACGAGCATCTGTAATTATATTATAAAACTTTAGTCAAAATACATAAACTAATGCATATTGAGATATATTATACGTTAACACGAATCAAACTACTTACTAGCTCCTGAAGACGAGCCTCCAGCCTAGCTCGCGTCTCCGGATCCTGATCGGCCCCCGCCGTGACGACCGCCACCGCTATTTCTAGCCATAAATGTCCTACTGAAATAACAAAAATATAATATATTAATATTATTTAAATCTAATATATTAATATTAAATTATTTACTAATTTGAAATACGTTTAGAGGTTGTACGTCGTCAAACCCATCAGATTCAACATCAATATCATTATCGGATTCAGTCTCTTCCTCCTCATCATTATCGATATCAGATTCACTGTCGTTATCATCTTCAACGATAACGTACTCATGCACAACCTCCAAATCATCGACTTCCTCATCGTCGGGTACGTCAACCACATCATTTGTCATAACAGCTTCATCATTTAGCTGCACCTGCCTGGGATTGCTAACATCTTCTTGCAATGCCTCATCCATCCCAAACATATTAGCACTATCAAATGCACGTGTTTTTGTTGTGACAACTGTATACCAGGGGCTTCTACTATTTACGACATTAGCAGCGTAGTACACTTGAGTCGCTTGACTGACTAACACGAAAACGTCATCAGATTTGAGTTTTGACTTGATATCTACTGTGACGATTCTATTACGATCAACTTTAACACCTTTTTCAGTATCAAACCAGCGACATTTAAATGTAACTACCTTTTTACCTCCGGTATAATTAAGCACAAGTACATCCTCTAGACGTCCATAGTAATTGGACTCAGAATCATTGTAACAGCTTCCCAACACCACATCCCAGAGTTGACTGATGTGAGTTCATTCAAGTTGTCGACCTTAAATCTGTACCCATTCACGATGCATCCAGGAAAAGAACTAACAACCTTGGTAGGACCACGTATGACATCTCTAAAATACTCAGAAATGTTCTCTATCTCAACCCTTGTCTGAAACCACTGTTGGAAAGTTGCAGTAGTGAGTGCTTCCAATTGGGCAGCAGTTAAAACCGGGTTAGAAGCATACACTTCCTCTTCGAATGAACTGAAATAATAAAAAAATAGGTTAATATATAAGTTGATTACGCTTATAAATTATATTAGATGTGACATATAACATTCCATACTTTATGTATGACGATACTTCTGGCATATTTAGAAGCACATATGTGGATACTATCTTCAATTCTTTGTCGCTTAAGTAAGTCATCGTCTCATGGCCAAATGGTTTAGTCGGATATGTGAATACAACTAACTCATTGTTTGCATGAGATTGGGGACCGATGACCTCATTCCTACTTAAACAGTTGTGCTTTGTTGAGACAACATCGTCAAAATACAATGAGCAGAAGTTGACAAGCTCTTCCTCCGTATAGCGTTCGGCAATAGAACCCTCAACATGAGCTTTGTTTTTCACTTTCTGCTTTAATCGACGCATATACCTATAGATATTGCATTTTAATATGATTATTATTATTAATATGAGTATATACAATTTGTAGATTATATTACCTCTCAAAAGGATAGATCCACCGATATTGCACCGAACCGCCAAGTTTAAGTTCATATGGTAGATGAATAGGCAGATGTTCCATCGAGTCAAAGAACCCTGGTGGGAATATCATTTCGAGCTTGCAAATGGTAAGAACAATATTGTTCTCCATCTGCTCCACATCAGTATACCTTATTACAGTTGAGCATAGATCCCGAAATAAATTTGAGAGTTCGGTCAATGCATCCAACACCTTTCTGGGTAACATCTCACGAAATGCAATTGGCATCAACTTCTGCATAAATACATGACAATCATGACTTTTGAACCCATTAATCTTCAGCTGCTCAACATTACTGCAACGAGATATGTTAGAAGCATATCCATCTGAAAGCTTCAACCCACTAACCCACTTGCACACGTCTTCAACTTGTTGCTTAGTAAGACAGAATTGAGCTTTAGGTTTTGAATTGTTAGCGCGAAGCCACAACTCCGGCCTGATGTTCAGTGCCTCTAAGTCTTTTCGGGCATTGTCATTGTCTTTTCTTGGGCACATGTTTCTCCTTCCCCCCACGTTTTATCACCTTGTACCGAGGTAAGTTACATATAGCACACTGCACCTTATCTCTGTCCGTCCCATAGTATAACATGCAGTCCTGCTCACAAGCATCGATCTTCTGATAACCCATATTCAACCCCTTTACCATCTTCTTCACTTCGTAATAGTTCGAGGGCAAAGTATGATCCTTGGGTAAGAACTCGCTGATAAGAGAGAGCAAAGCATTGAAACCTCTCTCACTGCAATCATGCTCATTCTTGAAGTGTAAGAGCTTTGTAACTGCAGATAGCCTGGTGTGCTAATCATTTCCGGGGTACAATGGGACCCCCGATTCAGATAGCATTTTGTAAAAGGCAGCAGCTGTATCATTTGGCTCTTGTTGAGCACTACCTGAAGAATGATCGTTTTCAGTCCAATTGATATTGTTAGGCCCATAAGCATCCACCAACATCTCCACAACATCATAGTCATCGGCGTTTGAATCACCGTGAACTGGTTGGTCTACTGAGCCGGTCAGTTCCCTCAACTCAACTGATTCCCCGTGATGGATCCATACAGAATACCCATCCACAAAACCACGAGAAAATAAGTCGAATTTAATCTCGTCGACTTTCTTCCAGATCAAGTTTTTACACTTGACACACGAGCATCTCATCTTCCCGTTCGGATCATCAGCATGTTCTATGGCTTTGTCAAGAAAGTAGCACACCCCTTCACGGTAAGCTTCCACTAATCCCCTCCCGTCAATGGGTATCCTACGGTACATCCAACTCCGGTCGGCTGACATCTTTAACTGAACAAAAGACACATTTAGGTCAGTGATATTCATTCATGTGGTCCATGCATGAATTATATGTTCCTAGTATCTCCACTCTACAGGGGTTAGGCTTCTATCCCGTTCCTGGATGCGTCTCCTCACTAGTGTCAACACGTTCAGGACGTTTTTACCTGTTTCAATAAAATTTCGGCAGCACCTCCCCATGGTCTCCAAGTACACGAAATAGACTAAGATAAATTAGTCTAAGTATGCACTCGAAGAACATGTAGAGATAACTGTCGAAAAATCATCAAAACAATTACAAACGTACTGAACTAATTGACACCGGCCTAAGTGAGAGACATAATATCCAGTCACAGTCCCAAACTGGGGACTATTCGACATTCACTCCTAATGAGTGAATGTCAAACGGGTTTCTAAGCTCCAAACTATACTACATGCGTATTAATTATATGCAGTTTATTGTAATTGTGGAAAACTAAGCAAATGCTACTTAGTTTATTTTTCCAATGATAAACTAAGTAAGTGCTACTCAGTTTATGATAACTATTATTTGAACATGGAGATTATTATTCGCCATTCATTCATAATCGTTAAACGGGTATAGTACATGTATATATAAACGTTTTTTCAGTTTATTTTAATTGTGAAAAACTAAGCAAATGCTACTTAGTTTATTTAAGTAAATTTACTTAATTTTAGTAAGTTATCATTTATTTTAGTTTATTTTATATTATCTCCACACTATTTTATTTTATTTTATTTTATTTTATTATTATAGAAATGATTTTTAAAATTTATTTTATATTATTAAATTTATTTTATTTTATTCTAATTTATTATTAATTTCATTTAATTTAATTTTATTTTGTATTATATATTTGTAATATATAATTTATTAAATTTCTTTTAAGCTAATAAATTAAATTTATTTTATTCTACTTTATTATTATTTTTAATTTTATTTTATTTTCTTTTGTATTAAATTATATAATTTATTATCTTTATTTTAACTTATTAAATTATATTTATTTTATTATAATTTTTACTTATTTTTAATTTTATTTTGTATTATATTATATTATATAATTTATTAAATTTCTTTTAAGTTAATAAATTAAATTTATTTTATTCTAATTTATTATTATTTTTAATTTTATTTTAATTTATTTTGAATTATATTATATAATTTATTATCTTTATTTTAATTTATTAAATTAAATTTATTTTATTATACTTTTTAATTTTATTTTATTTTATTTTGTATTATATTATATAATTATATTATATAATATATTAAATTTATTTTAATTTTATAGTGTATTAAATTTTATTATATAATTTATTAAATTTATTTTATTTAATTTTGTATTATATTTATATCATATTATTTAAGTAAATTTAATTAATTTTATTGTATTTTATTTTATGATTAGATATAATTTAAGTTATTTCATTTAGATTATTTTAATATTAGGAAACTAAGTAAATGCTACTTAGTTTATTTTAATATTGAAAAATTATTTAAATAATACATAATTATACTTGTTGGGCCCATATATTTTGCAATTGAATAATTCTGACAGAAATTCCGTCAAGAATTCCGTCAGAAATAACATGTATTCCTTTTGTAACCCAAATTGATACAGAACATGCATGGTGCAATTCCTTTTCATAATCAAACCCAAACACACTAATGAACAAATCAAACACTAATTTGAAGGGTACAATCCAGTAACTATCATTCCAAAATTCAGATATTACAACTCCAGTCCCAAAATATATATCAGTTCCAAAATAAATATCAGTCCCAAAACACATATCAGTCCCAAAATAAATCATTTATCAAATAAATCATATATAAATGAATAAGCTAGGCAGTCCCAATTCGGATTAAAATCACATATATGACTGATGATTTCTGAAATATGCAGGATATTGGCAAACATAAATTATGGCATAAAATTAATGTGTTTATCAAATACTAGTTCCCATATACAAAATTAGGCCATAAAATTAATGGCTTAATTACTAATAATTACTGTTATATAACTAGGGCTTTTTCAAATTAGGGTAGAAGAATTTCATGGATTAAATTAGGTAAAAGAAACATCACTAACCTTTAACAATTACTGATAAGCTAAATTAGTGGTAATGGAGGAGGAGGACGGGCTCAGCCACCACATACACTGCCGTCACAACCGTTGCCCGACCAAACGAAATCCGTTCGATCGAGGAGGAGGAGGAGCGGCGGAGAGGCTGAGAGAGAGAAAATGAGAGAAAGGGGCGAGCTAGAGAGAGAAAACGGAGGGTTGTGTGAGATAGAGAAATAAAATGACAGCAGCGACTGGGAACTGATAAGATTTAGGTTTTTGTTATTTCCGACGGAATGTCCGTCGGAAATAAGTCCCTCGGGCATAAAGTAATTTCGACGGATATTCCGTCGACATTAGTTCACATTCGGTCGAGAACAATATTGGCGGTGGCGGGAAGTTTGGCGCCAATGACTGCCTTATATTTTCGACGAAATTCCGTCGAAATTTGTTTATGACCTAGGGAATTAGGACCGACGGAAATATCCGTCGAAATTAACCTATTTCCGAGGGAATATAATCCGTCGGAGATAATTCCGTCGGAACTAATCCTTTTTCCTGTATAGCCATCATTTTCCTTGTCTTCTCATCACAAACAACTATTTCTCCCTAAATATAAACGATGCTTTGAAAGGTCAGCACCGACCATAATTTCGGAATCGCTTTAACTGCTGGCCAAATAGCTCGAATATAATTTATGGGTCTATTGCTTAACTTCAACACGTAGCTGAAAGTTTTTCAAAGTTCTTTCCAATCGTGTATTTGATTCTTCCTAAACATCTCCTCATTGAAGCATGCTATTCTGAAGCAATTTAATCCTATTTCAACCATTTCATAGAAATTTCCAATTTCTTTCAAGGATATTTCTTCTACGTCTTAATTCCCTCCTCATCTTTTGTATAGAGCATACTAGTACACTCCTATCCATGACTCTAAGCACCGCATCATTTATTGATCCTTCCACTTCCCTCAAATCTTTATTATTTTAAGATATTTTATTTCTTTCTCACTTTTTTTTGCTAGTTTTAGCTGAAATTGTAACATTCTTGCCTTTGGCAAGAATGGATCCCAAGGCCTCATGCACCCAAGCCTTATGAGTAGTTCTTTTACCATTGGGCCATTTCCTTCTCACTTTTCCTATTCTCCTCTTCTATATCCCTCAAATTACTTCTAAAAGTTCTCTCAAATTTACCGATGTTAATATTCAGGACACTTTCACACAACCATCGTCCATTCGTTCTTTCTATTACCTCTATTGCATCATTCTTCGAGCGAAAACGAACAAGCCCAAATCTCATACCTCAATGTCCTTGCGAGATATATATATATATATATATATATATATATATATATATATATATATATATATATATATATATATGTATATATATATTGTGGTTCATATAAACCATAAAGGTAAACTTGGATAAAATTTTAATACTTAGTTTTGGCTTCTATTTGTACTACAGTTTGATGCCTCCAATAATCTACATGCGTTTAGTTGTATCTCGGGAGGATTATTCGTTTGTATCCCAATAATAATATTGCAAAATTGTTTACAATAGTGAATGGATAATTTTTTTTCATAGAAAGTGTATCAAATACACGCCACTAAACTTTTTTGCCTTTATTTGCTACATTATTGTATTTTGCTTCCATTAACAAATATAGTTCAACAACGAAAACCTAGTAAATCTATACATAAAAGTCATACTGAATGCCACATCAAAAAATTAAAGCGTAAAATTGAGATGCACCGAACACAAAGACCTATTACATCAAAATATCAATGAATCGTGGATTTCTTTCGGGTGAAGATCATACTTTTTTATTTTTACCAAGATTTTTATCTCAAAATATTTTTCTCCACAAAATTTTAATGAGCCCGTTAAATTATGGACCTGTATACATGTAAAATACTATTTCCCCTTCACAAAGTTTTTACACTTATTTTTCTTAACAAAATTTTGACAAGGCATAGTCTTTTACATAAGTATGTAGTAATGGACTAACCATGCACGTGAATAGTGATTTCCTGCTTTTCTGCAATAATATAGTCTTCAGCTACTAAAGTCTAATTTAAATGCTTAATACGTGAAGAAACTTTTGTCTATTTCCTTTACCCTACTACTCTGTGTAAGAGTTTGTAACTAACCAGATAGGATTCTTTAATACCCTGTCTATATATTTTTAAGAGAGAGGACGAAAAATAAGACAAGGTTAGAGAAGAGAGGAGAAAAAACGGAGCAACTCTTTTTACTTTTTTCGTTTTTTTTTCTTTCTCGATCTCTCTTCTCACAAGTGAGAAGAGAATGACTATGCCAAAATGACACTTTCTCTACTTTGGTATTACCTAATAATTCATGTTATATTTATGAGATCTTTCCCCATAATTTTTATCAATCGGGTCTTTATAAATTATTTTGTTCATTTTATTAATTACCAAGATTTTTATAACAAATATAACGACAATTGTTATTGTCATAAAATTATGTTGTCAAAGCATTATTGAAGTGTCACTTATTATATTAAGTATAGTTAAAATAATTATAAAAGTGTTACTAACTGCATATTGTTTATGGCAGTAACATTTTTGCTTTGGTAATATTAACAACCAAATGAAGGGATACAAAAATTCAGTAACATGACAACCTATTTTTTTTTTATAATTTTTTGAGAGCTCTCATAACATGGGCTAATGCATAGATATGATTTTCACTCCGGAGAGTACGAGTTCCAACAAGTAAAACTTCAAATACAAACTTTTCCCTTGTGTTTCAAAAATCTCACACTTTTGTCCTAAAAAAAACATATAGGTAACTCTATAACTTTCAACACTAACATATAACTTCTATAAGTCAACTAGACAATTTGAATATTTGACCAATTGATTATGGGTCCCATATGTACACGTGGAAGGGTCTAGATGAATCAATGAATTATCCCTTAATGGGTATGATGGACTTCCGTGAAGAAGGGTTGATTAAATAAGTGAGGTAGGCCAAGGTATAATGGGTGGATATCATCATGGTAAGGCCCATGAAACCTGAGGTTGGGGCTCCATCCTCAAGACACGGGCATATGGGACATCCCCATAGGTGATGGAATGGGGGTTGAATATGCCCCCATAGGTGATGGAATCAAGGGCAGAGGTTTGCCTTGGGGAAACGTTAAACCTTAGGCAACATTCTCTGGTTAGGAATATATGGAACCCACACATGAATGAGACAAAACTCATCCTAAAGAGAGGAACATGGTCAAAGGGCCTCTTGTTATCCCTCACAGATCTGGTTAAAGGCTCATTCATGAAGGATTTATTGGTTCTAGAGTGGTCCTTGAGGATTTCGAGATATACCCTGACCATATCTCAAGTGGCAAGCCACTGGACCAAATTGGGGCTAAGGGTGAATAGTAAGAGGCTGACTTGGTGACTAGGAAGGAAATGGTGGCTTTGGGCCTTGCATGGGTTCTCTTGGGGCGACCTATCTTTTCCAAGGCAAAAGATAAGAATCATCCCCAAGAAAACTTGCTTGGCTCAATCGCATCCCAAGGAAGCATGAATGGAGGGCAAGTTTTAAGGTTGGAGGATACAAAGGCACATCTAGAAGAGCGCCAAGGGAAGAAAGGTAGAAGGATGGATGCTTACGTATGAAATGATAGGCATTGTCCTCTCCCCAACCAAGGTAGAATAACCTCTAAATTTGTCCCTTCAACTCACATACTTGGGGGCTTATTAGGAAGGAAAGGATCCTAAAGAAAGAGATCTACAGATATCTTTGTAAATATTAAAATGCCTTATTGCCTTATTTGTGACAAAGCCTAAGGGGGACCCATCCTAAAGAGGAGATTGAGACCATAGGGGAAGGGACACGTAGTCTAATAACATGTGAGAATTAGACTAAGGTGGTTGGCTAAGAGAAAGACAATGATAGCAAAGCAAAGAAAGTAAGAAACTAGGGATGAGGAGAGAGACATTATCAATTCACCAAAAAACCTCAAGGATGACCCATGGAAAGATAAAGAACTAGAAAGATAGAGAGAAGAACTCCAAGAAAACCAATCGAAATTAACCACTGAAAAACCTCCGACCCCTGTGCTCTTCTTCCTTATGATGTATTTGCCAAAATCTATACTTAGCAAATACGTAAGTATACGCAGTTCACAAATAATATAATAAAAGTAAAGTATCGTTCTCATAGAGAAAAATTACAATGTATACTAACAAGTACTAATTTTATATTAACCCGATTTTATTAAACAAATGATTAAATTTGTGAATTTTAAAAATAATTATTTAATTAAACTAAAGCTAATTACCACGAAATCGAAAACAAGTTTTAAAAACTTAAGATTACAACTTCACTTATTTGTTTCACTTAGATCAATATACTTCTTGTCAATTTATACTAATTAACTCAGATTGTAAATCAAGAACTCATCAATATCCATGACCATGCATCTCTCGATGCACCATAAACAAATCAACTTAAATCCACAATCGTTAGAATTAAGATGAACATCCTAATTAACTAATCCACTATATCTCTATGTGAATTACAATTAAAAAGGATTTAAAGTTCAGGTTCCTTATCAGATTACATACAGTATTTACATATATCTCTATCCTAAATACAAATTATGAATCCCATCACCATGCAGAAAATACAATCAGATGCTATTATGATTAGATCTGAATCTACAATCCATCTCTCGAGTTCATATAGATTATCACAGTAATTGGTGATCAAGCAATTAAACATTTAAACGCAAACCATAATAGACAATCTAATATTAATCAGTAATAATCAGCAAGAAGTATCTCAATAAAAGTTACGAAAAAAGATCCATCGTAATCTTAAACTAGAATTTAGTTCCACATAGCGAAAGAAAATAACAAATCTATAGAAAAGTTAAACATCTGAAGTTACAGATAGAGGAAGAGAAAAAGAATAAAACTTTGTAGAAGTTCCTTCTTTTTGCAAAATCTTCACTTCATCATCAAATGCGTCTTCTCCTACTTGTTTCGCAAATCTCCCACGTATCTCTTGTCAAAAAAAATCTCGTCTCCCCTTTCTTTTCTCTCTTAGTCTCGAAATAATTCAGCTTGAAAAAATCCTTCTCCAACTCTAAATCCGAAAATTCTGAATAATTATTTTTTTCCTTTTTCGCTATCTTCGCCCCGGCGAACTCAATTAGCCTACGCGAACTCGCCTCGGCGAAGTTACTGCCCCGACGAACTCATTACAGTTTGGTAGCTCGCCCCGACAAAGCTATTGTTTCTGCCAAAATTACGAAAATGCCCCTTTTATCCAATTTTCCTATTTTTCCATCCAAAGTCGCTTCCTACAAAATAAATGCATAAACAAGTAAAAAATGTACTAAAAATACTTAAAGATAACAACAAATTAAGCCCAAGATATATCTAACTCGTAGGTATAAAACTTACTCATCAAACACTCCCAAACTTAAGACTTTACTTGTCCTCAAGCAAAAACACAAGAGAAATAAACATAAACATACTAACCTAACTACATGAATGCATATGCATGATTTACTACAATCAAGCAATCAACCAACATAGAGCATAAATATCAAGCCTCAGAAATCAGTAACTAACAACTCAACAAAACTTCAAATTCATGCACCACCAGGGATTCGATTTATCAATAGTTTCATCTTACTTTCAACCCTTTTATGTGTGTGTATAATCAAAATATCAAATTATTTAAAATCTCAATCAATCCATGTATCAAAGTACTCAATAGAAGATATCCTTAGATATATGACTTTTTGGTACTCCTCTTATTCACTTGTTTTCACTTTTTTATTATTATTAATGAGTGCGTTTTATGCTCCATCTCATTGATTTATTTAATATTTCATTCCTGACTTGTGCAATGTCTATCTTTATTAGGCTATTTAATGTCACCCATGTAACGAACTTTCCACCAATGACTCCCAAACTAGATGGTTTTAGGGCACTAAGCGTGGAAACACTCTTAAGGGCTTACTTGTTCGAATGACAATGGCCACAAAAATAAACTAGCCAAGATCTGCTCATATCTGTCTATTTTTTTAATAATTAGACATTGAAGCAGTAATTATTAATATTTTTGTTTTAAGTTCTAATAAGTGATAGAGGTCGTATCCTAAACAAGCACCTAATACATAAATTTGAACTAAAACTTAACCAATTTAATACATTGACTTGTGCAATAAAAGATAAGAAGAATCTCTAGTTTAACAAAACCAAGAAAAGTCAAAATTCCTAACTTAGCACTCCCTATCAGTCTCATTAAACTAATTAACTAACTGATCAAAATTTTCATCATCGGCCTTCCATAAATGGACTACACCAATTCATTGCTCAAATGACCCTACATGCAATTTTATATAAATCTAATCTACAAAAGAAGATATAAATATATTTGTGATCTGAATGCAATTAAAGCAAGCAACTAATGAGATAAATGCAGTCTACAATGCAAACTATATGAAACTAACATATGCATAATACACAATAATATAAACTAATGATGCCCAACAAACACCCCCAAACTCATAATAAGCAATGTCCTCATTGATTAGAAAATAAAGAACTGAGAACCAAGGACGTCCCTGAAGGATCAAGCATCGGGCTCGCCTTGTTCCTCATTTGAGTCGGAAGGAGGGAATGCTGGCAGCGGCTTGAGGTAAATTGTTTCTACAATTTATTTACATAGAGTAATAAATATATAATATCATATATTTATTATTTACGTAAGTCACTTACTACATAACACGTATTCTATCACATAATAACACATATCATATCGCCAAATTTACTTAATTCTTATTTAAATATTTTCTAAAAATTCGGGTTGTCACATTCTTCCCCCCTTATAAGGATTCCGTTCCCAGAATCACAACACCAAACCCTTCATACTTGGGTTAAGTCCATTTTATCTCGTAGTGTGATCGTTGAATAACATCAACTTATTATTCGCTTAGGTTTTATATTACCCATCTCCTTTCTTTCCTCAACCACTTCTTATATGCTTCATTCGTAATCGTTATTAACCTCGATTATCTCTCGAGTATTATTCTATTTCTTAATTTCCTTTTAGAATTTCATCCACTTCTCCTTGGAATCTCATACAATCCATTCATCAATTTAGATCCTCAAGTCGACCTCTATATTCTTCCTTTTTCTAAGGATTCGTTTACAATTGTCGTATTTTACGACCTATTTCCTCTGAGGGACATTATCCTTTCCTACATCTCGCTTCCGAAATAAGAATTCTTCACAATTGATCAATAACTGTGAAGCAATATGAATAACTTAGACATTCCAAAGATTCGCTTAGGAAAAGCTCCGTGTATCATACTAAAGATTGATTTCATGCTCTTGAAAAGGCCTTCACAAAAATTCATCTGCAACCTGTTCATCATTCTCAGTCTGGCGTCCATACCAAATCAAATTTAGTTGGATCGTTCCATACTTACTTAGCACTAGAAAGAATTTCAAAGAAAAGTAATGAAATATTTCAATTTGTGTCTAGCCGGTTCAAGTGGCATTAACAATACTTTAACTATTAAAATACTAGAAATCATTTTTATAACATCCTCATACCATATCGGATAATAATGCGTTGATGATTCTATGATCATATCCACAACATTTACCGTACGTTGATGATTCTATCATTTGTCATATCCACACCATGCTTTAAATGGTGCGTTGACGATTTTTAAAATACCTTTTGATATTTTCAACTTTGTCTAACCGAAACAATTAGCATAGACATAGGCAACAACTGAACTTTTTAAAACTTATTGGCTCAATGCTTTGACCTAATATATTTTTATAAACACAATAGTGCAACTGTTAGCACGATTTCAATAAACTTCAAAGTCTAGCAGAGCTAGAAGATTTGGAATATCCAAACTCCTCCATCAACTTCAACTTCCTCCATATACTAAAAATAATTAGCTCTTATTCTAATACTATACCATGGTATTGTTCATCAAACTTATCACACGTTATGTGTTCAAGAACTTTCTATAAAAATATGAGTTTATGAACTTATCCCAATAATACGTAGTCTAAGAACTAATCAGAAACTGTCCATATGCTTAGGGGTTCAGAGACATACCATATGATTATGAGTCATAAACTTACCATAAGCATGAGTTTTAAGAACTCTTACCTAATCTTATATTTTCTAATTATCAAATATACATCTGAGAAAAGAGTCACATTCACACCATACATATATTGATAGCGCGACACCGAAATTTCAACGATTATCAATATGATAACTAAGTAGTCGTTAGACCAAGCGCAAAACCTCCGTCCATACAAAGGTTTGCACAACTTAGCTATCACATGAGTCCTCAATTGAAATCATATCAAACTTCTTGCTTGCTCATTGCTCATTTTATTTCATCATCTATAACTATCTTGAATTCCATTCATACTATTTCATAGTACCTTTTTCCTATAGCGTTAAGCTGAAGTTTTCAATCATTTGATTGATCGTCTGTCATTCTAAGGTCAGATCACGTCGTGATCTTCTCTTATAATTTGGGTCAGGTGTTCCCTAATCCTCAAGCTCTTTAAGATTCTTCTTTGAGTCTTTGCATAATATTCTATCGCATTCTTTCTGAATTTCTAACTTCATTTTAATATCATTAAAACCTCAATCGAGTTTATTTTTTTATATCTTCTTCTTTTTCGTCTATCTTGTTTACGGTTATATCCTAGGGTACTCTTACCTAAGGTTTATAACCCATAGCTTTGATACCAACTTGTAACGCACCCAAAATTGGGCCTCCTCTTTATCCCGACTTCGGTACCTACGATACTATCTTGATTCAGCTTTACTCCATAATATAATGAAATAAGAGCTGAAAATGCGGAATAATTAAAATTTTATATCTTTCTCTTCTTCGTTCCCTGAATCACAATGTTTACGATTATATATCGAAGTAGATATGAGTATATACAACTCAATTCTACATTCGGATTCTTCCCTTTATAGCATTATTACTATATTTACTTACTCTATAAACCATTCAAAACAGTGGATTTGAAACAAAAATTCTTTGTATATATTGAATATTTCAAACTGTCAATTACATATCTATCAATTACACATCTCAAGATATAGTATAATTTCTAAATAAAGAAAAGGTATTCTCTTGTACGACTTCTAGTCCTTATCGTCTTGAATGCTAAAAACTGGCATTGCATCCTGAATCTACAAAAGTTGTGTTTTTGCAAGGTTGAGCTCGACAGCCCAGCAAGTCTAACAGTCTATTATGTTTCACATAACATGCAATTCTACATGTCAACATAAAACATATTCTCTCATGCTTTACATTTTATACATGCTGCTTATTACTCATACTACGCATTTATCACATTGAATAGCTCATGTAGAACAGTTAACTTAATCATCAACTGAATATTAATAATTATTGCATAGAATGCACATTGAAACAAGTTCATAATAGTTTCACATAACATTTACAATCCGCAAACACAACAGAACTGGAAAACTTGCCTCGTAAGTTGATTACAAGTTAAAGCTACATGTGCGTCGCGTATCCTACATGGTTTAAGTTCACACATATAGATACACGTCAATTATACACTCAAAACATATACATAGATTACATTGACTCAATGAAATCTTTAGTTTACATTAACCTTATCTCGTTCATTGGTTTTATTTAGAAAATTCTTAACTAATCTTCGATTGACGTAGTCATTCGGTACTTGGACAAGCTAAACACCATACTCGACATGTATTCTTGTTTATAAGACTCTATTACACATGCCCATAGCCTTGGTTTAATAAACAAAATAACTTGGCAAATCTGCAGTACAGCGCGACCGCGCTGCGTTTAAGCTTGGGAGTAGCGAGGCCGCGCTACTCCCTTTTCAACCCAGCACTGAGTTATTTCAAGTTTGATCAACCTCTAGTCATGCTTGGGTACTTTAATAACTTACAAAACATATAATCATATGATCTTGGTGGTCCTTAAACCAACCTAGGTTCTCTTTTATATTTTACTTTTACAAAACATTTTGGTTTTCATCTAAAAACTTAAACTAATCGTGCTAAGCTAGGCCATTTCATGCATAGCTTTGTTGGACATCACATAAGACTCATATTAAAGCATAAGGGACCTTTCTACACATGCCTCAAAGCTTAGATTACATAAAACTTCTTGGTTCGGCAGCAGCAGGGCGCGGTCGCGCTTCATTTGACCTTCGAAGTGGCGCAGTCGCGCCACTTTGGGATTTCATCAATATTTGTAGACCAGCGCGACCGCACTGGTCGTGTCCTTGGAAGAGGCGCGACTGGCTCAAATAAATGAGCTTTGCGACTGTTAAGCCAATTGGCTTAATTTCAATGCTTATAAACCTAGAAATTACATCTTTATACCTCCGCACAACAACAACTAATCTCCATTCTAACTTCAATTGATTACAGAAATCAATTTACATAAATTTACAAAATTTAGAAAAACTTAACAAACGAAATGGGTTACCTCAATTAGCTCGAATTCAATCGAATTAAAGCTTCAATCCTTCCTTAAGGCTTCTAATTACTAACTTAACTCCTCAATTGCTCAAATAATTTAGAATTTGAAAATGTGAAGGAATTGTTCGGATGAAGTAGTGAAGAAAACTGAGTATATGGCTTAGTATTTATAGCCTAATTTTTTCTTGCTCCTTACACAAATCGCTTGCTCTCCACACCAAATTCATGATGCTCACGAATTTTGCTTGCTCCCCAATTTCCTTCTTGCTCCATACGATTATTGCTTGGAGGTTACTCCCGATCTTTTCCAACGTGCTCAATTTCTATCAGTTTGCTTATTTGATTTTTCTTTCTTCTATCAGATAACTAACATATATACATATATAATATATTACATATAACATATAATATCTTACACTTAATATATATTACACTTATTTACATAAAATTCAGATTACAAATATTACACATAATATATATTGCGTAAAATATATATTATGTTACCCTTCCGTACATAACGCAAAATAACTTTCGTACATAATATATCGCAAAAATATATTTTCCATAAAAATGGAAGCCATTTAAATAAAAATAACTTATTTAATGAAATAATTCCAACATTTCAAAATAATTTAACATCATAAATTATTTTAAATCACCATATTTAACGTATACATTAATTTAGTATACATAAATTCAATGTACTAATCTTACAATATTAAAATAATTATATAAATTATTAAAATCAACTTATTTCTTTTTCTTTAAAAACAATAATCCAACTATTTTCTTTCCATTCTATAAATTGTTTCTTACAATTTATTTAACTATAATAAATATATAATTACTACATTAAAAACATCCATACATTATTCTCAATAATATAATATTACTACAAAATTCTTTCAAATAAATGAAGGTAATTAAATATATTTAATACCACCAATTTAATATATTAAAATAATTTAATACTATAAATTATTTTAATTAACATATAATAATTTCTTTTATCATAAACTTACTTATCTCATATATAAATTGTTTCTATAATTTATTTACATACAATAATAAATATATAATATCATATATTTATTATTTACGTAAGTCACTTACTACATCACACGTATTCACATAACATCGCATAATATCACATATCATGTTGCCAAGTAAGAATTTTATTTACTTAATTCTTATTTAAATATTTTTTTAAAATTCGGGTTGTCACATCTGATACATATATTACATATAACATATATATAATATATAATACACATAATATATATTACATATATTACATAAACTACATATTACAAATATTACACATAACATATATTGCATAAAATATATTATGTGACCCTTCCATACCTATCGCGCAATAAAAATAATTATTTCACCACAAATATTATCCCATAAGTATTTTCCATAAAAATGGAAATTTTACATTAAATAAAAATAATTTATTTAATGAAATAATTCTAACATAATAAAATAATTTAACATCATAAATTATTTTTCATCACCTTATTTAATGCATACTTGAATTTAGTATACATAATAAATTCGATATACTAATCTTACCATATTAAAATAATTATTTTAATTATTTTAATATCAACTTATTTCCTTTTCTTTAAAAACAAATATATAACAATCCAACTAATTTCTTTTCTTTCTATAAATTGCTTACTCACAATTTATTTAACTATAGTAAATATAATTACTATATTAAAAACATCCGTGCATCATTCTTAATAGTATAATATCATTACAAAATTCTTTCAAATAAATGGGGATAATTAAATATATTTAATACCACCAATTTACTATATTAAAATAATTTAATACTATACATTATTTTAATTAACATATAATAATTTCTTTCATCATAAACTTACTCATCTCATATATGAATTGTTCTACAATTTATTTACATAAATTCTTATTTTAATATTTTTTGAAAATCCGAGTCCTCACACACACCCTAGGTAGCTCCATATTTGTATCGAAGCCCTTAACGACCCCAACAACGTCTAAGTTAAAAGTTATCAGCTTAATATATTTGAGTACATTTAGGACAAAAATATTGGAATAGGATCGATTTAAGTTTATGTTTGTTGTTTTAAAATTTAAAGAAGATGAGTAAATATGAAAAGCTGGTTGAGTTAATATACCTTGGCAATTTGTTTTGTAAATGGACCAACTTATATAGGAAATAAATTGCTTCAAAAACAAAAAACAAAAAAAACTGTCAATTAACAGATCTTGTCAGTCTGTCACCTTCTACAAATATGGAAGACATCTAGGATACAAATAGTCAATTGTTTGATCCTTACACATTTAAAAAATGAAATAATAACTCTTCTGATTCTGAAAACACATATTCCCTAATATGTTTCTTGACTTAATTACTTAAAAAATCATTCAACTCTTGTCAAGTTCTCAAATAAAAATGTACAAATTATTTTTGTTGCACCAACCATTGAACTTTCAAAAATATAAAAAATGTTTAAAACTAATTCCATCCCTTTCTTAAGTTGGATGAACAAGGTCACCATGCGCTGTCCGAATGTGAGATTCAAATTCGTCTTTCTTCACGAAAGACTTGAGACATAAAGGAGCAGCACAGATGAATCTTCTAAATAAGTTTATCACAACTGCCGATAAACGCAATAGAATTCCTTAGCTAATTAGTCAAATAATTTAATACAAATAACTTCAGATTATAGAAAAATATGGCTAATAATTGCAAGGGTTTTAAGCACATTCCAAATTGTGTTGGATGGAATATAACAAAACTACTCTACTTCTACTTTGCAACACGAGCTCCCAATTACTGAATAATGTTTACTCTGAGCAATGTTTATAGGCATGACAAAAATGGATCCACACTCAGTGACGTTGGTCAAGTTTAATAAAAGAACAAGTTGCATTTGTATAATACAGAGTTACATTGCAATTTTAATAATATAAAATAGTGCCAAGGAAAATACAAGTATATGCTATACAAATGCGACTTTTTCTAGATGAACCTTTATTAATGGTCAAGGTGTGCCAACTTCACTCAATCCACATACTACTTTCAATCTTCCACTTGCACTAAAGTCAATCGTCATGATATCTAATACCCATCTTCTCTAAGTGACGATCAAACTGTTGTTGGGTTAAAGCTTTAGTAAATGGATCTGCAATATTGTCTTGAAAGTCCACACGCTCCAGAGTGACATCTCCTCTTTCAATTATCTCTTTAATCAAATGAAACCGCCGTAACACTTGTTTGGATTTTTTATTAGACCTGGGTTCATTGGCCTGCGCAACAGCTCCAATGTTGTCGTAGAATAAAGGTACGACTACCTTAATACTAGGAACTACTCCAAGTTCGGTTATGAACTTATTCATCTAAATAGTTTCCTTTGCAGCTTCACTTGCAGCTATGTACTCTGTCACTGAATCAGTAATTGTTTCTTGCTTAGAACTTTTTCAACTCACCGCGCCACCATTTTAGGTAAACATATACCCAGAAACGGATTTACTGTCATCTTGGTCTGTTTAAAAACTTGAGTCTGTATAGCCCTCTAGTTCAATTCAGACACACCGTAGACAAGAAATACATCCTTAGTTCTTCTTAAGTACTTTAGGATGTCCAATGCCCTTCTCTTCGATTCGACTGATATCTGCTTATTACACTAAGTGCACAAGTGACATCTGGTCTAGTACATATCATACCGTACATGATAAATCCTATTGCTGAAGCATAAAGAATCTTACTCATATAGTCTCTCTCCTCAGGTGTCTTTGGGGCCTGTTTTTTGGAGAGATGTATTCCATGGCTCATCGGCATGAGACCTCTTTTGGAATCTTTCATGCTAAACTTCTTATTTTAATTATCCACATTTTTATTAGTTTTACCATTGAATAATGTTGTAAAGCTAGTACAAGATAGTTGTTAACGCACAAAGTCGGGTTTGAGAATAGGTCCCGATTTTGGGGGCATTACAAATCTACACTTGTCGGATCTAGTTTGTAGCTTATCAGTCTCAAACCTTTTGACATAAGCTGGACAACCCTAAGTCTTAACATGCATAAGATTTGGTTTCCTCCTTGTCCATAACTCATATGGAGTCTTTGAGACGGATTTAGTAGGTACCTTGTTAAGTAGGTATGCAGCCAATTCTAGGGCAGAACCCCATAAGAAACTAGAAGGTCGGTAAAACTCATCATAGAATGAACTATGTCCAACAATGTTCAATTTCTCCTTTCAGATATACCATTCAATTGTGGCATCCCTAATGGAGTCCATTGTGAGATTATACCATTTTCTTTGAGACAATTGAGAAACTCATTGCTTAAGTATTTCCCTCCTCGATCCGATCGAAGAATTTTAATACTCTTACCAGTTTGCTTTTCTACTTCACTTCTGAATTCTTTGAACTTTTTAAACAATTCCGATTTATATTTCATCAAATACACATATTCAAATCTTAAATGATCATCAGTGAAAGTAATAAAATAAGAATACCCTCCTCGCGTCGTCATTGTCATAGGTCCACATACGTCTGTGTACACCAACGCTAACAACTCTGTAACTCTTTCTCTTTTTTCACTAAAAGGAGATTTGGTCATCTTACCCATGAGACGAGATTCACAAGTTGGATATGATTCGTTGTAACGACCCAGAAATTATATTTAGTTTGTAAATTAAGTATTTTGGAATATTATTGAATAAAATAAGATTTTATGAATATTATTCCGCTTTATGTGTTAAAAGTTGAATTTTTGTGGTGGAACGTGTTTCTGTGATAGAATTTACTAGTTTTAAGATCATATAAGAAAATAAAAAAAATTTGACAAAAAGACAAAATAGCACTATTCACGCTAAACGTTTTTCAAAATTTCGAAAGACGCCATAACATTTATATGATGTCACGAGGCGTAATATCTAATAAAATTCAAAAACGAAGTTCGCGGTTTTTCGCCTTTGGCTTAAGTCGAGAAAGACAACGAAAGCTAAACGAGTATAATGCGAATTATTATACGAGTAGAATACGAGAATGATACGAGTATAATGCAAAAAAGTATACGGTAGGAATACGAAAGTCAAAGTTAATAATTTTGGCTAACCAATGGGAGAAGAGAGCTTCCTAACTAAGTTTCCCATCACATCCCCCACCATTTAACTGTAGTTGGTTACCTTAATCATGATTAGTAGTTAGGTGGTTAACGAAGATTATACGAGAAGCTAGATGAAGTTTATAGGAAAAGCTAGGAAGGAAACTTATAAGAGAAGCTAGACGAAACTTATAGGAGAAGCTAGGAAAGCATATTCCAAGCATATGCTATGGCATATTCCAAGAATATGCTAAGAAAAACTAGGAAAAGACCAAAATGCTCTCACCTTGGTTTTCTTATAAATAGAAGTCATCATCTTCTTCATTTCTCACCAATTCACAAATCTTAGAAAGAAAACTCTAAAGAAATTGAGAGAGAAAGAGAGATCGGGCAAGATAAGGAAGAAGGAAGAGGATTAACAAGCTAGCAATCATCTAGCAAACCAAAGAAGAAGAATTAAAAAAGGACTTTCAAATAACGATTGGATAGCGTTCCGGTAAATCGCATAAAAGGAAAGTATTCTAACTTCGTTCAATTTATGTATTGAATGCAAGTTTTCTATCTTATACAATTGTTTATTGTGTACAAGTATCCTGATGTTTTGCAAGTATCCTAACTTCATTTGATTTTTGTATTACATACAAGTTTTCAGAACTTACTCAGATATTTATTCTGTGCAAGTTTCCTATCTTGTTCAATGTTTTATATTGTGCAGGTTTTCTATGTTTTTGCAAGTATCCCTGAATTTTTCTCAAGTTCTCTAAGCTTACTCAAATTTTGTAACTGAGCAAGTTTTCAACTTTCATTTGATAATTGTATTGAATGCAAGTATTGTATGACCTTGTACATATTGCTATTATGTGCAAGACATGTGTTTAAATTAAGAAGTACGTTACGGTATTAACTAAGTTTAAGTTGCGAGTACAGTCACATGCTCTTTAACCGTTATTGTGTAGTAATTGAGTAGAACTGTAATACCCATGCCTTTCTTAATCCTACATCGCCTGTGTCGACGCCGGTTTTTCGTCCTTTCCGGTTTTGGCCTTTTTATTAAATGATGTTTTCGGAAAAGATCGGCATTGATGTCGACGGGGTTTTGAAAGATCGTTTTTATGATGAGCCAATTAACCAGAGTCGCCATCTGGTATATTTGAAATGGATGTACCAACTCATCCGAGTTTTATTTTTTAAATCGCTGGCTCATGTGTGACTTCGAATTAATTGGTCTGCGAATCGAGATTCATAGAGTTCGGGGGCTTGCTTAAGCGAGGGGAAGGTGTTAGGCACCCCCCGACTTCCGTGAAACACGGTTACCGCGATCTTGATGCTTTCCTATCCTTCAATTCATGAATGTGTGTGTGTATGTGCGCGTGTGTGTATGTGTGCCTATGTGAATGTTGTGGTGAGTTTGTATGAAAGAATCATTTGGATTTTTTAGGGAAAGTCGTGCTTTAATTTGAGAACGCTTCAGAATGTCTTTTCGGCATACACGAGAAAGCTTTATGAGAAAGGTTTGATTTTAATTGTCAAAACTGCAAGATCTTCATTAGGTGTCATTTTGGCAAACAAGAGTTTTTAAACCTTCGTCAAAATAGGAATCGAGATCTATACGTTGCTTTCGCAACTCAAATGATGGGCAACTTCTAGAATCTCTTTAACCCTATGCACAACGGTTTAATAAAACGCCATTTATTTATAAAATCATTTTTTGTGATGTTTGAAAACGATTTTTTCCTTTAGCCTTCTCGTTGAATAGGAATCAACATTCATTAGCATTTCCAATTTTTAGCCTCGTGATTCTAATAACCTAGTTTGATTGATTTTATGAAAATCTTATCGTTTAGCTTTGAAATCAATTTCGTGTCCTAAATCAAATCAAGCATTAAAATGCGTTGGGGCTACTCATGGGCATGTAAGCCATCAAAATAACCCCGAACGCCCACAATCGCATACTTTCACTATGACGGGGCCTTAAACACGATTCTCGCCTTGGCGTCGTTTTAAGGCCCGACGATTACATATTTACAATGAAGACTACATCGCTCCTACTACATATATCAAAAGATATCCATCATCGGATTTGGACCACGGGGTCGCGCTCCTAGGCTCATATCCAAAATCTCTACATACCCACAAGATCCTAAAAATAGCAATCTAAACAATCTATGCACGATACATCATTACAACGAGCTAAAAATTCACCAAATGGATATCATCGGGCCATTAGGAGGAATTTCATTCCATTTGGAACCCTCACTAATAGCCCTCAATCCATGGATTCACATCAATATACAAGAACAACTACATTCGAGATAATTCGGATGACAAAAAGCTTGGCAAAAATGGTATAACAAAATGCTAAAACAAAAGATTTTTCACCTCGCAAATAATCCCCACAATATGTATGAATTTGTGCATTGAATAGAGTAGAAAATATGAGGTGTAATATCCCAAAATGGGTATAATTTCTCACTATTTCTCACTCTTTTCTCTCTTAATCTCTGCTGTTTTCTTCTTCTTTCCGAACTGTTGCCGCCTGCCCCTCTCTTTTTTTCTTTCTGTATGCAAAATGGCCTGATAAGGGGCTGCCCTAGGCAGCCGCAGATAGATCCGCGGCTGGCCGCCGATCAATCTGCGGCTGGCCGCAGATTGATCTGCGGCTGGCCTCGGTTTCTCCGCGCCCACCGCGCACTTTAGTTTATTTTAATCATTGGCCGCAGATCAATCCGCGGCTGGCTGGCTTGACCTTCTCAATTTTCGCACTGCACCTCGATTCTCGTGTCGTACCGTTGGTTTTCGTTGAGCGGCTTATATTTTGCAATCCGGTGAACCACCGGCAAACGTGCCACGTCATCCGGGAATGCCCATTTCGGACAGCCTTGTTGTCACGTCGGTTTTCGGTTGTAAATCGTCGCGGTGGCGTCGGATGTTCGTACTTGTTCATCCTTTGCTCTCGCAGGCCGGTTCATTTGCCGAATTTGCCCTCCTGTCAGGGTTAGTATACGAAGTGCAAAATTTGGGTGTCTACAGCTGCCCCTCTTTATCATGTTTATGAAATGTTAAATGAAATGAACAGGATAAAGAAATAGACACCCGATGCATGAATGACAGTGCAGAAGAATGACAATACATACGTGATGCAACACATACAACTTATGATGCAACGCAAGATGTAAGGCATGCAACACATTCGTAAAGGTGTCAATGCATCAATCCCTGACCTGTCGCTCGTCTCGTAATCGCCGGGTCTCGTATCCGGTCGATTGTCCTGTGAGTGTCGGGTCTCGTATCCGGTCACCCCTCTCGTAATCACCTTATTCCATCACATTGTCATCAAAGGAAGTTATTCTCCTGACTAGCTTTGAAGGGCATCCTTGGAGTTCGTCCTCGTACATCGTTCTTGGCAACCATCGCTTTTGACTCTGATAGGCTAGGACCTTGACACCTAACCTGCATGGATCACGTACAGAATTATCATCTATTCAATGCATGTGACATAACATTTAAAATGTAAATTTGATGAAAAATGACCCCTGTACAGTCTTTTGATACGGTTCCACAGGTGTCACCGTTTGTCGGGGTTTGCTTGGATCTCAGCCCTTCCCAGGGGTCGTTGATTATTTGGATACCAGCCCTTCCCAGTGGTTCGTTGATCGCCGGTTATCGTCGCCGGTCGATCGTCTCGTCGGGGCCAGGTTTCGTCGCCGGTCACCCACCTCGTAATCGCCGGTTATCGTCGCTGGTCGATCGTCTTGTCGGGGCCGGGTATCGTCGCCGGTCACCCATCTCGTAATCGCCGGTTATCGTCGTCGGTCGATCGTCTTGTCGGGGCCGGGTATCGTCGCCGGTCACCCATCTCGTAACCGCCGGGTATCGTCGCCGATCGATTGTCTTGTCGGGGCCGGGTATCGTCGCCGGTCACCCATCTCGTAACCGTCGGGTATCGTCGCCGGTCGATTGTCTTGTCGGGGCCGGGGATCGTCGCCGGTCACCCATCTCGTAACCGTCGGGTATCGTCGCCGGTCGATTGTCTTGTCGGGGCCGGGTATCGTCGCCGGTCACCCATCTCGTAACCGCCGGGTATCGTCGCCGGTCGATTGTCTTGGATCTCAGCCCTTCCCAGGGTGGTTAGTTGTTTGGATCTCAGCCCTTCCCAGGGTGTTAGTTGTTTGGAGCTCAGCCCTTCCCAGGGTGTTAGTGTTTGGATCTCAACCCTTCCCAGGGTGTTAGTGTTTGGATCTCAGCCCTTCCCAGGGTGTTAGTGGTTTGGATCTCAGCCCTTCCCAGGGTGTTAGTTGTTTGGATCTCAGCCCTTCCCAGGGTGCTCACCATCTTGTTGTGGTTTGCTTGGATGCCTTCCCAGGTTTGCTCACCACCTTGTTGTGGTTTGCTTGGATGCCTTCCCAGGTTCACTTCTTGTTTGGATACCAGCCCTTCCCAGGGGTCACTAATTGTTTGGATACCAGCCCTTCCCAGGGGTCATTGATTGGTTGGATACCAGCCCTTCCTAGGGGTCATTGATTGAATTTGAGTGATTTCTTTTTTGAAATGGGATGTGTGATCGGCCTTTATCCTGGATCTCCCACCAACATCGTCCACGTATCATGCCGCAAAAGCCATCACAGTCTGATCATTTGTGAGGTTGAAAGCGACGTGCTTGTACTTTCCTGAGATTTTCATTTTGATCGTACCTGCATGCATGAAAAAGATGTTATGCATGATCTGGCAGATATGTTATGGACAGATGCATGTGCAGAACATATGTTTAGATAGAAATGACCCATGTTCAGTCAAATGACACGATTCGACCGTCGTCGCTGTTTGCCAATATTTGATTGGATCACGCCTCGTCGTGAAGTGTAGTTTCTAGACTTCAACCCTGGTCTGGTACTCTGTCTGTTCTTGGTCGTCTTCATTTCATCGAGTTGAGGCAGTCTGTTTCGCTCTCTGTGATGATCGACAGCTATGTTGGCTCCTTGGCCTCTTGATCATTTCTGATGGCCGATATGCTGTTGTCCCGCATTATATCATCCTTGTATATGCTCATGCACGTGGATCATTTGGATGTCAAGGCAGTGATAGTCAGGATTGGGGAGAGGCCCAATGAGAAGTTCTGTGCAGCCTCAGCTTCCTTCCATTTCACGATTCTTAACTGCCCCAGCCTTGGCGCGTGTCGTTACCAAGAATTTCTATCGAAAACTCGCGATGTTGACCGTGCTGAGTTATCCACAGCTCTGCAAGATCCTGCATATCAGATGACTAACAAATGCCAAAACTTGAAGGCTCGGGCCGTTAGTATTAGTTCAACACAAAGATATTATAATCTCGACAAAAATGCAGTTAAAGCACATGAAATTGAATATCTGTTGATCGCACAATCTAGCAAGTTGTGAACCGTGAATGTACTAGATTGGAATTTTATTTTATTTTATTTTATTTTTTTTTATTTTATTATTTTTTTTTTCAATCCCTCGTGAGTTGATGATTTTCTATTTAACGAGTTATGAAATCGTAAGAACACCTTCAAGCATTCATGGTCATTGTACGTGAGTAAGGTTGAATTCAAAAGAACTATCTTCCCTCGTCAAAGGTATCCTGTCTCCATTCTCGACAACGTTCTTAGCAGGATTGACGTCATATGACAAATGCACTATGCGATGCAGCATTCAGTAGGGGTTTCTCTTCCATGACTTCTTGTTTAAGGCCGTTTTTTTTCCTCTTTATTAGCCCACTTCACTTGTCTCGTTTTCTTAGGCTATTCAAAGTTACCCATTTAACGAGTTTTGGACCAATGACTCCCAAACCAGACGGTTTTGGGGCATTAAGTATACAGACACCCCTTTGGGTTTATTTACTCGAGTAACAAAGGCCACGGTTCGAGACAAGCTGGTGGTCTGCCCCATTCATTCTTTGCTTGACCTTGCGCAAGATTCATTTTCTTAGGCTTGAGTTACCCATGTAGCGAGTGTTAGGCTGGTGACTCCCAAACCAGACGGCTTTAGGGCACCAGATGCAGAGACACCCTTTAGGCTTAATTACTCGAGTAGCCCATGCCACGATTCGAATCTGCTCGGGCCTCCCCTACTGTAATGCTCGTTTTCTTAGGCTCTGAGTTACCCATGTAACGAGTGTTGGGCCAGCGACTCCCAAACCAGATGGCTTTAGGGCACCAGGTGTAGAGACACCCCTCGGGCTTAATTACTCGAATAACCCAGGCCACGATTCGAGACATTATCTTGATAATCATTTATCGTCTGACTTCTTGATATTGATAATTATTGACTGTCTGACTACGTGTTAATGGCCATCAACGTCGTCATAGTTTTATACCCCACAACTGAAAGTTTGTGCAAATGCAAAGTGAAGGCTGTCACATGAGGTCGATTCTGTCGCAAACGTTGCTTTGAATTAAGGCTTTGTACCCGATCAAAAGGTTGAATAGCCCTCTTCGTCTAATCATACTCACGATCGTGCTCCACGGTTGCTTGTCAGAATGAATCCGATTCCTATCAAGCCAAATAAAAACCCCCTTCCACGCGGATCATCGTATTCCGGGAAAACTATGCTTGACAAAATGCCAAATGATCGTACCGTTGAAGATTGAATTGACATGAGGTAGCACTTGATGAGAATGGTGCATGTTGATGGGATTGTTGCATGGGTGCCAATTTGCACGTCATCATTTCCTGGGTAGTTGACAAATGCCCCCGTGTTAAGTTGCTTTTCTTGTGATCTCCCTCGTACTGGTTGCATCGGTATCTCGCTGGGCTGACAAAAGATCCGGTCCTTTGACTTGTTGAAAGGTTTGGGGGATTTTTGATTTTTGAGATTTTTTTTTTTTTAAAGAGTGGTTTCACAGAGTTAGAATTAACTGGTTGGGGAACGCCTTCCCGTCCATTCCTCGTAAGATGAGGGCTCCCCCAGAGAGGATTCTTTTATCGTGACGGTTCCTTTTGATTTAGAGCGAAACCCCATAGCTTCGTCTTGGCAGGGCGCGATCCTTTTGAGGACTAAATCGTTTATTCTGAATTTCTGGGATCGTACCCTCTTGTCGTATGCCCGGGAGATGCGTAAGAGGTTGCCCCTGCAAATGGACGAACTGAGGTTCGATAGGCAAACAGGGTGAGCGACAATAAATCCGGCCATCCCCGATGATTGGCGGACATTCTTCCCATAATCGTCTTTGTGTTTTATTTGCAGCCCCCACTGCCCCATTCATTTTGGGCCGGTAAATGACTTAATCAAAATATTTGATCTTGAATTTGTCATATATCTCCTCCTTGAGGGCATCGTTCAGATTTTTATAGTCGATGCGGCCCCTTACTTCTCCTCCAGGTTGTGGTACTGGGATTCTGTCGGAAAGCCATTCAGGGTAAATAGACACCGTGATGATTCCTGCTTTAAACCGCTTGACAATCTCGTCCTTTATTTTCAACCTCCCTTCAAGCTTCAACGTTCTCAACTTTTGCTTAATTGGTTGGAACCCTCCTTGAAGGGCAGTCGATGTCCTATAAACGTCTGTGGACAATCCAATCACGTCGCCACGGGACCAAGCGAACCTATCTCCATACAGGCTCAACAACTCGGCTATATATATATATATAAATATATATATATATATATATATATATATATATATATATATTAGTGGTTGAATATGCCCCTACTCCGGGTTCTTTGTGATCATTAGGGGTTCTGATGTTTGATGGCTATGGTTTGATCCAAGTTGGGTTTGGGTTTGTCTTCGACCCATCCTTTGATCTCGTCAGGCGTATTGTCGATATCTGTCTCGCCTTGCTCAATCCCCATAAGATCGAAATCTAGCTCTATACCAAAATCGTGATCCTCCTTCAAATTTGGCCTATCGCTTGTCAGGCTAGAATGCCTCAAATCGGGGTACCTGAAATAAAACAGAAATGCTTGTCATATATATAAAACATTTCAGCACATGATCTTCTTTTTGGATAACATGACAAAGTGACATGAGCGTGCAGGGATTTGAAATAAAACTCAGAATTTTAAAACCCATTGATCTTCTACTGGCCGGGATTCACTGCTATCATCCTGGATTTACCCCTTCCTGGATATCACCTGCTGCACGGTCCAACCGGCCGCGGTGAGGTCAAGCAATGGAGCTAATTAGGAGGTGCATGGATCGTATTGGCATGGATCTGGCATTGATGGCATTTCTTGACATGAGTATCGCAGTCAGTTTTCATGGTTAGCCAGTAGTGACCCGTTCACATGATTTTCTTTGCCAAAAAAAATGCTCCGCTCATATGGGCTCCGCACACATCGCCATGTACTTCGTTCATTAATCAGTGGGCTACTTCGGCTTCCAGATATCTCAGCAGTCCCGTAGCTAGGTCCCATTTATGCAAATCATCTCCGCTTAGGAAGAATTTCACTGCCCATCTTTGGATTCTCTTTCCTCGGTCAGATCTGTATTTTCGGGAGAGGAGCTGTCTTGGAGGAACTCTTTAATGTTTTGATACCAAGCCCATTTAGGAGGGGCGTCACTATGGGAGATCTCTCCGATCTGATCCTCATAGGTCGGACAAGTCTGTACCGCAATTCCCAGGGCTAATCTCAGTCCTAGGATGCATCCCTCGCATTCGGCCGTATTGTTGGAGTGGCAGAACTGTAATTTCATGGCTACCGGCTTCTGCCATTTGGATGGGTGGAGTATGGACTTTACGGCTTCTCAGTTGGGTCCTAGGGGCAATCTCACAAAACTAGTACTATGTCAGTTACAAGTTGGCAGTTGCATGTCAACACTGATGCGTGATTATTATTTTTTCTCTTTTTCTCTTTTTTTTTCCTCTTTTCTCTTTTTTTTTTTGAGGTCGAATATGCCCCTACTCCGGGTTCTTTGTGATCGTTATGCCACGCTTTCACAGTTCTCTAATCTTATCCTGCAAAACAAGGTCAGTGTTTGATGACAGGATAGTATTTAGAAATTTTAGAAAACCCTGGTACGTGGTATGGATGGCCTTCCTGCAAAACCATGTCAGTATTCTCTTAATATGTGCAGGTGATGTAATCACATGATACAGGACATATTTATTATGATGATGCCGGTATGACAGTTGTATGCCATTTACATGACATTTATTTATTTGACTGAACAATAAAAGAGCATGAAGAAGCTTCCCTTTCGTTAGGTTTATCAGAGGCTGACCTACCCTAGGGTTACTCTCGCGGGATTTTCGGCATGAAGGTCCCCAAATCTTCGCAATCTACTCGTCTGAATCCTTTCGATTGGAGCGGATTTGGGTGGTGCGTTTCCTGAGCCATCTCCGGGGAGCAGCCCCTTCGAGTCCAGTAATAAGCAACCGACAGGTTCGCCTCAGGAGGAGGTACTCTCTCAACATACATTCACATTCATCGTCCATACCGCATGCAAATGATTTCTTCAAAGTAAAGCAATTCCATCCAATCATTCATTTATTGGACAAAACACATATTCACACAACAATATATAAACAAAAATCGCACATACATACACATTTATGAATTTTAAAGGATAGGATAGCATCAAGATTCGAAAGCGGCTTAAGCCCTCTAATGTCCCCAGCAGAGTCGCCAGCTGTCGACGCCGGTTTTTCGTCCTTTCCGATTTTAGCCTTTTGATTTAGATCATGTTTGGAAAAGGTCGGCATTGATGTCGACGGGGTTTTGAAAGATCGTTTTTTTATGATGAGCCAATTAACCAGAGTCGCCAGTTGGTATATTTGAAATGGATGTACCAACTCATCCGAGTTTTCGTTTTTTTATAAATCGATGGCTCATGTGTGACTCCGAATTAATTGGTCTGCGAATCGAGATTCATAGAGTTCGGGGGCTTGCTTAAGCGAGGGGAAGGTGTTAGGCACCCCCCGACTTCCGTGAAACACGGTTACCGCAATCTCGATGCTTTCCTATCCTTTAATTCATGAATGTGTGTGTGTGTATGTGCGCGTGTGTGTGTGTGCCTATGTGAATGTTGTGGTGAGTTTGTATGAAAGAATCATTTGGATTTTTAGGGAAAGTCGTGCTTTAATTTGAGGACGCTTTGGAATGTCTTTTCGTCATACACGAGAAAGCTTTATGAGAAATGTATGATTTTAATTGTCAAAACTGTAAGGTTTTCATTAGGTGTTGTTTTGGCAAAACAAGAGTTTTTAAACCTTCGTCAAAATAGGAATCGAGATCTATACGTTGCTTTCACAGAATGACGGCAATTTCTAGGATCTCTTTAACCCTATGCACAACGGTTTAATAAAACGTCATTTATTTATAAAATCATTTTTTGTGACATTTGGAAACAACTTCTCTTTAGCTTTCTCGTAAAATAGGAATTGACTTTCATTAGCATTTTCAATTCTTAGCCTCGTGATGCTAATATCCTACTTTGATTGATTTTAGAAAAATCTCTATTGTTTTGGCTTTGAAATCTTTTGTTTGGTGTTACAAATCAAATTAAATATCAAACGCGTAGGGGGCTATTCACGGGCATGTAAGCCATCAAAATATCCCCGAACGCCAACAATCACATATTTCACTACTACGGGGCCTTAAACCCGATTCTCGCCTTAGCGTCGTTTTAAGGCCCAACGATTACATGTTACAAAAACGAGCAACTTGAATCTATTACATACATCAAAACGTCCATCATCGGATTTGGACCACGGGGTCGCGTTCCTAGGCTCACACCCGAAATTACTACATGCCCACAAAATGAATACTACAAAACTAACCAACACGGATTTGCCTAATACACCATGATATTCGAAAATGATAATCTAAATAACTTACAACCAATAAATCGCCATAAACAAGCTAGAAATTTCACCAATTGGATATCCTCGGGTTATTAGGAAGAATTTTGTTCCAATGGAACCCTCACTAATAATCCCTAATCCATTATCCCATCCTAAATTACATGAAAACTACATTTAATTTATCCAAATAATATGACATAAATTGCTATAACAAAGGGAATTTTTACCTTGCAAATGATCTCAAATGGATGAAAATTTGTGTATTTGAATAGGATAAGGAGTGTATTTGATACAATCAAAATCAAAAGAATATAAATCCTCTCTTTTTTTTCTCTCTTTTCTTCCTATTTGGTTGCAAAATTTGCTATTTTTCTCTCTATTTCCGTGCTGCTGCTGCGCTGAATTCTTTCTTCTCTCCAAACCTTCAACTTCTCTATATGCTGAGCGAAAATGAGCTGAAATAGGCTGGCCAAAGCCAGCCGCCTGCCTTCCACTCACCTGTTTTCGAGCTCCGTGTTTCGAGTTCCGTGTTTTCAAAAGGCGCACTCATTGGCCGCAGATCAATCCGCGGTTGGACGGTTTAACTTTCTCGATTTTCATGCCCCGACCTCGATTTTCGTGCCGTAACGTCGGTTTTCGCTGACAGGCACGGATTTGGCAGTTTGGGAATTTCTGGGAGACGTGCCACCTCATTCGAGAGTGCTCGTTTTCGGACGACTTTATTGTTACTTCAGCTTTGGTCGCCAATCATTGCGGTGATATTTGAGCGCTTGCACTTGTGCCCATTCCATCGCTCCCGCAAGCCGGTTCAATTGATGATTTTGCCCTCCTGTCACGGTTAGTATAGGGAACGCAAAATTTGGGTGTCTACATATATGATTCCTTTCCGGATGAGCATCTCTTTTCTATTCAGGAGGAATTGCCTTGGTATGCTAATATTGTTAATTATTTAGCAAGTGCGTATATTCCCAATGAATTTTCTAAAAACCAAAAGGATAAACTTAGGAGTGATGCTAGACATTATGTTTGGGATGATCCATATCTGTGAAAATTTTGTGCTGATCAGATAATCCGTAGATGTGTTCCTAATACTGAAACATTGTCTATTCTAATTTTTTGTCATTCCTATGCTTGTGGAGGTCATTTTGGACCAAAACGGACGGCTCATAAGGTTTTAGAAAGTGGTTTTTATTGGCCAACAATTTTTTGAGACTCATATCTATTTTGTAAATCATGCGAGAATTGTCAACGAACAGGTAATATATCACATAGAAATCAAATGCCACAAACTCCCATTTTAATTGTTGAGATTTTTGATGTTTGAGGTATCGATTTTATGGGACCTTTTCCTGTTTCTCATGGTAATATTTACATTCTCTTGGCTGTCGACTATGTTTCTAAATGGGTGGAAGCTAAAGCCACCAGGACTGATGATTCTAAAGTTGTTGCAGATTTTGTCAAAACTAACATATTTGTCAGATTTGGAACGCCTAGAGCTATCATCAGCGATAGAGGAACTCACTTTTGCAACAGGATGTTAGCAGCACTTTTCAGGAAATATAATGTTTTGCATAAGATTTCTACATCTTATCATCTGCAAAGCAATGGTCAGGCTGAAGTATCCAACCGCGAGGTGAAATCCATTTTGGAGAAGGTTGTCAAGCCAAGCAGAAAAGATTGGAGTCTGCGGTTAGAAGATGCATTGTGGGCATATCGAACCGCATACAAAACCCTTATTGGTATGTCTCCGTACAGATTGGTTTTTGGGAAGCCATGTCATTTACCCGTGGAATTAGAACATAGAGCTTTTTGGGCGATCAAGCAATGTAATATGAGTTTGGATGAAGCGGGGATGCATAGGAAGTTCCAGCTACAAGAACTCAAAGAGATGAGGAATGAAGCATAAGAGAGTTCTAGACTTTACAAGAATAAGACAAAGGCCTTCCATGACAAGCAGATTTTGAGGAAAGATTTCACCGTTGGACAACAAGTTCTCCTATTCAATTCGAGGCTGAAGTTATTTCCAGGTAAGTTGCGCTCTCGTTGGGAAGGTCCATTTGTTATTACTAATGTGTTCTCTCATAGTGCTATAGATATACAACATCCAAAGACAGGGAAGGTATTCAAGGTCAATGGACATAGGCTGAAATTTTTTCGTGATGGATTTCCGATGGAGAGTGTGGAGATGATAGACCTAGTGGATCAGGGTTATGAGTGATTGAGGAGAATCGATGTCGGGCTAACGACATAAAACAAACGCGCTGTTTGGGAGGCAACCCAAGATCTCAGATTTGATTTTTCTATCCCTTTCCTTTTTAGTTTATTAGTTGCATGATAGATAGTAGTTACTTCATCTTTGCATGATTATCTTACATTGGGGACAATGTAAGGTTTGAGTGTGGGGGAGGGGTTTAGGTTTAGGTTAGTTTAAGAATCTGCGTTGTTTTGAAATCGTGAAAATTTTTGTGGTTGGTCAAGTGTTCAAAGGTTTTTGGTTTTAGAATGAAGATTGATGTCATTGATTGAATTTGTTTGATGCTAAATTAATTGATAAATGATGATAATGAAGTTAGGACCCATAGTTGACATATTTGAATTGAATTGGTATTGCATGAGTACTTGAGTATGAGATACATGTTTACTTGACTAAGTTATCTGTGGAGTTGACTTTGTGCACTGATTTCATGATTTAGAACTGTGTAACTGCTTATCTTGTTTGCAGGACCATGTGAAAAAATTGGAAATTTGAAAAAGAATTGAAAGTAAAAACTGAAAAATTTTGTCTCAAAGGAAAAACATGTGGTGGGATGAGATGGAGCGTAAAACGCACTCACCCATAAACACATACAACGAGATGGAGCGTAAAACGCACTTGTTGGTGAGAAGAAAAGTGAGATGGAGCATAAAATGCACTCACTTAAGAAAAGAATGAGAAGAGGTGAAATGGAGCATAAAATGCATTCACCTGAATGAAAAAATGGATAGCAGAAAGAAAAGAGAAAAAAAAAACATGTTCTGGTTTTGAGTTAGTGTGCACGGTTGTTGTTCCATACAAACTGAGTTGAGTATCTGTGTTGATCATAGGAGATGCTTCTGTGGTTTCAATTTGATTTGGAGATGTTCAGTGGGGAATGATGAGGTTATTGTTACTAGTTGATTGATGAAGTATTGATCAAATTTCTGTTGATTGGTGTTAGTATTCATGGATGCTAATTGAATTTGAACCTTTGGAAGTTTGATTGAATAGAATTCAAATGATTTCAATATAACTTTTGTTTTAGTTTACACGAGGACGTGTAAAGACTAAGTGTGGGGGAATTTGATAAGTGCATAATATTCATTTATTTTTATTCCTTTATATTTAGTTTATTGCATGTTTTATTGTGTATATGCACTTATTAGGTTGATTATTGATTTCAGGAGGATTCAGAGTCAAAAGTAGAAAAAGATGGAAAATCGGAGCCAAAACGAGAAAAGTTAAAAAATTGGAAAATTGTGGTTCTCACCCCGGCGAGAAACCTTCTGCCCGTTTTCGCCCCAGCTGATCCAGAGCTCGCCCCGGCCCAAAACCATTCTGGAGTTTCTCGCCCCGGCGAGAAACTCAATGCAAAAATCCTCGCCCCGGCGGGAGTTCGCCCCGGCGAGACAATTAAGGCATAAATTCTCGCCCCGACGAGAAAGGCGGCATTGACCAAGTTTGACCAGCTTTGACTTTTTGTAATTTTTGAGGATTTCTAATTCAGATTGGATTCTTAATTCTTAGGGACTTAGGATATTATCTTAGGACTATAAATAGATGTTTTTGGTTTATTATTAGAGAGATCTTGACAACTACAATTGTAACCTTAATTGGAGGAGATTGAAGACATGTCAGGCTAAACTCTTACTTTCAGTTCTAAGGGATGTTGAACCTTTTTCATAATTAATGGTTTAATCAGGTTTTATTTATTTATTCCTTCTTGCATGAGATTTATTCTGATAATCTGTTTTAACTGATTATATGTTATTTAATCTTTTGATTTGATTTGGCCAATTGAATTAATTTGATTAATATCATCTGCTAGATTAAGATATAGTATTAAGCAAACGATATTATATCTGATCATGGGTAGCGATTAATAGTATTTGATTGTGGACAAGCTTTTGGATATTATTAAGATTATTAGAAGGCAAGTTAAATAATTCCTGATTGTGTAATTGTTGCTTAGAATAACCTAATTCTCTAATTCTTCATGCTGCTGTTATATTAAATCTAGACTGATAGTTCTAGGTTATATGATAGTTAGGGTCTCTTGAGGCGATTGTCACATTAGATTTACACATAAGGAAAATTTCGGATAATTAGCGATTGCGGTTATCTAGGGTTATTAATCTCATTGAAGGGTAAATATTATCAAACTTGACTTTTCCATGATTGTGATGAGGTGATACTGAACTGAAGAACTGAAGCTTTTTATTCATTGATCACTCTTAATTACTTCTGTTAGTTTAGTGAAACAAACTCAAAACCCCCCATTAATAGAAATAATAGGAATATTAGAATAAGTAAAAGACTAATTCACTTCTCTGTGGGATCGATCCTTGCTTGTCATTATACTAAGTTTTGTGCTAGTGGAGTGTTAGTAAGGTATTAATTTTGGAGTGTAAAACGACAGCTCCCAGTAAAGAATTAGAATTATACCCTCGCGAATCAAAGCTTCCACATGTACAAGTTCACCTCCAATTCTTTCACGTTCTCCTTGAATCCACCAGTTAGATTCCTTCCTTTGATTAACGTCAACCACCCAAGTGTTTGGCCTTTAGAGGTGATCCACCAAGGAATAATAGTTATGGAAGAAGATGGGTGTTTGGCAAAATCCTAATTTTCTCTCTCTAGGAAATATGCAAGTACTCTCCCAACTCTTAGAATAAAGTGTGTAACCCTAATCTATGATAAGACTCCTCTTATTTATTGATGTAGGCAACTCTCCTAAACTATTTAGGATTAGGGTTTTATTTAATTAATTAAACTCTTTTAATTAATTAGGCTCCTAATCTAATTAGGAACTTGTGAGAGTACTTCTATTAATTAATTCCTAAACCATTTAGGAACTAAATAATAATAATCATAATAACAATAAGACTCCTCTTATTAATTTATAATTAATATTTCTAAAATATTAATTAATAAATATTAAGCAATTTAATTTATTCTATCATCACAGAATAAATTAAATATAGTAACTTATTATTATGATTATGCCATTTACTTCTTAAATAAATATTTTTCTTTTGCGGTGTGACCCTTTAGGTTCTCCATATTAAACTGGTTATGAATAAATTAATTAGAAAAATTCTAATCTTATTTAAATAAATAAATTAAACTATTTAATTCATTTAAATAAATAATATTTATTCTACAATTAGGGTAAGCACCCTTAGCAATCAATGACTTTCTAGATAATATAGATTTTAACATTAATCATAAAAGAACCTTTCCGTGAATAGTTACCGTACAATTCAATCCTTCTACCATACAATGTCCCAATTAAATATAAGACATGTAATTTCTGTCAAGTCTTATTTTATTTAATTATATGTATTTCGATCCTTAAATGCATAACTCTAAATAATGCAAATTAGAAACTCCTTTCTAATTTCATTCTGCCTTGGCCAAGGACTACTGAGTTATCATTTATCGAATCACATAGGACATTCTCTCCTTTTACTAGAAGTGGTAGATTTTTTGTTGATCATTCACTTATCTCCATGTACAACTTATTATACCCAATCATACCTTTTGATATACCCTAAAAGTTTTAAGGAATATGTCAAAGTATAACTCATCATACACAAAATACTATGATGATCTCAAGTCCAAGGATCACTTGTACTACTATCACATTAGGAATTCCTATTGACAGACGAGTAAAACTCCATTAGGTATTCCTATAGCACGTCATGTTCAGTGAACTTATTCTCTAATAAACACCTGCATACTTGCTTTAGTGTCTCCACACAAATGATTATGACATCAATCATCCTCTTCTTAAGAACAAGTATGTACCAATCTATCCGGATTCACTAATCCCCTTTTTAGTAATCCAACGATTGAGAACAATTTTAGTTTTAAGCTATCTAAGAATTTAGATTTCATTATCATGATCAAAATCATGATTCTAAAAGTATTGCTTAAAACTATGAGTTTATCACATAGTAAATAATAGCACCATGTTGATAAAATAAAATGCCTTTAATAAATTAATTCTTTTATTAATAAATGAATAAAATTATAAAGTATATGCTACATCATATCAAATATGATTGACTTGTGTGCATACTACTTTCAGAAAATATATGCATTTGCAAGAAAATAAATGAGAAAATTAATAGTCTTACAAATAGGATGATGAATCACTCGCGCAATCCAAACAAAATGCATGGTCACAAGGGCTCTGCAAGAACAAAAACTTACTAAAATAATGAAAAACAATCTTGCTATTAATTAAAGCCTGCAATGTAATCTATTATAAGTACTGTTTAAATGTTTATATATGTGTTGCATGTAAGCTAAATCATAAAAGTACTAATCACATTATCTGATTTTTGAGGCACTTAAAAATTTGGCCTATATATACTACATAAAAAAAATATGATTTAAGTGAGGAAATAATCAGTAGGCGTATTACTACGATCCAAAATGAAGCAATTTGAAGAAAAGCTAATAACAACCGGAAGAGGAAATAACTTATGAAGCATGGAAACAATATCAAGGTCACACATTGCATTCCGAGAATATTTCAGGAATGTCTCAGAAATGAGAATGATAGGAAACATCCCATAAGCATAATGGGTATCGTGGATGAAGTCATGAGTGCATGTGTCATTCATGAGATCATAATACCTAAGGAGGATAGGACATCAAGCTTGTGCGTTGATTTTCAATTGGTAAACAAGTATCGTTGTTATTTTCTTTTCTTAGATAATATGTTTGATAAATTGCATAGTACTTGTGTCTTATCTACATTTGATGATGACCATGTGATGACAATGCCTAATCAAATTAGCATGAGAGAATATGATGATTGGAAAGTTGTGTTAACATGTGACTTGTATAGGTGGATAGTTATTTCTGTTAGATTAACTAATGCATCTAGTATTTTCATGAGTTATTTAAAACATGTTTTACATGCTTCCATGGATAAATTTGTTGTTAGCTATTTTGAGGGTAGAATCGTCTTTGTCATAAACTATGGAAGATATTTGATATTTGTTGAGTTAGTTTATGATCATGATATTTATTCTCGTTTTCAGTGTTCTTACTATCATTTGGTATATTCTCGTTTTCAATGTTTTAATTTGCATGAAATTCATTCTAGGTTTTCTTATCCATATGTTGAGTTAGGTTTTCATGCTGATCAATCTTTACATAATTTGTCGTTAGTTGGTAGTGTTAGTGATCATGTCATTCCATTAGAACAATCTTCTTTGCATGATTTACTATCATTTGAAACTGATTTGAAAAGTGTTTATCATCGGATTGGAATATGATATGGTTTACATACAGGTCTAGTTAAATCGTTCAGATTAGCTAGTGCATTAAATATTTTCATGTTAAATTATATTTTGCATTCATTCATGGAAAAATTTGTTAATATATGTTTTGATGATATTCTGACTTTTAATCACACTTGGGGAAATTCTTTAGCACTTGTTGAGATTGATTGTGAGCATCATAGTGTTAATTGTGCAATTGAGTTTTCATCTTATGAAGTTGGTTGTGATCTTTCAATTCCATTGATGTCGTTACTTGATTTTGAATTTGTTAATGTTGATGGAAAGAGAAAGGTTGATTTTGTTTTGCAGGTTCGAGATGGGTTCGTACTCATCAAGGAGGGAAATATAGATCAATGTGCACATCAAATGGGACAATGTATAGATAGTCTAAAGGGAAGTGTTTTGAATATTGTTCTAGTAGACTATGCATGTGAATTTGAATTATTTGATTTCTTTGGGATTAGACAAAAGGAACATGTTGATTTGTTTTGTTTTGTGTTTAATCCAGGAATTCAAGTATGTTTGCAATTGCGCCATGGAAAGTTTCAAAGATTGTTATTTGATCCAGGTGCAATGGAATGGATGTTGGTGCGAATGATCGAGATCATAAAAATCATTTTTCATCCGGGTATTCGCCAATGGATATATTTACGGATGGACGAGATCATCAGATTGTCTTTTGATCCAGGGAGTCCTCGATGGACGAATGTTCAACGTGAAGGGTTCTACATACTGATATTTGATCCTGGAGGAATTGGAACTTTTCAAATTCGGGCTTACGTTGCTGATGTTGCTTATACATTTAATTTGCTGGGTGAGACGCGTGGTTATGTTTTGTTTGGTGATTCTAACTTAGTTTGTTTTGATATAGGGTCAGATTTTTGGACAAATCCTTTTCGAGAGGTGTGGATGCTAGATTTGAGGACAAATCCTTTTGAAGAGGAGGGAATGATACAAACCTGATCAGGCTTGCATCGGACGACAATGACTCAACCCAAGCTTCAAGGATTCAATAAATGATTTTAAATAATTGGGTTGAAAATTATTCAAGGACATTCAATAAAAGAGTTGTTTGTCAATTAATTAGCATGACCCAATTAGTTAATTTAATGCAGCCCATGGGCCCACGAATTTTATATGCTAACATAACATTATGGGCGGCATGTAAAGCATTAAACGTGGGCAACATACATATCAAGCATGTCAAGTGGGCCACGGTTTCCTATCATATTACAAGCATGTGGGCCTTTTTAGATTACGTGGGCTTGTTAATATATTGCCATGCAAGGAAGGATTATCATAACATGTTCAACAAACTTGTAAAGGAAAGTTACTTAATATTCATGTGGGCCTACTTTCATAACATGTGCATCATGTAAACATATTACATGCAACCATGCAAAAGCTACTCACGTGGGCCTCTCAAATATTACATGAATCAAGCAAGTATGTGGGTTGTTTTCATTAAGCATATTCAGCATATGTTATGCCAATCACACGAATTACATGAATATCTATTACAAGGATTGTTAGCATTTCGTAATTGATCATGGATTCATGAAGCAGCCTTCACACGGAATTACAAGCTGATTCACGCGACATTAGATTCTTGGATTGACGCGGTAATATTTAGTTTCGGACGAGGCAAGGAAAATTCATACGCAGCAATTAAAGGAAATTTCATGTTCATTATTAGTTTTTTTTAATACTAATGTAAATTAGGATTTTATTAGGATTTCTTTTCAACAGAGATTTACATTCTAAATAAGTTTCTATTGCTTTATAGAAATAAGGATTTCTTTTCCAAATTGGTTTGTAATTCCTATTAGATTAGGGTTTTTCTTGTCACTAGTATAAATAAGGGTTACTTCTATTGTGATACACTTCAATCAGATTTATTCAATACAATTATTTATGAGGTTTTCTCATCTTTTGGTTCTTTGAGAATTTCTAAGTTATTTCTTAGTTTTCTTTGAGATTCAATTTTGACTTATCATACAACAATACATAGTTGTGTGTAGCATCTTCTACCGCACTAATCGTCAATTGTACCGAGATTACCGCTTACATATAAGCGAGGGGTCAAGGTGTCGTTGGTGTCCATTCAACGCATATTTCCAAGGCGAGCAATTGTACCAAGATTACCGTCTACATATAGGCGAGTGGTTAAGGTGTTGCGAGTAATCCACCGTTCAACTTTGCTAGAAACGATCCGGGCGACGACCACCTCACGCAAGTGTGTCATGGAGTCTATCAAGTGCGTTACACTGCAACATGGTCTTTTCAGTGAGTTAGATCTGGTTTCTAACTTATCTTAAACCTCTGCCTATACAAAGGAGTTATTCTTGTAACACCCCCTTCCTAAAATAGGAAGGGAGGCTACACAACAGAAATATAAACTAATATTAAAATTATAAACCGCAAAAGATTAGTCTAAAGAGGTATTAATAACTACCCAACCGCCTCAAAATACATACTGTTTAGTACATTCTAATCTTAATAAAGGTTCAATACAACTCTAAACAGAGACCCAACATCAAAACGTAACCAAAATATCTAAACTATCTAGGTGAGGAGCTCTCATCACACTTGCCCATGATCCCCTTGAGTACCTGCCAAAAGAAAAATACAGCATGAGTCAAATGCTTAGTACGGATATAGAGTACAGAATTATGAACTGAACTGAAATGAATAACAAAATCAACTAAACTGAACTGAGCTGTAGCACAATAACCTAATAGTCTGAAGAAATGACAGGGTGTTATTTCATACCGAGCTCAAAACAAAACAAAAATATACTTTGCCAAATAGGCAAGTCAAAATACTGCCATTTAGACAGTAACACATCGGACTGCGCAATCCAGATGCGTGCAAAAATTGAAAGGTGTGTTTGGCACAAACGTCACTAATCCATAAAACAAAACTAAACAGAAACTAGGGTCGACCCATATGCCTCCCACAACGAAACACCGAATTTGGCCATCGCCCACCAAAACACAAAATGGAGACGCCGTGGACTGATTACACTGCCACGGAAGTGTCATGTCTTAGTGTCAAGAGAACATGCCTATGGTACCCCCACAGGTGGTTAGCTCAAGGTATACCCTACGGTATCATCTAACAAAATATCATATCACAATATATGCGACTTAATACCAACAAAAGGGTTCTAAGTGTACATGTTAACTAAATAAATATAAATACAAAGTCTCAAGATACATTAGCATGTACATCTCTATATGATTAAAACAAATACTAAATATGCTCTACAAGTCTAAAGAGTACAAATGACGAATTTTCAAATATCCAAATCCAAACGAATTAAATTCAGAAGAATATCGTCGAAAGAGTACGGAATCCGTACCTGGAGTACGTAATGCACTACCCACAATTAATTACAGATGAAATTGGTTAGACTCGCTCAATATAATTTATTTACCAAAATAATACATTTTATTAAATACTACATTATTAGTATTTAATTATTTTTATGCATATATTGAACCCTCCATATTATTTTATTAGATTAATAAATTAAAAAGAACATTTTCTTATAATTGAGATACTTAATATCTAGCCAAAATAATACCAAAATATTAACTAAGAAACTAACTAAAATATACTAATTAAAGTTATAAAATAATAATAATACAGAAAATTAAATTAAATAAATACACAAGAAATAAAAAAAAAGAATATACCCGAAATTATGAGGTTCGCAGTCTGCCTACGCCCTCGATACTAAAAATTTTAACTAAGGAGGTCCTTGAAAAAGTCCCTCTTACAAAAAGTCTTTTCTTAAAATAAGAAAATCATTATTGTTTAGTAAATAAAACAAAAGTATTAGTTTTATATATATAGACTAATAAAGGAGAGAAGGTTGGTAAATCAGGCGATGTGGGATTAAGAAAGGCATTGGTATTACATTATTTCCCCCTAAAAAAAAAATTCCGTCCCCGGAATCAAAAGAAAAGGAACGTGCCTAATTATCAAAAAGATGCGGATACTCCACCCGGATAGACTCCTCCATCTCCCAAGTTGCCTCTCGTTCTGAATGATTTTTCCATAAAACTTTAACAAATGGAATTGTTTTCCTCCTCATAATCCGCTCTTGACGATCTAAAATTTTCTCGGCTTGTTCCTCACAAGTAAGATCCTTCTGAATCTTATCGAACGGATATTATACCACATACAACGAATGATAATGATAACTTCTCAACACCGACACATGGAACACATTGTGCACATGAGCTAATTGTGGAGGTAGAGCTAACCGATATGTAACTTCGCCGACCCTTTCTAGATCTCAAATGGCCCAATATAACGCGGACTGAGTTTACCTTTCAATCCAAATCTTCGAATACCCTTCCAAAGAGAAACCTTCAAAAATACATGTTCACCAAGTTTGAACTCCAAAGTCCTCCTGTGCTTATCAATATAACTCTTTTGCCGAGATCGAGCAAACCTCAATTTCTCCTTAGCCACAGCTACCTTCTTCGTAGTGATTTGAACTAACTCCGGCCCTTCTGTGGCCTTCTGGCCAACCTCATCCCAACAAGTTGGTGTTCGACACTTTCTACCATACAATGCCTCAAACGGAGCCATATCAATACTTGCATGCCAACTATTGTTATAAGAAAACTCAACAAGGCTCAAGTATTCATCCCAATTACCTAACCATTCTAATGCACAAGACCTCAACATATACTCTAAAGTCTGGATAGTCCTCTCAGATTTTCCATCAGTCTGTGGATGGAAAGAAGTACTGTATTTTAGTCGAGTGCCCTAAGCTCGCTGAAACCCTTTCCAGAACCGTGAAGTGAATCGTGGGTCTCGATCTGAAACAATTGACATTGGAGTTCCATGAAGTCTAACAACCTCCTGTTGAAAGATTTGTGCTAACTTATCTACAAAATAACCCTCCTAAATAGCTAAGAAGTGAGTTAATTTGGTCAATCGATCTGCTACAATCCAAATAGGAATATCTAATTGTTGCAGTAATCCACTAGCACGTTGATGCTCAATTTTCACTTGCTGACAAGTAAGGCGCCTTCCCACATATTCAACCACCTCTCGCTTCATCCTATTCCACAAAAAATTCTTCTTTAAATCCCTATACATCTTCGTAGAACCCGGATGAATAAAAAATGGTGAACTATGAGCCTCAGCCAATACTGCCTCCCGAATAGTTGGATCTGACGGCACACACAACCGTTTACCCAACCAATACGAAACTCAGGCTGCTTTCCCCCCTCCAAATTTTGCGCTATAGCCCCTAACCCGCCATCTTCTTTTTGAGCTTCCTTAATCCTTGAGATAAGAGAGGGCTCCACTCTCATACCTGCTAAAAGCCCATCTATAACTTGGATATACAACTCTAACTCCAACCGTTCCATATCTGAAATAAGCTGTGGTTGTGTAATAAGGGTTGCTACACTCCCTGAACTCTTTCGGCTAAGCACATCTGCAACTACATTTGCCTTCCCAGGGTGATATTGAATTCTAGCGTCATAATATTTGAGAAGCTCCAACCAATGCCTCTGCCTCATATTGAGCTCCTTCTGAGTGAAGATGTACTTAAGACTTTTGTGATCGGTGAAGATATCACAAGTCTCGCCATACAAATAGTGCCTCCAATTTTCAAAGCAAAGATTACTGCTGCCAACTCCAAATCATGAGTGGGGTAGTTCACCTCATAAGGTTTAAGTTGTCTAGAAGCATAAGCAATCACCTTACCGTGCTACATAAAAACACACCCCAAACCCTTCTTAGAAGTATCACTATAAATTTGGTAACCTCTTGTCCCTGATGGCAATATAAATATTGGAGCTATCACAAGCCATTTCTTTAACTCCTCAAAACTCTTCACGCGCTCCTCATTCCACATAAACTTCGTGTCCTTTTTCATCAACTGATTCAATGGCAAGGCAAGTAAAGAGAACCCTTCTACAAATCGCCTATAATACCCTGTCAAACCAAAAAAACTCGTAACTTCCGTCACCGTAGAAGGTCTCGGCTATTTAGTGATAGCTTCAACCTTCGCAGGATCCACCTTAATGCCTTCAGCAGACACAATGTGGCCCAGAAATATAACCTGCTCCAACCAAAACTCGCATTTCGAGAATTTAGCATATAATTTCTCTTTTCGTAAAATTCCCAAAACTATGCGAAGATGTTCCTCATGCTCCTCCTTAGACTTAGAGTAAATCAAAATGTCATCAATAAATAGAATGACAAATTTGTCTAAGTACTCCCTAAACACCCGATTCATCAAATCTATAAACACCGCCGGAGCATTAGTCAACCCGAATGGCATCACCAGAAACTCGTAATGCCCATAGCGAGTATGAAAAGCTATCTTAGAGACATCTTCATCTCTCACCCTTAACTGATGATAACCCGATCTCAAGTCTATCTTCGAAAAATACTTCGCCCCTTGAAGTTGGTCAAATAAATCATCAATCCTCGATAAAGGGTACCGATTCCTGATGGTAATCTTGTTTAACTCTTTGTAGTCTATACATAACCTCATAGACCCATCCTTCTTCTTTACAAATAAAACAAGAGCTCCCCATAGTGAAACACTCGATCGAATTACACGTGCCATCCTATACGGTGCCTTAGAGATAGGCTCTGCACCAGGAACTAGCTCAATGGTAAACTCAACTTCCCATTGCGGTGGCAACCCTGACAATTCCTCAGGAAACACATCAAAAAATTCACGAACAATTGGAACATCCTCAATACGAGACTCTCCCATAGAGCTGTCATTCACAAATGCTAAATATCCCTTACAACCCCTATCCACCAATTTTCCAGCTTTTAGAGCTGAAATTAATTTCACCACCTTACCCAGTCGTGAACCTTGATACACGAAATCCGGGGACTTCAAATCCCCAAAGATAACTCTCTTCGATTGACAATCGATAGTGGCCTGGTGCTTATCTAACTAGTCCATTCCAAGAATCACATCAAAATCGTGCATACCTATCGGCAAAAGATTTACCCCATGAATCTTATCTCCAAAACTAATAGGATAATCTCGATATAAATCAGAGATAACAATAGAAATTTCCATCAGGGTAGTAATAGACATAGCAGAATTTAAAGACTGAGATGACACACCAAGGTTTCGAACAAAAGAATTTACAACAATCGAATGGGTAGAACCAGTATCAAATAAAATGGAAGCCTCACGATTGCCAACTATAAGAGTGCTAGAAACAGTACCTGGCGCACCTGCTGCCTGATTATATGTCAAGGCGAAGACCCGTCTACCACGGTGCTGACCAACATTGCCACCATTATCACCACCTCCACCATTACCACGTGGTCGGGTACAATTTTTGGCAAGATGACCTAACTGACCACACAAAAAACTTGCACCAGTAACTCTGTGACAAGGTCTCCCTGGATGATTAACCCCACAAGTAGCACAAGGAGCTATTGGAATGAGATTAGGGTTACCCCCACCTGCTGGTCCTGGGTAACGACCTTGATTTTGCCCTTGCTGACGATTCTGCCATTGCTGACTATTATGACCTTGCTGAGGCAACTGTTGATAGCTTGTGTTCTGATTCTGGCCACACCACCGTCCCTGTTGACCACCTCGGTTCTTATTCCACTGACCATTCTGATTTCTCCTCTGCTGACCCGAAACTTGACTCTGATGGTCATCTCTATCCCTCTTCTGACTTCCCTCCGGTTTAGAAGCTCGAAAGTTTTGTCGCTCCATCTCAATATTCTTGGCTGCATTAGCCACTGCTGACACATCTTCGAATTTAATGTTAATGAGATGTTGGCGATACTTATAATAAATTCTCCACTTAAATTTCTCAGCTTGTTCTGCAGCAGTCCCTGTTAAGGTTCCTGCAAAACTTGCCAACCTAGTGAACCTTGTCATAAAATCTGTAACAGACTCATCCTCCTTCTGCCAAATAGACAGATACTCTCTACCATAAGCCTCTTTATCAGTAGCTGAGAAGTATTGTTGATAAAAGATATCATAAAACTCTGCCCAGGTAAGTGCCTCCACAAATCCATCACCCTTTGTTACTTTCATTGCTTTCCACCACCTTTGCGCATCTCCCTCTAATTTATAAGTAGCCAGCACCACTTTCTGGTTATCCGAGCATCCTAGCACATCAAATATTTTTTCTAAATGGGCAACCAATTCTCTGCATCAATTGGAGTTGGAGCTGAAGTGAATGAATGTGGTTTCTGTTTTTGAAACCTCTCTAACCACAAATACATCGGAACAACAGATGGATCAACCCCAACAGTATTCACTTCTTCTTCATTTGTCTGCGAACCACCATTCCCGGGGTTCCTTTGATTAGGAATTTATGGCGTCGGTTGTTGCATTGCCTGAATGACTTGTGCCACCAATTGCGGTAAATCCTGATTAATCGCCTGATTTACCAAAACTGCCAATTGAGCATTATCTTGATTATTAGGCTGCACATCATGCTACAAATCAGAATGTACATCGGGTTGGCGAACGCCTCTTCCCCTACTATTTCCTCATCTCCCAGCAACTCTAGCGGATCTACGAGCCATCTAATAAAGAAAACAACGGACGAAAGCAAAATAATTTGAATCCGATTAATATGATAGCTAAACGGAATATCAAATAGAACAAAAACCTAATCCAAAGTCTACCCATAACTCACAAGTCGAACCTATATAGGTTTTCTACAAGAAAGAAACTATGCTTCATACCAACTCTATAACACCCCCTTCCCAAAATAGGAAGGGAGGCTACACAATAAAAATATAAACTAATATCAAAATTATAAACCACAAAAGATTAGTCCTAAGAGGTATTAATAACTGCCCAACCGGCTCAAAATACATACTGTTTAGTACATCCTAATCTTAATAAAGGTTCAATACAACTCTAAATAAAGACCGAACATCAAAACATAACCAAAATATCTAAACCATCTAGGTGAGGAGCTCTTATTACACTTGTCCATGATCCCTTTGAGTACCTGCCGAAAGAAAAATAAAGCATGAGTCAAATGCCCAGTACGGATATAGAGTACAGAATTATGAACTGAACTGAAATGAATAACAAAATCAACTAAACTGAACTGAGCTGTAGCACAATAACCTAATAGTCTGAAGAAATGACAGGGTGTTATTTCATACCGAGCTCAAACCAAAACAAAAATATACTTTGCCAAATAGGCAAGTCAAAATACTGCCATTTAGACAGTAACATATCGGACTGCGCAATCCAGATGGGTGCAAAAATTGAAAGGTGTGTTTGGCATAAACGTCACCAATCCATAAAACAAAACTAAACAGAAACTAGGATCGACCCATACGCCTCCCACAACGAAACATCGAATTTGGCCATCGCCCACCAAAACACAAAATGGAGATACCGTGGACTGATTACACCACCACGGAAGTGTCATGTCTTAGTGTCAAGAGAACATGCCTGTGGTACCCTCACAAGTGGTTAGCTCAAGGTATACCCTACGGTATCATCTAACAAAATATCATATCACAATATATGCGACTTAATACCAACAAAAGGGTTTTAAGTGTACATGCTAACTGAATAAATATAAATACAAAGTCTCAAGATACGTTAGCATATACATCTCTATATGATCAAAACAAATACTAAATATGCTCTACAAGTCTAAAGAGTACAAATGACGAATTTTTAAATATCCAAATCCAAACAAATTATCATATGAATTTAAGAAACAATAATCATATGCGATAATATCTGAATTCAAAACGAGTAACAAAACGAACGAATTAAATTCAGAAGAATATCGCTGAAAGAATACGGAATCCGTACCTGGAGTACGTAATGCACTACCCACAATTATAGATGCAATTGGCTAGACTCGTTCAATATAATTTATTCACCAAAATAATATATTTTATTAAATACTACAATATTAGTATTTAATTGTTTTTATGCATATATTGAACCTTCCATATTATTTTATTAGATTAATAAATTAAAGAAAATATTTTCTTATAATTGAGATACTTAATATCTAGCCAAAATAATACCAAAATATTAACTAACAAACTAACTAAAATATACTAATTAAAGTTATAAAATAATAATAATAATACAGAAAATTAAATTAAATAAATACACAAGAAAGAAAAAAAGAATATACCCGAAATTATGAAGTTCGTAGTCTGCCTACGCCCTCGATACTAAAAATCTTAACTAAGTAGGTCCTTGAAAAAGTCCCTCTTACAAAAGATCTTTTCTTAAAATAAGAAAATCCTTATTATTTAGTAAATAAAACAAAAGTATTAGTTATATATATAGACTAATAAAGGAGAGAAGGTTAGTAAATCAGGCTGTAGACACCCAAATTTTGCACTTCGTATACTAACCTTGACAGGAGGGCAAATTCGGCAAATGAACCGGCCTGCGAGAGCAAAGGATGAACAAGTACGAACATCCGACGCCACCGCGATGATTTATAACCGAAAACCGACGTGACAACAAGGCTGTCTGAAATGGGCATTCCCGGATGACGTGGCACGTTTGCCGGCGGTTCACCGGATTGCAAAATATAAGCCTCTCAACGAAAACCAACGGTACGACACGAGAATCGAGGTGCAGTGCGAAAATTGAGAAGGTCAAGCCAGCCAGCCGCGGATTGATCTGCGGCCAATGATTAAAATAAACTAAAGTGCGCGGCGGGCTGAAGTGCGCGGTGGGCGCGGAGAAACCGAGGCCAGCCGCAGATCAATCTGTGGCCAACCGCAGATTGATCGGCGGCCAGCCGCGGATCTATCTGCGGCTGCCTAGGGCAGCCCCTTATCAGGCCATTTTGCATACAGAAAGAAAAAAAGAGAGGGGCAGGCGGCAGCAGTTCGGAAAGAAGAAGAAAACAACAGAGATTAAGAGAGAAAAGAGTGAGAAATAGTGAGAAATTATACCCATTTTGGGATATTACACCTCATATTTTCTACTCTATTCAATGCACAAATTCATACATATTGTGGGGATTATTTGCGAGGTGAAAAATCTTTTGTTTTAGCATTTTGTTATACCATTTTTGCCAAGCTTTTTGTCATCCGAATTATCTCGAATGTAGTTGTTCTTGTATATTGATGTGAATCCATGGATTGAGGGCTATTAGTGAGGGTTCCAAATGGAATGAAATTCCTCCTAATGGCCCGATGATATCCATTTGGTGAATTTTTAGCTCGTTGTAATGATGTATCGTGCATAGATTGTTTAGATTGCTATTTTTAGGATCTTGTGGGTATGTAGCGATTTTGGATGTGAGCCTAGGAGCGCGACCCCGTGGTCCAAATCCGATGATGGATATCTTTTGATATATGTAGTAGGAGCGATGTAGTCTTCATTGTAAATATGTAATCGTCGGGCCTTAAAACGACGCCAAGGCGAGAATCGTGTTTAAGGCCCCGTCATAGTGAAAGTATGCGATTGTGGGCGTTCGGGGTTATTTTGATGGCTTACATGCCCATGAGTAGCCCCAACGCATTTTAATGCTTGATTTGATTTAGGACACGAAATTGATTTCAAAGCTAAACGATAAGAATTTTCATAAAATCAATCAAACTAGGTTATTAGAATCACGAGGCTAAAAATTGGAAATGCTAATGAATGTTGATTCCTATTCAACGAGAAGGCTAAAGGAAAAAATCGTTTTCAAAACATCACAAAAAATGATTTTATAAATAAATGGCGTTTTATTAAACCGTTGTGCATAGGGTTAAAGAGATTCTAGAAGTTGCCCATCATTTGAGTTGCGAAAGCAACGTATAGATCTCGATTCCTATTTTGACGAAGGTTTAAAAACTCTTGTTTGCCAAAATGACACCTAATGAAGATCTTGCAGTTTTGACAATTAAAATCAAACCTTTCTCATAAAGCTTTCTCGTGTATGCCGAAAAGACATTCTGAAGCGTTCTCAAATTAAAGCACGACTTTCCCTAAAAAATCCAAATGATTCTTTCATACAAACTCACCACAACATTCACATAGGCACACATACACATACGCGCACATACACACACATTCATGAATTGAAGGATAGGAAAGCATCAAGATCGCGGTAACCGTGTTTCACGGAAGTCGGGGGGTGCCTAACACCTTCCCCTCGCTTAAGCAAGCCCCCGAACTCTATGAATCTCGATTCGCAGACCAATTAATTCGGAGTCACACATGAGCCAGCGATTTAAAAAATGAAACTCGGATGAGTTGGTACATCCATTTCAAATATACCAGCTGGCGACTCTGGTTAATTGGCTCATCATAAAAACGATCTTTCAAAACCCCGTCGACATCAATGCCGATCTTTTCTGTAAACATCATTTAATAAAAAGGCCAAAACCGGAAAGGAAGAAAACCCAGCGTCGACAGATGGCGACTCTGCTGGGGACATTAGAGGGCTTAAGCCGCTTTCAAATCTTGATGTTATCCTATCCTTTAAAATTCATGAATGTGTATGTGCGTGCAACATTTTGACATGTTTCACTCGTTGTTGTGTGAATGTGTGTTTGTGTCCAATGAATGAATGATTGAATGGAGTGGCTTTACTTTAAAGCAATCATTTGCATACGGTAAGGACGATGAATGTGAATGTATGTTGAGAGTGTACCTCCTCCTGAGGCGAACCTGTCGGTTGCTTATTACTGGACTCGAAGGGGATGCTCCCCGGAGATGGCTCAGGAAATGCACCACCCAAATCCGCTCCAATCGAAAGGACTCAGACGAGTAGATTGCGAAGATTTGGGGACCTTCATGCCGAAAAGCCCGTGAGAGTAACCCTAGGATAGGTCAGCCTCAGATTAACCCAACGCAGGAGAAGTCTCTTCATGCCTTTTTACATTCGCGCATATAAATGTCATGATCCCATTCAAAATTCATAAACGCCTCCCCTTCTATCAAGAGAAAATTACTAACCTTTATGTTTTGCAGGGAATAGCTGGGGAAGCATAATAAAGTCGTGTTTAGCATTTGTTATTGCATTAAAGGACTACTAACTTTCTGTTTTACAGGGAAAGATTAAAAAACCCAAAAACACAAAAATTACAGCTTTAGCATGCATCCACATTTTTTATTCCCCAGGACTAAACTTCGGACCATTGTTTCTGTAGGATTGCTCCTCAAACACGTTTGCAGTCTAGAAGGGCCAAAAACTCTACATCCGAAATGGCTGATCTCCCACCTACTAATCCTGGTTCCATATCTAGGGAGGAGTTTAATGACTTTAAAAAAACAAATGTTGGAGATGGCCATAATGCTGAAGGAACAATTGCTACCTCGACAGGATCCACCTAAAGAGGATCCACCCCAACCTAAGGGCGAGCCAGTCGTCCCGAAGACCATTCTCGTACCTAACAAAACAGTGATTACTATCCCGAAAGAGGGAGATACGGATGACCTGCGAAAGAAAATGAGACAAATGGAGGAAACTATCCAATCTATGAAGGGCATAGGGTCCCTAGGCAGGGTGAACTATTCAGATCTTTGTGTCTTCCCCGGAACCAGATATCCAGAGAAATTTAAAATCCCCGAATTTGAAAAATACAATGGGAAGGGGGATCCTTATACACATCTGAAAATATACATAGGGGAGCTGGGATCTTATGAAGAAGACGAGGGTCTGAGAATGCAATTATTCCAAAAGAGCCTGACGGGAGAGGCGAGAATCTGGTATGCCCGTCTTGATAATGCCCGGATCCACAATTGGGAAGAGTTGGCCCACACCTTCTTAACACAGTATAGCTTCCAGGCACAAATGGCTCCTGATAGATACCAAATGACAAAAGTTAAGAAGCCACCCAGGGAATCCTTCTGGGATTATGCACAACGATGGAGGGGTATGGCCGCACAGGTGAATCCCCCCATGAGCGAGTCGGAGATGGTGATGACCTTCGTAGACATTCAAGAGGCGCCTTATTATGAGCGGGTCATATCGGGGATTGGAAGACCCTTTGCTGAGATGATTAAACATGGAGAAATGGTGGATATGGGGTTGAAGTCTGGCAAGATCCGGGATTTCACGACTTTGGAGACAGCTGCGGAGCAAATCCGGAGTGGAAACTATGGCAGTGCTTCCCACAGAATACAAAAGAAAAGGGAGGAAGATGTTTCCCTCATCCTGCAGGGATCATCTAGAAAGACAGAGAACAATCCTCCAGTACAGGTGCAGAGAGTGGGGCCATCCCGACAGCCTAACTTCACTGATCAGAGGGCGGATGGGCGAAGGAGATTCGAGGCCTCGAAAAATCGAGTATTCACCCCACTCGGGGATCCTCTTGAGCAGGTGCTGGCAGTATTGATAGCCCAAAGGAAAATAGTCGATTTAGCACCCCCAAGTGACCCGAATGGAAGAAGGTTTGACCCAAGCAAGCGATGCGCATACCACTCAGGTTCCCCTGGTCATGATACGCAGGAATGTTGGACGCTGAAACACAAAATTCAGGACTTAATTGATAGTGGAGAAATCATGGTGGAACAGCCAGGGTCACCAAATGTTAAATCCTCTACCTAAGCATGATGGGGAAGGGGGTAAATCCAGAAGTATGGCAGTGAATCCCGGCCAGTAGAAGATCAATGGGTTTTAAAATTCTGAGTTTTATTTCAAATCCCTGCACGCTCATGTCATTTTGTCATGTTATCCAAAAAGAAGATCATGTGCTGAAATGTTTTATATATATGACAAGCATTTTGTTTTATGGCAGTACCCCGAATTGAGGCATTCTAGCCTGACAGGCGATAGGCCAAATTTGAAGGAGAATCACGATTTTGGTATAGAGCTAGATTTCGATCTGATGGGGATTGGGCAGGGCGAGACAGATATCGACAATACGCCTGACGAGATCAAAGGATGGGTCGAAGACAAACCCAAACCCAACTTGGATCAAACCATAGCCATCAAACATCAGAACCCCTAACAATCACAAAGAACCCGGAGTAGGGGCAAATTCGACTACCAAAAAAAAAAAAAAAAAAAAGAAGAAAAAAAAAGTCTCAAAAATCAAAAAAAAAAAAAAATCCCCCAAACCTTTCAACAAGTCAAAGGACCGGATCTTCTGTTAGCCCAGCGAGATACCGATGCAACCAGTACGAGGGAGATCACAAGAAAAGCAACTTAACACTGGGGCATTTGTCAACTACTCAGGAAATGATGACGTGCAAGTTGACACCCATGCAACAATCCCGTCAACATGCACCATCATCATCAAATGCTACCTCATGTTAATCTTCAACGGTACGATCATCTGGCATTTGTCCAACATAGTTTTCCCGGGATACGAGGATCCGAGTGAAGGGGGGTTTTATTTGGCTTGATAGGAATCAGATTAATTCTGACAGGCAACCGTGGAGCACGATCGTGAGTATGATTAGACGAAGAAGGCTATTCAACCTTCTGATCGGGTACAAAGCCTTAATTCAAAGCAACGTTTGCGGCAGAATCGACCTCATGTGACAGCCTTCACTTTGCATTTGCACAAACTTTCAGTTGTGGGGTATAAAACTATGACGATGTTGATGGCCATTAACACGTAGTCAGACAATCAATAATGATCAATATCAAGAGGTCAGACGATAAATGATTATCAAGCTAATGTCTCGAATCGTGGCCTGGGTTATTCGAGTAATTAAGCCCGAGGGGTGTCTCTACACCTGGTGCCCTAAAGCCATCTGGTTTGGGAGTCGCTGGCCCAACACTCGTTACATGGGTAACTCAGAGCCTAAGAAAACGAGCATTACAGTAAAGGAGGCCCGAGCAGATTCGAATCGTGGCATGGGCTACTCGAGTAATTAAGCCTAAGGGGTGTCTCTGCATCTGGTGCCCTAAAGCCGTCTGGTTTGGGAGTCACCGGCCTAACACTCGATACATGGGTAACTCAAGCCTAAGAAAACGAATCTTGCGCAAGGTCAAGCAAAGAATGAATGGTGCAGACCACCAGCTTGTCTCGAACCGTGGCCTTTGTTACTCGAGTAAATAAACCCGAAGGGGTGTCTGTACACCTAATGCCCCAAAACCGTATGGTTTGGGAGTCATTGGTCCAAAACTCGTTAAATGGGTAACTTTGAATAGCCTAAGAAAACGAGACAAGTGAAGTGAGCTAATAAAAAGAAAAGATAATACGAAAAAAAAAAAAAAAAAACTCTCGGCCTTAAACAAGAAGTCATAGAAGAGAAACCCCTACTGAGTGATGCATCGCACAGTGCATTTGTCATATGACGTCAATCCTGCTAAGAACGTTGTCGAGAATGAAGACAGGATACCTTTGACGAGGGAAGGTAGTTCTTTTGAATTCGACCTTACTCACGTACAATGACCATGAATGCTTGAAGGTGTTCTCACGATTTCATAACTCGTTAAATAGAAAATCATCAACTCACGAGGGATTGAAAATAAAATTCCAATCTAGTACATTCACGGTTCACAACTTGCTAGATTGTGCGATCAACAGATATTCAATTTCATGTGCTTTAACTGCATTTTTGTCGAGATTTTAATATCTTTGTGTTGAACTAACACTAACGGCCCGAGTCTTCAAGTTTTGGCATTTGTTAGTCATCTGATATGTAGGATCTTGCAGAGCGGTGGATAACTCAGCACGGTCAACATCGCGAGTTTTCGATAGAAATTCTTGGTAACAACACGCGCCAAGGCTGGGGCAGTTAAAAATCGTGAAATGGAAGGAAGCTGAGGCTGCACAGAACTTCTCGTCATTGGGCTTCTCCCCAATCCTGATTATCATTGCCTCGACATCCAAATGATCCACGTGCATGAGCATATACAGGGATGATATAATGCGGGACAACAACATATCGGCCAGCAGCAATGATCAAAAGACCAAAGAGCCCAACATAGTTGTCGATCATCACAGCGAGCGAAACAGACTGCCTCAACTCGATGAAATGAAGACGACCAAGAACGGGCAGAGTACCAAACCAATGTTGAAGTCTAGGAACTACATTTCCCGATGAGGCGTGATCCAATCAAATGTTTGCGGACAATGACGACGGTCGAATCGTATCATTTGACTGAACAGGGGTCATTTCTATCCAAACATATGTGTGCACATGCATCTGTCCATAACATATCTGCAGATCATGCATAACATCTTTTTCATGCATACAAGTACGATCAAAATGAAAATCTTCAGGAAAGTACGAGCACGTCGCTTTCAACCTCACGAATGATCAGACTGTGATGGCTTTTGCGGCATGGTATATGGATGATGTTGCGATGTTGGTGGGAGATCCAGAACATGAAGCCGATCACACATCCCATTTCAAAAAAAAAAAAAGAAAAGAGAAATCACTCAAATCCAATCAACGACCCCTGGGAAGGGCTGGTATCCAACCAATCAAAGACCCCTTGGAAGGGCTGGTATCCAACCAATCAAAAACACCCTGGGAAGGGCTGGTATCCAAACAACTAACACCATTGGAAGGGCTGGTATCCAACCAATCAAAAACACCCTGGGAAGGGCTGGTATCCAAACAACTAACACCCTGGGAAGGGCTGGTATCCAAACAACTAACACCCTGGGAAGGGCTGAGATCCAAACAACTAACACCCTGGGAAGGGCTGAGATCCAAACAACTAACACCCTGGGAAGGGCTGGTATCCAAACAACTAACACCCTGGGAAGGGCTGAGATCCAAAAAACTAACACCCTGGGAAGGGCTGGTATCCAAACAACTAACACCCTGGGAAGGGCTGAGATCCAAACAACTAACACCCTGGGAAGGGCTGAGATCCAAACAACTAACACCCTGGGAAGGGCTGAGATCTAAACAACTAACACCTTGGGAAGGGCTGATATCCAAACAACTAACACCCTGGGAAGGGCTGAGATCCAAATAACTAACACCATGGGAAGGGTTGAGATCCAAACACTAACACCCTGGGAAGAGCTGAGATCCAAACAACTAACCACCCTGGGAAGGGCTGAGATCCAAGACGATCGACCGGCGACGATAACCGGCGATTACGAGATGGATGACCGGCGACGATACCCGGCCCCGACGAGACGATCGACCGGTGACGATAACCGGCGATTACGAGATGGGTGACCGGCGACGATACCCGGCCCCGACGAGACGATCGACCGGCGACGATAACCGGCGATTACGAGATGGGTGACCGGCGACGATACCCAGCCCCGACGAGACGATCGACCGGCGACGATAACCGGCGATTACGAGATGGGTGACCGGCGACGATACCCGGCCCCGACAAGACAACCAACCGGCGACGATACCCGGGGGTTACGAGATGGGTGACCGGCGACGAAACCCGGCCCCGACGAGACAATCGACCGGCGACGATAACCGGCGATTACAAGATGGATGACCGGCGACGAAAACCGGCTCCGACAAGACAACCAACCGGCGACGATACCCGGGGGTTATGAGATGGGTGACCGGCGACGAAAACCGGCCCCGACGAGACAATCGACCGGCGACGATAACCGGCGATTACGAGATGGATGACCGGCGACGATAACCGGCGATTACGAGATGGATGACCGGCGACGATAACCGGCGATTACGAGATGGATGACCGGCGACGAAAACCGGCTCCGACAAGACAAACAACCGGCGACGATACCCGTGGGTTACGAGATGGGTGACCGGCGACGATACCCGGCCCCGACGAGACGATCGACCGGCGACGATAACCGGCGATTACGAGATGGGTGACCGGCGATGATACCCGGACCCGACAAGACGATAATCCGCATTGACACCCTTTTTGCGAATATTTTGCATCCATTGTATCTTACGTTGCATCATAAGTCATATGTGTTGCATCACGTATGTATTGTCATCATTGTGCACTGTCATTCATGCGTCGAGTGTCTATTCTTTATCCTGTTCATTTCATTTAAACATTGCATAAACATGATAAAGAGGAGCAGCTGTAGACACCCAAATTTTGCGTTCCCTATACTAACCGTGACAGGAGGGAAAAATCATCAATTGAACCGGCTTGCGGGAGCGATGGAATGGGCACAAGTGCAAGCGCTCAAATATCACCGCAATGATTGGCGACCAAAGCTGAAGTAACAATAAAGCCGTCCGAAAACGAGCACTCTCGAAT